>OX369254.1:19040114-19640114 GCA_947284805.1 Coleophora flavipennella
TGTACTTTCGAGGTATACAGTTTGTTGTTTGAATAATATTATTTTATGTAAGTTTTCATTTCAGTTAGTATTTGACAATAGTACAGATTGATGGCCTATGGCCACCTAAGCCCACCCGAATTTGGGAAGAGACCTGTGCTCCAGAAGTCGTCGTAAAGTAGGGGAAGGGGCCCAAAGGAACACCAGCCTAAAGCGAGCACCCCTTTTTCAAACCAACGTTTATAAACTCAACGCGATCTTTCGTCCCATTGTCCTTCTCCCCCGTCCCGCCCTAGTCCGCAGCAGTCGTGATTCCCACCTCCGAGAAAACGCACAGCGCGGAAAAACGAATTTCGACATTTTTATACAAAAATAGGAAGGTATATTTGTGTTTTGTCTAATAGTGAGTGAGCTATGATATTATCAATATGTGCCTAGTGTTAATATTACTCTGATTCAATCATATTTGCATGTAACTACAAAACGCAATTTTAGGTTAGGTTTTATAAGAACGTGAGCGTAGCGCAAAAGGCAAAGCGAACAGGGCAAAGCAAGTGACGTGTAGTCTATGGCACGTTTCCATGGCATGTTATTCTGATGGTGTCAATTATGTCGACTAAATACTATCCTGTATTTTTAGCTGAATAAAGCCATAATTCTTCGTATGGTATTGTCTTTAATGTATCAATTTATTCAGCTAAATATTGTTTCGTTGAATGATAAATATGCCCGATGAAAATAAACCCGTAAAAGTGAGTACTCTGAATATGTCACGCTATCTCCGCCCCGAGCGATTCGATGAAGAGCCAAGTGCCACCGCGGCTGATTTAAAGTGGGCTCACTAGCATTTTACTTTTAAGAACTTCCTCTCCGAGGAATGCCCCGGTGATGCACCGGATTCTATGAAGCTTAAACTCTTAGTAAACCATCTCTCACCGACTATATTCTCGTACATACGTGCATGCACGACTTATGCAGATGCTATTGACACGCTAGAAAAAGTATACGTAAAACCTAAGAATGAAATACTTGCAAGGCACTTGCTCGCCACGAGAAAGCAGAAGCCGGACGAAACGGTAAAGGAATACATACAAGCATTAAAACTTCTTGCCCTAGAGTGTCATTTTACGCAAGTAACTGCAGAAGAGCATCAAAACCAGTCTATGCGTGGTGCGTTCATCGCTGGTATTAGTTCCCAGAAAATAAGAGAGAGACTACTAGAAAAATTAAACATGTCCCTAGACGAAGCTGTCAATTTAGCCATCTCACTCGAAGACGCTGGAATAAACACTCAAGCTTTTAACAACAGTATCGCACCGCTGAACCTTAACGCGCTACCTGAAACCGAGCATGACGTAGCAGCAGGAACCTCAACATCTACTCTTCATCAAAATTCAAGAAGACGTTGCTTCTTTTGCGGTGGTAACGTGCACCAGCGTATAAAATGTCCTGCGGCTAATGAAAACTGCCAAGTTTGCTCGAAAAAGGGCCACTTCGCGAACGTATGCCGATCCAAGCAACCACAAAGGGCTAACGCAGTAACAAATGATAATGCCCACCGTGATACTGCACTTTCTGCTATCTCCGCTGCATCTCCAAGCAGTCTAAGAAAAGCCACCATACCAATAACAATTAATGGTTACAAAGCAGAGGCTTTAATTGATACAGGAAGTTCTGTAAGTTTTCTAGACAAGGATCTGGCAGAAATACTCAGATTAAAGACGAAACCCTGCCATCAAACTATCACCTTGGCTTCGCTTAGTCACGTTTCTTTCGTTCAAGGCGTATGTCATGTCAATATTCAACTCGAGAAGCATCAATACAAACACCAACCTCTTCTCACTGTCAAGAACCTTTGCGCAGATGTCATAATCGGTCACGATATTCTCAAAAACCACTCTCCATTGGAACTGGAGTTTGGAGGGAGCCAGGAACCGTTGCGAATCTGTAACGTTATGGAGGCGTCAGTACCACCTGCATCACTATTTACCAACCTTTCACCTCTCACGAAACCAATAGCCGTCCGATCAAGACAACATAACGTAGACGACGAAGTATTTATAAATACGGAAGTCACCAAGCTACTTGAAGACGGAATCATCGAACCCAGTGTCTCACCTTGGCGGGCGCAAGTTCTAATCGCCGGTGGAGGTCAACACAAAAAGAGGATGGTAATAGATTATTCACAAACAATAAACAAATATACAGAATTAGACGCCTTTCCACTACCCAAGATAGAGACGATCGTATCAAAAGCAGCTAATTATAATCATTTCAGTCAAATTGACTTAAAAAGTGCATATCATCAAGATCCCATTCTAAAGAAAGAGAGAATATTTACCGCTTTTGAAGCAAATGGAAAGCTATATCAGTTCACAAGAATCCCGTTTGGCGTCACCAACGGTGTCGCAGCTTTTCAGCGTACTCTAAACCACATTATTGAAAAGGAAGGTTTAAGCGCTACGTTTGCTTACCTGGATGACGTCACCGTTTGCGGTAAGACAAAAGAAGAACATGATATGAACTTTTCCAAGTTTAAGGAGGCTGCCGCAAAGTATAATCTACAACTAAATGAACTGAAATGTATATTTAATCAGGAAACGATCAACCTACTCGGCTACACTATAAAGAACAACGAGATTCGACCAGACGAGAACCGCCTTAAACCACTGCTTGACCTTCCGGCACCCGAAAGTGGACCTGCGTTGAAGCGAGCGCTAGGGCTTTTTGCACATTATTCGAGATGGATACAAAATTTTTCAGAAAGGATCAAGCCGCTGCTCTCAGTTGAAACGTTTCCGCTTTCACAAAACGCAATCTCCACGTTTAACGAATTAAAAAAAGACATAGCAAAAGCATCTCTGTCAGCTATCAATGAGAATGCCATGTTTACCGTAGAAACCGATGCTTCGGAACACGCCCTGGCTGCTACTCTTTCTCAAAATGAGCGGCCCGTAGCGTTCTTTTCACGATCTTTGAATGATTCAGAAAAGCGCCAATCTTCAATCGAAAAAGAAGCTGCCGCGATAGTTGAAGCATTGCGCAGATGGCGTCACTACCTGATCGGAAGACATTTCTTGCTAATTACAGACCAACAATCGGTTGCGTTCATGTTTAATCAAATACATTCAAGTAAAATAAAGAACGAGAAGATTGAACGATGGAGATTAGAGCTGTCTTGTTTTAAGTATGACATTATTTATCGCCCAGGCAAAGAGAATAAAGTTGCAGATGCATTGACTAGAGTATGTGCGCATATGGATGTCAATAATTTAAAAACATTACATAACAATCTTTGTCATCCTGGAATCGTTCGCATGAATCATTGGGTACGATCGAAAAACCTTCCATATTCGATTAACGACATTCGGCAAATGACTGCCAATTGTAGAGTATGTGCAGAGATCAAGCCTAGATACGCAACTTTAAATGGGCAACTTATTAAAGCGACGACTTCATTAGAGAGGCTCAATATCGATTTTAAAGGGCCATTGCCGTCAAAGTCACGCAATAAATACATACTTACTGTCATCGATGAATACAGCCGTTTCCCTTTTGCTTTCGCCTGTAAAGACATGACGTCAAGCACCGTTCTTGACTGCTTGGATAAAATATTTCATATGTTTGGTACTCCCTTGTACATCCACTCGGATAGAGGAACTTCGTTTATGTCGCAAGAACTCACCCAATACCTGGTCTCTCTCGGAATAGCTTGCAGTCGGACTACTCCGTATAATCCTCAAGGGAACGGCCAAGTCGAGCGCTTAAATGGCACGTTGTGGAAGACTATTCAACTGGCTTTAAAATCAAAGGGTCTAGAGACGACGGACTGGGAAAGAGTACTCCCTGTAGCCCTACACTCAATACGGTCATTACTGTGTACGGCCACGAATGCCACTCCTCATGAGAGGATGTTTAATCACCCTCGCAGATCACCTAATGGAGTATCACTGCCTGCATGGCTTACTACACCAGGGCCTGTTTTAATAAAGAAGAGTGTACGCCACTCTAAATTTGACCCAGTGGTAGAGGAAGACCATCTTTTACAAAGCAATCCACATTATTCACACGTAAGATACTCGGATGGAAGAGAAGGCACCATATCAAATAGACATTTGGCACCTATCCCCTCGGACGATGAATATCAATCGATATCCTCAGATGATGACGAAGATGAACCGTCAGTCCCTGCAAATGACGTCGTGTTGCCAGTACATGATGAACCAAGGCCGCCAAACGCACCTCAACCTGAGCTTCGGCGTTCTACGCGCACCAGGCGTCCACCAGACTACCTGCAGGACTACCAGACATCTTAGGGGGGGTGAATGACGTGTAGTCTATGGCACGTTTCCATGGCATGTTATTCTGATGGTGTCAATTATGTCGACTAAATACTATCCTGTATTTTTAGCTGCATAAAGCCATAATTCTTCGTATGGTATTGTCTTTAATGTATCAGCAAGCATGCCCGCTATGCCCCTTAACCCTTAATAATTTTCTTAAAATTGGTATTCATTCTAGGTATTTACTTTTTTTAAGATGTTGAATAAATTTCAATTTCATTTAGTTGGAAGAAGTTAAGTTTGAATATTAATTTTATTTGACTGCTTTTTAGGAGAAAGAATATTTTAAATTTCTTATCATGTTATTAGGCATGTAGATTTTTTTTGTGTTTTTATAGAGTTATTCCTTATTATTTTTCAATTATTTCAGCGAAGATAGTAAAAAGTAAGGCTTGCTTGCTTTGCATATTGCGTGTCCATTTTGCCCTTAAGCCCATGCCCGCTTTAGGTCCCACCTCCGGGCAAAGCGAGCATTGAAAACGGTTTCGTATTTGTATTTCTATTTTATTTTTTTGAGATATACAAGAAATTAAGCGTTGACTATCAAACTACCATAAATTTAGCATCTAATAGCAAAGTTTTTCTCTTAATCTTACGGTGCTCGCTTTCGGCCCCCTTCCCTTAGATGTTGAGGATGTAAAGGGTTTTAACGACAAAGATTGACTTAACAGTATTGAGTTATTTCATTAATTTTACCTATCCTATTAAGCGATGTAACGGTAAGACGGGTCGTACTCATTTCGCAGTCGAATTGTAAACTTTTTCGTTTTACAAACGGGCCAACCTTTTGTAAAGTACTGTGTAAAAATCTCCGAATCAAACAAAGTCTAACGGACGAACACGCGGTAGGTTAGGTTAGGGTATTGGTTATCTGGTGAGGAGCCCCGTAAAATGTCTAATTTTACAATTCGTCTGCGACACGCAGGTAACACATTCGGAAATGGAAACGTGGAAACTTAATTGTAGAGTTTTTATTGGGTTCCGTATTTTTTTTTCGTAATAACTGGAGCGTACCACAGATAAATATATTCACAGAACCATGGAAAAAATATTTTTTCTTTAGTCCGGTTAACCGGACAACCCAACCGTACCACGGGTGAGGAGCGCTCAAGTGATAACAATCTGGAGTGCGCGAGTTGGAAACCAGTCTAATTTCAAAACTAGTTTTTCATGTTTCTGCAGTAGTTTGGTTTTAGTTCGCTAGGGGCGTGTGTATTTATTTTGTGATTAGATCTGTGGTATGGACCATGTACGCTTTGCTTCTATCAAGTTCTGTCTGTCATCATTCTGTCTGTCTCACGTCTGTCTGCCGTGCGTGATTTCTATACTCTTTGTCTGTCTGTCTGTTTCTGTTTCAGCCGGTAATGTTGCAGGTGGTTTGTAGTTGCAGCAGCAGTTTTCAACAAATATTATTGATCTGTGTTTACTTTAGGTACATACTACAAAAGTTTGTTTAAAAAATTTGCCGCCCGGCCACGTATTAACTTATTAAATCCTTGACCTCAGTCAGTGTTCTGTGCCTCTCCCTCAGTCTGTCTGACTGACCCAGCTCTCGGCTCCCCAGCGTATTAAGAGAATCCCGTCAATCTTCATCACTAATTTGGATGTTATTTATTTAGACCCAAATTTTGGGTAGTAGAGTAGTAGAGAACCAGGGAGGTTACAGCAAGCTAACAGGTACATTTTGTCGGCCCACATTCTCTAGAAGCTGTGTAATTATTTAATCTTTCATTATTCAGACACAGTCAATTTTAAATCATATTAGTAAAACACAAAAAAAAACCCATTAATTACGATTGAAACCACTTTCGCACCTCTCATTTTTAACCGTAGGCATGTGGTATATAGCTCTATGTCATAGTCATTTTCTAACCTTTGTGTGAACCACCTAGGTAGGTAGGTACTTAGCCAAGTTTATGTTCGAAAATTGTACTAAGAGATTTTTTAGTATGGCAGCCCTTTTAAGTGCACCCCACCCAATCCAAGTTCAAGTCGTTATATTGTGCAGAATACAGATATTGAGGGTAGGTACAGAATCAGAAATAATGCAGTCAAATTCTACTTAACCACGTGTATTAAAATAAATTTAAATAATTTAGGTCCCTTATAATACTTGCATGTAGTTTCTGTTATCAAACCTAAGCCCATGAAATGAACCTGATAAGGCAGTTGAAGATAATGAACAAGTTCCTAATTTTTTCTTATCAAATGTGTCACAATTTTAAAATATTTAATTTCAGTATTTAATTGAAGGAGGTTTACTATCCAAGAGTTCACAATGACAACTGATGCAGAAGAGAAGGCTTTACGCTTGAGAAGGGCACAGAGTGTCACACGGGCTGAAGAAATATCTGAAAAAGAGAAAAAAGTACGGAGTTTACAACTTGATAAACCGTAAGTTAACTGTATATTGACTAGATATTTTTTTAGGCCAAAGATAAAACTAGTGTTTGAAATAGATGCAATAAAAACTAATTTTTAGGGTTCCTTACCCAAAGGTCAATGGAAGCCTATGGCTTAGCCTAAGCTATGTATCCTTTGAACTGTAATAAGCTACTTAGCTGGCTGAAAATTTCACAAAATATGTGTTATTAAGGCAATTAAACATAAAAATAAGAAAAAAGAAGTTTAGGAGGATTCCAGTTGGGATGCAATTAAGAGGGCTGCTTTATAAAATATTTAAAAAAATCTTTTGAGTCAAGATACATGTGTTTTTTAAGGTTTTTGCTCTATTGTACAAACAGTAATACATACAACCATCAAACTTGGTGTGATTATAGTAAGGGTACAGTAAGTACTTAAGGGTCCTTATTTAAGCCTTCATTTAGTTATATTTAAAACTACAGTGAAAACTACAAACATTGATATGTGTCTACTCAATATATTTGCAAAGTTTTAATTCAATCCAGCATGTTGTTTTTGTATTAAAGAGGAACTATTTTGTATGGAAACTGGAGCCTCCGGTAAAACAACAAATAATTAAAGCTGTACAAGTGTGTGTCGTACTTGAGCTAAGGACCCCGAATTAATTAAAATAAATCATATTTCATCACACTCTTTGATGTCATTTGATAGAAATTAATAGGTATTGTGGAAAGCCTTGGAGTAGGCCTATGTCCAGCAGTGGAGGTCCTTTGGCTGATATGATGATGATGAATAGGTATCATTGTTTATCCATGTGGAGAGGTGTGGTGGTACAGAATACTCAGTATGCGAGTTCTACTCACACTTTGTTTTTAGGGTGCCATAGTCAAACTTACGTGTGTCACAGCAGTTTTTTTCAGACTGTTACTGAAATTTTGGGTAGCTATACTTATCAGCTCATAGATTTTCCGTACAAAATGTTGTAAATGCATAAATTACTATGTTTCATATATACATTTATTTACTTGGCCACTTTTTTTTACTTTCGAGCGACGAAGTAGCAAAGCAGGTATTGTGATGGCAAAAACAATCGAAGTTGAGATTTTGATGGGGATTGATTCTTACCTTGCACTAAAATAGGGTCTAAAACAAGAAAATAAAAAATGTGTGTGTGTGTGACTCTACCCAGAGCTCTAGTTTCTAAACTAATGGATGGATTTGGGTGAAATTGGGGTTTGCACAATGTTATTTTTAAATCTTCAGGCGTATTTTTCAAATTTCTCCTATCTTGATTTTTAGGGTTGCCACCATAGTAAACAATCACTTTTTTTTACTCAATAATGGCTATAACGATTTTGATGAAACTCGGCATGTTACTATAACCGTCTATGGCATACAGTACGCAGTAGTCTATTGTTCCAAGAAAAATCGAAATAAAGTACCTCCCATACAATTCCTAGTTATTTGTACTTTTTTTTAAAATGGCTTTTACGATTTTAATGAAACTTTGTGAATAATTAGGGCATAGTACGGCCTACTGCACTGGATACTTATTATTCCAGGTAGTTACCTCCTGTACTAACCCAAATTATTTGTAAATGTAATGTTTACTGTTGATTGGTGTATGCCTGACTACGATAGACAGTTAAGGTTTCGCGAGAAAGTATGCACAGCGTGGCTGTACAATTTATTTTCAATAACCCTTAAATATCTGTTAGGATCCCAATGTGACCCAACAGCATTATTGTATATTATTTTAATTTAATTGTATTAAGTTTGTATTTTAACTATTGAAGTATACTTCTCTCAGGATCCACAAGCCAAGAGACTCGCTGTTCTCATGGAGTTCCGAGTTTACAAACTTCACGGGGCTTGTCAACTGGGGCTTCCTGATGCTTACCATTGGGGGCCTGAGGTTGGGCCTTGAAAACTTTTTGAAGTAAGTAGGTACCAATTTACATTTAGTTGAGTGTAACTTTTATTGAGAATTTTTGTTTTATGCCTTTAACTGTGTTCCTGTTTTAAAGTTTTTTGTTTCAATATTAGAATGTAATAAGTGTCCCAATAAGAGTGCACTTTTGAAATTTTGCGGCATTTTTTCTCCCGCATGTGGCAACTCTGAAATTTGACTGTTCCTATTATTTAAAATAAATAAAAGTGCGCTATCTTTGTGAAAACCTTTTTAAAAATGAGGCCATTAACTTCAGACAATTTTAGAGTTGCCACATATGCACGAGAAAAAATGCCACAAAATTTAAAAAGTGCACTCTTATTGGGACACCCTATAAATACTTACTAATAATATAAATGTGAAAATGTGTTTGTTTGTTTGTTACCTTTTCACGCTTCAACACCTCGACCAATCTTGATGAAATTTAGCATAAAGGTAGCCTGTGTCACTGGAAAGGCAACTTTTTACCTCGTCAAAACAGCATAAATTGATGCAGTTCCTGAGGGAACTGAAAAAATACTCTTTTTTGGTTAATTTCTTTAACATGGCAATAGTACAATGGATTTTTATGATTTTTGCACGACATGGTTCAGGGGGTGGGAAATTACATAATTTACTAATTAGCATATCCTGACATAGTTATATGAGGAAAACTCATTTTCACGCTCGCGCACGTCGCCGTCACAACGGAGCAACGGATTGAAGTGATTTTTTTTACAATATAGAATTGGTTGAAGGGGTGGGAAGTGACATAGACTGCTAATCAGAATAGCCCGATGTAGTTCCTGAGGGATCTGAAGAAAACTCATGTCCACGCTCGCGAGTCGCTTGCGCCTTGCGCACCACTCAACCTCAAAGGCAGTTATAAAAACTATGTCCACGCGGGCGAAGCCGCGGGAAAAAGCTAGTGTGATAGTAATTATTTCCACTAGATATCTATGTTTGTAGTTTATAAAAGACACGCTGTATTTGTTAGTCGTGTTGTGTGTTACTGCTTCCCGTTTTATGTTAAAACTTCTAACTTGCGCTTGTTAGTTATAAATAATAATAATATATTGTTTTATAATGTATTCTCTAGATACGGCATTCGTGTTAACCCTCTTGAATGGATTGTGGTCCTGACTGGTTACAATGAAGGTAACCAGCACCAATATCCCAGCATCATATTACTGATTTGTAAGTTGCTTGATGTTTATGTGACGTATAACTTATTAAATAAATAAATAAAAAATGTATTTATAGATTGTAAGGTCCATTTTAAGTTAGTCTCTTTTAATAATTTTTTTATTCACAATTGGTAAGCCCTTGGCATTATCTCACCTGATAGTAAGTGACGATGATGCCGAAGATGGAAGTGGACTTACCAAGATTCCCTAACACAATGGAGAACTGGCTATCTTATCTTCAAGCCGGAACACATCAATGTTAACAACATTGATACATGGCGGCAAGACTTAGAGAAGATGGTCTTAGCCGAGCTTAGAAAATTCCCTTTCACCAACCAAACCAAGTGTTGCAATGTTAGACTCTGCCGGGGATCGAACCCGCGACCTCCTGATGTGAAGCTAATGGACTTAACCATTACGCCACGGCCACGGAGGTTGTAAAATGCTGAGTGGGTTTGAGTGCACAGGGAACAGAGGGTGAAATGTGTAGATGCTGGGCAGGGGTTACTTAATAAGACGGTAGGTTACCGGCGCGCGCGGCAAAGCGGATGCCGCTTCAGACTACCGGTGTGCGCTCACACATTTAAAAAAACCACGTGAGGGTGATTTTTGTAATAATGTGTAATAGACCGACTTCCAAAAAGGAGGAGGTTCTCAATTCGACTGTATGTTTTTTTTGTATGTTTGTTGCGCGATATCTTCGTAGATTGTGAACCGATTTTCATAATTCTTTTTTTATTCGATAGGGAATGCTCCCGAGTTGGTCTCATAGAAATTTTATCAAAATCGGTGTAGTACTTTATTAGAAAATGAACAAAAACCAAAAATAATTATGCAAAATTGTACTAAATTGTTGCGGTGGAAGTCGGTTTTTTAACGTGTTTAGTGTTTCCAATTATTTTTATCATCAACATGGTATGAATACTACACTGTGACTTATTTTCATTTCAGTTACTATGGTACCAATCGTAATCAGTTTGCTAATTGAAAAAGCGATTGCTGTGGTGAGTTTCCATTTTCTTTATTCAAATTTATATGCGATTTCGTATAGTTTAGGAATCTTTGAGACGAGTTTGAATAGTCACTATTTCAGCTTACATCCTCGGCTGCATCGGCACTTCTCATCAAGTGAGGTGCAGCCAAACCAAATCAATTTTCAATAAAAAAATAAATTTATGTCGAAAGAAAATATAAGAAAATGATATGTAGACTTAAAAAAAATGTTGTACTTAAGCCGTGAAAACATTGTGGACTCCTGAACCAGGTGAAGTGCAACCTATATTTAAGGGTCCCCAGGAAGCTCGGGTTTCCATACAAACGTAGTTCCGCTTTAATACGAAAACTACATGCCGGATTGAATCCAAACATTATAAATATATTGAGTAAACACATATGGATATTTTTAATTAGTTTTCGATGTAATAATAAATAACAGAAAAAATAAGAAAGGCTTAAATTTTGTACTGAATACAAACTAGATTAAGCCCTTGTTTGGTTATATTTAAATTCACTACGATGAAAACTAATTACAAAAAACGATATGTGTCTACTCAATACATTTTCAAAGTTTGGGGGGTTCATTCCGGCATGTAGTTTTGATTTAAAGTGGAGCTGCGTTTGTATGGAATCTCGAGTCTCCGGGGGCCCTTAAGAGATCAGAAAATTAATACGACTGTTACCTAAGGACAGAAAATTAGTACGACTGTTACCTAAGGACAGAAAATTAATACTACTACTACTAGGTAATACTTAGGCCAGAAAATGTATACTAATTTCACCTAAGGACAGAAAAATGATACTACTGTTACTAAGGACAGAAAATGTATACTTCTTTTACCTAAGAGCGTCGGTGGCGTAACGGCTAGGTTAGCCGCCTCCTACCCGGGAGTTCGTTGTTCGAATCCTGCCACGTACCAATGTGATTTCGAACTTAGATTTCATTATGTACGTTTATCCGACGCTCTTACGGTGAAGGAAAACATCGTGACGAAACCTATAATTTAATAGTAAAAATGTATCCTTTAATCGTACTGTTTTCGACTTTATTACAGGCATTTTTTTCTGAGAAACTTGGCATATCTTTGCAAATATCAAATATAATTTTTGTGATTGCCTTGCCTGTTGTTGTGCTACATTTCAAAGGAGATCAATTCAGTTTTGGTATGTAAAAACTGCACAAATTAAAACTTAACAATTTTTAGGGTTCCGCACTTCAAAAGGAAAAAACGAAACCCTTATAGGATCACTCGTTTGTCTGTCTGTCCGTCCCTCTGTCATAGCCGATTTGCTCGGAAAGTACTGGACCGATTGGGTTGAAATTTAGTAAAAAATCACAGTATAATATGGAGTTAAAATTTAGTGATAATCTTTCCGTGAAATTGAAATTTCTAAAGTCCAGAATAAGTAGACCTCTATTGACCTAGCGCAAAGTATGTATAGTTATTCCCTATGCCAGTACAGCTAAAAACCTTGGCATTATTTTTGACTCAAGTTTGTCTTGGGTTGCTCAACTCAACGAAGTCAGCCGTAAGATGCACTTCTCCTTTCATGCTCTGAAACGTCTTCAATATTTCCTTCCACTAAAAACAAAAATTTCCTTGTCTCAGACTCTTCTTCTTTCTATTCTGGATTACGCTGACACTTGCTACTTAGATGTAACAGAAGAACAGCTCAACAAACTAGAGCGTCTCCAGAATCTCTGTCTTCGATTTATTTTTGGCCTGCGTAAATTTTTTGACCATGTCTCACAATACCGTCAGCAACTCAAATGGCTTCCGATTCGTCTTCGCAGGAACACTCATATCCTTAGTCTCCTTTTCAAAATACTTCACAATCCTTCTTCTCCATCCTACCTACGGGGACGCTTTAACTTGCAGCGTCCTCCCGACCAGCAATCCCGTGCTCATCTCTAATCCCTCCTTTCTTTTCCCACCCATTCTTCCGACTTCTATTCTTATTCCTTCTCCGTGCATGCGGTTAGGTTGTGGAACTCACATCCACACGAGATTCGCGATAGTCAGAGTCTGTATTCTTTTAAATCTAAATTAAAAGAACACTTCTTGTCTTTTCCTTTTTAAAGTTAGCCATATTTATTTTATAGTTTATTTATTATATTATATGCATTTTATTATATTTAAGTAATTACATTTATTTATATTATTATATAATTACATTATGTAGTATATTATGTATTATTTTTTAGGTACGTGGTATTTATTTAGGAATATGTTGTCAAAATTTCTTTTTTTTTAAATGTTGTCTTTGTTAATGTACACGTCTTCTGCCATTCTTTTGTAATTTCTCTATCCTAGGTCTGCTGGAAGAAATTTCTAATAGAAATAAGCTGTACCTTTTGTATGTTTTATCTAGTTTAATGTTTGTTTGTCCCTATTTCTGTGTGCAATAAATTGTGAAATAATAATAAATGTACTGAGAGGTCTTGTTCTGTTGGTAGATAAAGTACTGGTGCGGAACCCTCTTTGTGTAACCGCGAGTCGCACTAGGCCGTTTTTTAATAAACTTGATTAAAGAATAAATATAAAAAGTAACCAAATGTTTGTTTTTCAGTGGGAATCACAACAGTGTGTATGATGTATCTGATAATATTCCTTAAGTTGTGGAGCTTTGTTCAAACAAACTACTGGTGCCGACTAGGCATGAGAATGAAATTCTCCAAAAATAAGCTGAGGAGGCAAAGCCTCTCAGCCCCTAACTGGAGTGAGTATTAACAACTTAGATTCTAAGTGTTTAAGCAATTTTTAACCTCTGTTCGACCTTATGAAATTTAATTTCATTAGAAACCAGCGTAGAAGCGTCGGTGGCTCAACCGGTAACGACTCGGCTCTCCTAATCAGAGGTGCCAAGTTCAAATCCGGACGGCCAATGTACCAATGAGTTTTTGGAAACTTACGTGCATATACTCACCGATTGCTTTAACGGTTAAGGAAAAACATCGTGAGGAAACCTGCACACACCTGCGAAGAAACTCGAAGGTTGTGTGTGAAGTTGACCAACCCGCACTGGGCCCGCGTGGTCGACTAAGGCCCGATCGCCCTAATTCAGGGTAAGCTCGAACCCTCGGTGGGGACGTATATGAGCTGATATGATGCTGATGGAGAAACCAGTAGAAAGGAACACTTGCCACATTAAAAGTGTCACGTAAGACTTATAAGACCTAATTACCTAAGACCCAAAAGAAAAAAAAACCGGCCAAGTGGGAGTTGGAGTCGCGCACCGAAGGTTTCGTACACCACTACTCTACACAAGTATATTATTTATTACAAACAATATACATCAACACAAGCGACAGTAAAATGAATTTTATCATTCACTTTGGACTCCTTAGCACGAGTACAACTCACACTTGGCCGATTTTATTATTAGTTGTTTTACTTCTGGATTAGTACATTAATCACCTCAAGTTTCACGCTTGTATGTATTACCGTTTTTACCATAGGGCAGAAACAAAACACCTATAAACAAACCATATTTTTTGTATGGAAATCCCCCTTAAATTAGAAAGAATTAATGTTTATTCAGTGATAAGTACACACAAGTGAGATATTGCGTAGTTTTTAAAATACAATAGTAGTTAATTTTAATTAAATATTTCTTTTGTTAGTGAATCCCCAATAATAACACATTCTTTGAAAATTTTAGCCAGCTTCCTATCACGATTCCAAAGATCCTTAAAAGTTCGGAGAGATAGACAGACAGAGGGACAGAGTAGCCTTAGTAATAGCCTCCCGTTACCTGGTTCGAAACACTGAAAAGCAAGTATGGAAACTTGTCTAGTTGTAACTTGATCTGTGACTTAACGATTTTGCATAAGTCAATGTTACTTACTACACTGAATACCTACTTGAACGTTGTAAATTATTGGTTTAGTCCTAGTGGTACTAACTATTTAGTAATCTGTGGCGGTACGCCAAAAACAGCTTCAAGTGGAGCTTAAAAGCATGAAAATAGGAACGATTGATCTTTAGGCCACATATGAATCTACTTGACCCGTAGCATAAAAAAAGCGATATGTGTGTACTAAATATATTCGCAAAGTTTGGATTCAATCCGGCATGTTGTTTTTGTATTAAAGGGGAACTACGTTTGTATGGAAACTTGAGCCTCCCGGGGACCTTTAAAGAATAAAGTAATGGAATATTATAAAAATACTAAATGTAAATATTTTGAAAATTGCTTTCTTGGTGTTAAATATGAGGATATTACGTATCATTTGAGGTATATTTTACCAAAAATGATTCAACCGTATCGTATCTGGAGGAGCCCAAACTTGGTATGTTGTGAAAATGATTTTTATTTCAATTTAAAACAAGAGACCGAAATGTCATGATGTGATATGTTTTTAGAGTCGGCTCAAAAAGCCCTGTCCTTTGGTACCATACACGATAGGATTCAGATTTTTTTTTCCCATACAAAAAAAAGATTACGCCATAATCCCTTTACTTTTTTTTTTGGTGCTACGGGTCAAATTGATTGAAATTCAGATCAATGTTCCGATTTTAATGCTTTTAACACCATTTCCAGGTATTTACTGAAATTCGGGGTGTACCGCTAGCACTAATTGCTCATAGTTGGAAGTGGTCGTAGTTGAGCGCTACTTGTGTGGTTGCGTCGTCACGCACGCGCAGGCAACTGACCTGAAGCACAGACATTACCGTTGGTGCTGGTTGCTGTCGCTAGATGGCAGTCCTGAAGCTTCAGATGCTTTGGAAAACTTCTCACAGTGGGTTTCGCCACTAGCCCTGTAACCTCATAGCCCCCGTGTGTGGAGTATGGTCTAGCCTTTCTGAGTATGGCAAGAAAACCGTGCCCCACCAGTGGGCAGCCTTTCTGAGTTTGGCAAGAAAACCATGCCCCACCAGTGGGCACGGTTTCAAGTATCTCTTCTTGAAGTCTTTATAAGAATTGAATATATGTTTTTAAAATTTCAGATGAACTTGTTAATGCCTCACAGGAGCGTAAGTCAAACACTTAAATGGTGTGTGTGTGTGTTTGCGAGCTTTCGATGTAGTGCGCCTTATTTTTAACTAAAAGTATTCATCATTTTCAGTTGCTTTTTTGTTGTAATCTTTTTGACTAATTGCGCTTTCAATTGCCAACGCTTCTTTGATCCAGTTTGGTGACGGCTTAATATTATTTTATGCATATGTATGGATATTGGAGACAATAACTACTTGTGAAAATGTTAAATAAGGTCTTACCTAAGAAGTTGCCGATTCAGTTTTTAAAGTTTATTGCCAAATTTTAAAAATTAATTATTGACCACATGATGACACTACTTTTTTGGCAAGACGGGTGGGTACGGTATGGGTAGGGCGTGGTTAATGACCGTGCGGTAAATGACACAGATAGATGAATTTAATGCAGAAATATAAGACCCAAAAAGAAATACATAAGAATTACAAAAACATTACACACTTAAATTATAATCACAAATCACATAAAAAATAAATGTATCTTACCCGAGATAGGTCTTTTAGAGAGAAGAATCAGGTTCATAAACAAAGTATTTTATTTACTTGATATTTTGATAAGTTTTATGGTGAAAAATATTGAATATTGAAAAGAATTCGGATTTTATAATCACATGTGTCACACTTTGTTTTCAAAATGTGACACATGGATTGTTATGTGCCGGCGCATGAGAAATAGATGAAACAGATCGAAAGGAAGAAAAACAAATAACAGCAACGCGTTGCCGCGTTACACTTATGGTCTTTTATTAGTGACCAATGGGATCATGTTCCAATTCCCGGCGCTACGTACCATTTCATAGAACAAATCCGTTTTTTAGAGGTCATATCGATCAATTTTTAGCCTAGTTAGTTTTCTTTAATTTTTCGTCAAGTGATAAAATCTTATGCAAGGTATTCCCAAATAGGTATGATATTAGTAACAAATAAACTGTTACGATAACTCTCGCTAGAGCTTTAAAATTTTTAAAAATGAGTATTTTTACCTTAATAGCCTCTTATGTTAATTTTATTATTTACTTAAACTTTTTCATCCAATCGGTAATTTCATAGGTATTATATATAAATTGCTATTGACGTTATTTGTATAAGGGCTCCCTCCCAGCTACCCTAGCGCTGCCATCAGTTTACTTTTAGCACTTCTACTATCTGTAACTACAGCGAACTATATTTCACAGAGTTCACAGTCACAGTGTCTGAATAAACCATTACCACAGTATCTAGTCTTCAAACTCATCGTCCGTCGATAGCTTTTGACAAACTATGTTCTCAGCGAGTAATTATTTTTGAACTGATGGCGGTACTAGTTAGGTAGTGGAATCGCCAGCTTCGAAGATTCACAAAAAAATAATAAATTATATAAAATTTGTATATAGTTCTATACAATAGATAGAGCGTTATCAACACCCTAATACACAGCACTGTGTCTGTTCTTCAGATTCTTTGACGCACATTGAATAGAATAAAAAAATACAGATTTGTATCCTTCAGTAATAACATGTATAAAAATTATTGAGTATTTGAGTCAATCGCGTTTATTTTACCGCAGGTTATGTTATCTTTTTCCGTTTTAACCTAACCTTTTTCAATTAAAAAAAGGAAGAGGTTTCTCAATTCGACCGTGTATAATTATTTTTTTATGTGTGTTCGCGGAAAACTACGTCGTTTATGATCCGATTTTGATGATTTTTTTTTGTTGGAAAGGAGATGTCCTAAGGGTGGTACCATGATAAGGAAACCAGGATCTGATAATGGCATCCCAGAGAAATCGAGGGGAACCCTTAGTTTCCTGTTTGAAGTCGGTTTTTTTTGTTCAAAATTATATTTTTTTTAAGTAATCGTAAATCGTTCATCAAATTAATACATTTAATTACGTAGTGTCCGTCTTTCTTTGATGAAGCTTGGTTTCTTGACAGCTGCAAGCCCTTGTTCAAAAAATAAAAAATACTGCCATTGCCCTGCATGTACGTCAGAGTTGGCTGTATTTTTGTTCAAAAGCATTTACAATATTTCAAAAGACGTGGTGAAGTACTAGAGCGACAGACACGGGCTAAATATATAATCTTACTAAGTACATCAACCTCTTTGTCGCAAATATATTTACCGTAGAAATATTGTAAATATGTGTATTTTAATTTAAAATAACCTACCTGACGAAATTAAATCACTTGAAATCAAACATTTTAATAATGAATTGACCAAATGGCTATAAGAAAATTGTAAGAAAAAAATAAGACAGTTATAGTGTTATTTAATGAGATGATAGTAATTTTAATTATTTTAAACAGCATTTTATCTTTTTTTATGTTTGCACACCTGCACCTGCACCTGCCTGCAGGTTGAACACTAGCACTAAGGAAATATCAAGATCCTGTACCTAAAGTGTTTTAGCAAATAAAGTATTTTTAGTTTGAGTTAATTATTTTTAGCTATTATCGAAATAGCTAAAAATAATAAACTCAGTATATTTTTATTCACAATTGGTAAACCCTTGACAACATCTCACCTGGTGGTAAGTGACGATGTTGCCGAAGATGGAAGCGGGCTTACCAAGATTCCCCAACGCAATGGGGAACTGGCTATCTTATCTTCATGCCGGAACACACCAATGATATCAACATTGATATTTGGCGGTAAGACTTAGACAAGATGGTGGTAGCTAGCCAGGCGGGCTTAGAAAATACCCTACCACCAACCAAACCGAGTCTTACAATTGACCCCGCCAGGAATCGAACCCGCGACCTCCTGTGTAAAGCCAGTGAACTTTGCCTCTGAGCTACGGAGGCGGTTAAAAATATGCACGGCGTGACTGTACAATTTATTTATTTAAAGTGGTTAGGTTATTCAACAGGTTTAGCTTTACTCAGTACGTTCTTGCGGTAGTGGAGCGGTGTGGGAGGAGTTTGGTGAATGCCGTGAGACTGCAGTATAGTGCCCGCATCCCAGTGCTGTTACGTCACATGTACCTCACCGCTCCCTACCTCAGGAACCTTGACCTAGACACGTAATACGTACGTACGACTAACATTTGACATGAATGTTCCACCGTAAGGCCTCATTCTTACGAAGCAATTGTGTTAATCCGCAGAGTCCCCGGAAGACGAGCTGAACGAAGACGCGGTGGCAGCTGGCTTGGTGCAGTACCCCGACAACCTGAACCTGAAGGATCTGTTCTACTTCCTTCTCGCGCCCACACTCTGCTACGAGCTCAATTTTCCTAGAACTGTACGGTGAGTTGTCATCCTGGGCGGGTCCTTTAGGAGCGTTTAAGTATTACGTAACGCAGTTTTTGGCGATTTTTGACCCCCTTCTCACCCCCATGTAACGCGCCGTAACGTTAACCCCTAGTAAAACGTTACGTAACCACCAATTGACCATTTTTACCTAAAAGTCACAATAATAATTATGTGGCGTAAAGTATCGGAAAGTCGCTAAAATACCTTTGTTATTGATTTAATCGCGTTAGTAACAATAAAAAAACAATGTTACGCAACGCATAGTTCAAACCCCCCCTCCCGCCCCTGCAACGCATCGTTACGTTTTACAAGACGTCTCCCCACCCCCCAAATTTGTTACGTAATATTTGAACGCTCCCTTTTTAGCGTTGTGTACTCAAAGGTAACGAACTCTATACTGAGCCTGCGCTCTCCGTCCGTCTGTCCGTGTGTCCGGCCGTTAAAGGGCTGTATCTTTTGAACCGTAATAGATAACCGGTTGAAAACACAGGATTTTTTTATCGTGAAATTTGGTGTGAATATAGCAAACTCTATAATAAATAAAACGACAAAAAAAAACGAGACCTACAGTACTCGCATATGATGTGTAACAAATCACTGTTACACATTTCCGTCCCATTTCACGAAATCACTCCCACAAATTGCAGGAAAGCGAGAGCAAAGCTCATTCGTCAGATCGAATAGCGCGCGCTTTCGCGACTTCCTGTTACACATTTCCGTCCCATGTTACACATTTCCGTCCCATTTCAAGAAATCACTCCCACAAATTGCAGGAAAGCGAGAGCAAAGATGTTACACATCAACAATTAAAACCGGCCAAGTGTGAGTCGGAATTGCGCTTTATGGATCACGAACTGAATGAAAGAAAAGCATTTTTAGTGTCGGTCTCGTCTATTATGTTCAATTGAATATAATTGTGACAATCGTTGATGTATCTGGGTTCAGTAGTCAAACGTTTGGTCACACAGAATCCTTGGTGCGCGTGTCCGACCCGTTTTTTAGGGTTCCGTAGTCAAACTAGGAACCTTTGTAGTTTCGTCATGTCCGTCTGTCTGTCTATCCGTCGGAATGTCACAAACGTTTTGCTCAAAAACTGTAACAGTTATAAAGCTGAAATTTGGTATGGTTATACAAATCTGTGACCCCTATAAGGTAACGGAATAAAATCTGTAATAAGTAGATTGTACAAAAAGAGCATAAAACGAGGTATTTTACCCAAGACCATCATATAGCCACCCGAGCCGGTACGGCGAGTGTGGATAGTCACGTCGAGGGTAAAATAGGTTTTGATGGTCTAGTTTTACACTCTGCTTTTCACTTCGATTGCAATGAAATAAATCACTATTTGATCGTCACTACTACACTACTACTATCGTACACTACTAATTAGGAAGAAAGAAAGAAATACGTTTATTGGTTTCAGTAACACCACACCAAAATATATAATACGTAACAAAAGTTGAGGTAAATATAAAATAATAATAATTACATATATTCATGAGGTGCCACTGCAACCACAGGGCCCCAACTCAGCAAAAGTAATTTCTTTTAAGAATTAATTACTAATAATTTAATTAATTTCAACCGCAATACAACAAATTTGGCTAGTTTTGACAAATATAGTAATTAGTTTTCCGCCATACAATTTTTCTTATTTTTTAAAAACTTTCAACTTGTGACGTTTATCTATGGTCAGATCCTTAATGTCAAGTTACAAATATTTACGTTGTTTTTTACGTTAATGCACGCCCGTATTTATCTTAAATTTGTATTTAGATAGTAATAAAAATGTCGTAATTAATTATTTTTTTCTGGGCCATAAAGTAGGATTCCCTGTGTTATGGGTTACCAGAGACTGTTAAACATACTTATATACGTTTAAATACATATATATATATATATATATATATATATATATATTATATTTAACACCCAGACACAGAGCAAACAAATCTGCTCATCACACAAATGCTTGCCCTGGGTGGGGATCGAACCCACAACCCTCGGATCAGTAGTCAAGGGCACTAACCACTGAGCCACCGAGTCAGTCAAAAATAATTAAAGTATAGTTAATGTAAATCCCATAAAAACATATCTATTAAATGAAGGTGTATTGTCTATGTGGATGTAAAGTCTAATTGCCTTAGTATTAAAAAAAAGAAATTACTTTTGCACAACAGCATGAAAAACCATTTTATGCAGCCTTCTCTCGACATAAATAACAACTTTACGAGCATGGGAAGTGAAAAATATTTTTTGGGTAGGCACCATCCCTACATGTAAAGTGGGAGGGATTTTTTTTTGTTAATCTACCGTATCGTGTGTGGATCGTTCAATAGATCTTGAAAAACTACTGAGAGTTTGCTAAAATATTATTTCCGATAAATTATTCCTTTACTAAAATTACGTTTTTAAGTGGTAAATTTTTGTTAGAGTTACATGTTCACCTAAGCAGCTATTTCAGAAAATCTGAAAAGAATTTAAAATAGTAGTATTTAAAATGAAAATTATCACGATCCTGTAGGATTTTTTAGTTTAGGAGTAATAGTCAACAAACTTAAGATGTGCAGTTGGATTTGTAAAAAGTTGATAGATTTCCATGCAAACTTTATTTTTTTAAACACACATCTATTATATGAAGACACTTTTTTTAAATTTATCAAAATTTATACAAACACACACACACACATGCACACTCCAAAAAGGTCTTGGCGAGCAGTCGGGTTGCTCAAGTGTTAGTGCTAATTAGGCAGATAACTCCACTAAAGTGAATTTCGCATCTGTTTATTTATTCTTCATAAACGTGACGCGATAGTCCCGCCCCCTGCGCACCTCTCGCGACCCCCAAGCAGAGCAAGATATTTGATTTGATTAGCTGTTCTATACGTAGTAGTAGTAATTCAATGGATTGTGGTCGGCATTTCTATCAACTTTTAAAATGTTAAAAGTACTGTCACTATAGACACTAATATTATAAATGTGAAAATGTGTTTGTTTGTTTGTTACCTTTTCACGCTTCAACGCCTTGACTAATCTTAATGAAATTTGACATGCAGGTAGCCTGTGTCACGAGGAAAGACATAGGCTACTTTTTATCCCGTGAAAATAGCATAGCCCGATGCAGTTCCTGAGAGAACTAAATATATACTTACTCTATTTTGGTTAATTTCTTTAACATCGCAACGGAACAATGGATTGTGTGATTTTTTCCATAGTGATGGTTGAGGGGGTGGGAAATGAGATGATTTACTAATAAGCATATCCTGACATAGTTCCCGAGGGATCTGGAGAAAATTCATGTCCACGCTCGCGAGCCGTTCTCTAAGACAGTCATAAAAACGATGTCCACGCGGGTGAAGCCGCGGGCAAAAGCTAGTAGTGACATAACTACAATAGTTGAACATATGGTATCGCGAAGTTTTTTGTAAATATTGATATATTCTTTAATGTTGTAACACATTTTTCTGTTCTATCATCAATAGTTTCCGCAGTTCATGCGATGAAAGACATTTTATGGCTAATTATTTTACACCTTGGGTCAGAGACTTGTTACCATAGATGGGTTATGCACTAACAAACCACATTTGAAAATGGAATCCATTTACACACACATTATAATAGGTACCTACCGAATGCTACTATGAAAAGAGATGCCAATTGGCATCTTTTTTTTGCTTCACTTTTAGGATGCATGTAACCTATCTACCTCCCCTTATATATAGCATATCTCTGCCTTGGGTTACATTATTGATTTTTTAGTAGGGATACCTATTTTTTTATATAGTAATAAATATAGCTTAAATTACTCAGGTATAATGTAGCATTCTAATGGTGAAATATTTTTTTAAATGGGCCAATAGTTTTTGAGTTTATTCGTTATAAACATACAAAAATACATACATATCTTTCCTCTTTATATAATTAGTGTAGATTTACATAAAATATTAATTTACATGAGTAAATCCTATGAAGGATGGTAAAGAATTTATGCATATTTGTAATTTTCAGCATACGAAAGAGGTTTGTCATCAAAAGGCTGCTGGAGGTGGTGTTTGGGATGAACTTGATGCTGGCACTCTTTCAGCAGTGGATGATACCCTCGATCACCAACTCTATAGACACCTTCTCCCAGATGGAACCAGTTAGAATGACGGAAAGACTTTTGAAGCTTGCCGTAAGTTATTTTTATGTCTAAATCCTCGTCCAGGACTCTCACACGACTTAAAAAAAACGAAAAAGTGCGAGTCGCACTAGCACCACGCTTATCCATACAACTATGACAATGATACATATTCACATTACATACTAAAGACATTAACGCGAGTAATAAAAATATGTTTTTATTGTCATTCGGTTCGGACTCGTTAGCGCGAGTACGACTCACACTTGGTCGATATTTATTATTTGTTGCTTTACTTTAATATTATTTCTGCAATCACACTAAGTTTCACGCTTGTATGTATTATCGTTTTTACGATAAAGCTAAATTAAAAATACCTATAAAACTAGTTTTTTGTATGGAGACCCCCTTTATTTTTTTCACTTTTTACCCGACTGCGCCAGAAGGAGGGTTATGTTTTTCGAGAGTATGTATGTATGTATGTTTGTATGTATAATTGTTTGGCACGCTCTGCAGCCTGAACGGCTGGATGGATTTTAGCTTGAGACGTGTCGTTAGATTCGTATTTACTGTGAGAGTGACACTGGGTATATCAAAATAAAAAAAACAAAATGGCGGATTTTTGGCGCCAAATTCAAATGTTTGACACGCTCTAAAGCCTGAACGGCTCGATGAGTTATAGCTTGAGGGTTGTCGTTAGATACGTTTTTACTGTGAGAGTGACACTGGGTACATCAAAATAAAAAAAAACAAAATGGCGGATTTTTAGCGCCAAATTAAAATGAACTCATTCAATAATAAAACTAAAAAAATGAATAAAATAAAAAACGGTAATTTAAAAAACTAAAAAACCCGCCTGCATTTCTGTGTAATTTGGAAATGAAAAACCCTAAAACAAGAAAGTCGTCATACCCGATTGCACTTAACTTAAGAAAAATTGTAGCAGTCGAGACCCATTCTAGAAATGGAGGCTTAGTGAATTGAGAGCACATATCTATATTACATTGCAGATTACTCCAATATACTGACTAGACGGCTGACTTTCTAGAATGGGTCCCGACTGCTACAGTTTTTCTTAAGTTAAGTGCAATCGGGTATGACGACTTTCTTGTTTTAGGGTTTTTCATTTCCAAATTACACAGAAATGCAGGCGGGTTTTTTAGTTTTTTAAATTATTAATTTTTACTTTCTTGACTCCGTAGTACGCGTACGGTAAGTACTTACGAAGAGTATAGAAAGTTTTGTTATCACGAAGAAAAAATCCGAAGTGAAGAAAAGTATTTTAAAATTATTTATTTAAAAATCGAGAATTGGGCGTTCGGTTTCAACGTAACAGCCGCGTTGAGGTCCGTTTTAATTTGAACTTAAAAAGAATATACTTATGTTCATTATTATTATAACACGTTTCAACCTGCTCGGTCATCTTAAAGCCTTAACGAATTTTGGCTGAATAACCAATACTGCCGCTTACATAAATAACAGTTACAACTTGTAAAGTTATATTAAAAGTTTTAGAGCCATTATTGAGTTTATTGCGTTTTTCATTTTTATTTGTATGGCAGCTACACTTAAATGACAACCCTGCTGAAAGCCGCTCAGAATCCTTTGACAATATTACCATACATCTTTTAATATCAAAGTTTGATGTCATTCGGACTATTGCTTTAGCCGCTAGGGAAAGCGTGACAGATAGACGGAAAGACGTGTTTGGCAAACATGTTTTTTTACTAGTGATATCTAGAACAAATTTTGGGTAAAATTTGAAAAAAAATTCATTACATTAGTTTTTTTTATACAACATATTGTACTTATGAAAAGAAACACGTACCTAAATATTTTTTTATGAAAATGTATTACGACCATTTCGTACTCTGTACCGTAGCTCCAAGAGGCATGAAAGCTGAAAAATCTTTCAGTAACTTAAATATAAGTTCTTATTTTAACACTAACACCATTCGTAACGCATTCAGTAAGTAATGATTGACAAAAGAAGATGGGCTTCACGACGAAACACCTGAAAACTTTAGTGTTAGTTTTTTATTCGTTTAGCTTTTTCCCGAGCAGATTTGAAGGTTTAACAAGCGTTACGTTTCTATTTCTATTTCTAAACTAAGTATGCCGACACCTTTACGTTTGAAACGAAACGCTTATTAAACCTTCAAATCTGCTTTTGCAAAAAAGTTTTCTTTTAAATAAGGTAAACAAACAATGCTTCTTTCACCTATGCGACCCCCCTTCTGGTAAGATGTGAGATGAGAGCCTAATTCTGAATAAAATCTCTGTATCGCGCACGCACGTTTTCCTAATTAGGTAAATGATGCTGGTCGAACCTGTGTCTCGAGTAGTGTAGCAAGGCTGACTTTGAATAAAATTTCTTTTTACGGCAATTTGCGATCCTAGGATCGCAAAATTAATTTGCTATCCTGGTATCGCAAAATTAAATTGCTATCCTGGGATCGCAAAATTAATTTGCTATCCTGTGTTCCGAATAGTAATGCAAGGCCGACGAAGATTTTCAAAGTAATGACCAAATTACAAGCATTTTAAAAAAAAGTCAATTCTTCTGCTCCCTCGCTGCGCTTGGTCTGTCGAAAGTAAAAAGCAATAATAGTTTTTCACTTTAATCGCCTCAGTGGCGTAGTGGTTGGTCCACTTGCTTCACACCAGGAGGTCGCGGGCTCGATACCCGGCAGTGTCTAATTTTGTGAGACTCGGGTTGGTTGATAGTAGGGCTTTTTCTAAGCCCGCCTGTCTGTCTACCACATCTGATCTGAGTCTTGCCACCAAACATAAATGTTACACTTTAGTGTATTCCGTTATGTTAGTCAGGTTTATATTGCGTTGGGGAATCGTGATAAGCCCGCTTCCACCTTTCGCATCATCGTCATCTACCATGAGGTGAGATTATGCCAAGGGCTTGCCAATAGTGAATAAAAAAACAATCGTTTCACAGGTGCCAAACCATCTACTATGGCTGTGCTTCTTCTACCTGAGCTTCCACTCGTTCCTCAACCTGATGGGCGAGATCCTGCAGTTCGCAGATCGCAAGTTCTACGGCGACTGGTGGAACGCAAATAATATCGCCGTTTTCTGGAGTGCATGGAACCTGCCCGTGCACATGTGGGCCGTGAGGCACGTCTACATACCGATCACACAGATGGGATACAGCAAAATGGCTGCGAGCGCTGTCGTCTTCTTCATTTCAGCTTTCTTTCACGAGTATTTGGTGAGTATTATTGATTGTACAACAACAACAACGCTCGCTCTCATTCTTTGGAAACTGTGCACGCCGTTACAATAGCCTTGAGTACCAAATCATGACGGGAAAGGTAGAGGGCAAAAGAGCTCGGGGAAGACCGCCTGCCAAGTGGTGCACCCAAGTCACCAGCACCACCGCTCTGCAGCTACACGAAGCAGTGCACGCAGCGAGTGACAGAGCCCGGTGGAGAGCAATCTGCGCCCCCTCGATGACATGACGGTCACGATCCCCAGCAATGGGGGAACGACTGATTGGATTGGATTGGTTGAACTGAGTCATGGTCGCTTACTATGGGCCTTGTCAAAGGGCAATGGAGCGAGCTATGCTCGGAATTTCCCTACGCAATCGATTCAGAAATGAGGAAATCCGCACTAGAACCAAAGTAACCAGGGCAGCTCGTAGAACAGATGGCCGTTGGGGTAGTAAAGTTCTCGAGTGGCGAGCGCGCACCGGAAAACGTAGCGTAGGAAGGCCTACTCCCAAGCGGTGGACTGACGACCTGGCGTAGATCGCGGGAAGCCGCTGAATACATGCAGCGTAGGACCGGCTGCAAAAGACCTTTCTCAAGAAGTGAACGTCTTTCGGCTGATATGATAATGATGATCTCAACATAAGCGGTCTATTTCATATGTACGTTTATACGATGCTCTTACGGTGAAGGAAAACATCGTGAGGAAACCTGCACACGCCTGCTAAGAAACTCGAAGGTTGTGTGTGAAGTCGACCAACCCGCACTGGGCCCGCGTGGTCAACTAAGGCCTTATTCAGGGTAAGCTCGAGCCCTTCGGTGGGGATATATGTGAGCTGATATGATGAAGCGGTCGTAACTCAGTGTGACTTGCTTGGTTTGGTTGATAATGCAGGTTAACTGTCCTGAAGCACATTGATTACCTGGATGGGTTTGACTGTTAGTGACATTTTCAATCGACTACCAAAAAGGAGGAGGTTTTCAATTCAACTGTATGTTTTTTTTTATGTGTGTTACCTTAGAACTTTTGACTGGGTGAACCGATTTTAATCTTTTTTTTTACTTGAAAGCTAGTGCTTCCCGTGTGGTCCCATATAAATTATATCATAATCGGTGTAGTACTTTATAAGAAAAAAAAACCAAAAATGATAATGCGAATTTGTACAAAGTTGTTGCGATGGAAGTCGGTTTTTTAACGTGTTTAGCGTTTTGTTATTATTCTCGACGGTTTCTGTGCTTCGTAAGGCACGTTAAGCCTTTAGTACCGGTTGCTGTCACTAGATGGCGGTCGTTAAACCGTGTCAGATGCCTCATAGAGGTGGCTTGGAAAACTCAAACGAAACAGTGGCGTTCGCTACTAGCCCTGGGATTCAGTTTTCAGGTTCTTAATGTGCGAGTGAGTAGCAAGGATTTTGCTCGGATCAAAGAGGTTTTGAAGGATTTTCAGGTAAAAACACTGTAAAAGAAAACTATCTTCGCCATTGTTAAAAATCCGAGTTTTTTTTTTAATCGTCTAGTCTCATACATTGCGTTCCGTATGGTGTGTTCAGTATCACATCAAAGATGACCTATTTCGAACACAGGACTTTGGTTTGGCAGAAAACCTCATTTAAGCCCTATACTGCCTAGATGAAATGGCGTAAGGGAAAGGCACTGTAAAGCTGCGACTTTTCATACAAACGGCTTTAGTGATTGTCACCTCTTAAATGTTAACTGATTTTGACCAATTTTTGATAGCTTTTGTTTTGACTGTCAGCCTATAAAAATTGTTCAAAATCGGTTAACTTTCAAGAGGCAAAATCGCTTTCGTCATTTGTATGAAAAATCTCATTTTCGCCATGGGTTCACAGTCCTCTTAAAAATATTAAACGTTTTTTTATCAATGTTTGATAGCTTTTGTTCTGACTGACAGCAGCCTATGAAAAATTGGTCAAAATCGGTTAATATTCAAGAGGTTCGATTTCGTAATTTGTATGAAAAGTCTTATTTAAGCCGTGGGTTGACAGTCCTCTTATTAATATTAAATATTATGCGTAGTGTACAGTTTCATAGACCGGTGGTACAGACAAGGTAACCGACATAGCTCACTGTATCGTTAAACTTAAGTGGCAGTGGGCGGGCGACATAGCTCGTAGAAATTTTAGCCGTTGAGACGGTAAGGTTCTCGGGTGGCGACCGCACACCGGAAGACGTAGGGTAGGCATTACACAACTTACTTTATTTTAACAAACATCCTGAAAGCGCGCCTGACAAATGATTACAAAAACTCCCTAAAATGCAGGAAAAATCTTTAAGGGCAGGCCAGGAGACTCGATTTTCCATACAAACGTAGTTCAGCTTTAATACAAAAACTATATGCCAGATTAAATCCAAACTTTGCAAATGTATTGAACAGACACATATCGATGTTTGTAATTAGTTTTCATCGTAGTAAATTTAAACATAACTAAACAAGGCTTAAATTAGTTATGTACTTAAAGTTTGAAACTACTCTTATTTTTAGCCGTTTTACATTAGTATATCGAAAACTAATTACAAACATCGATATGTGTCTACTCAATATATTCGCAAAGTTTGGATTCAATCTGGCATGTGGTGTTTGTATTAAAGCGGAACTACGTTTGTAGTTTTGTTAAGGCTAACGCTGCCGTACGATGATAATTGGGTAGTCGACCGCATAGAAAAAAATATGAACCATGAAGAAAAAAAATAATTCCGGTAAATACTCTATAGGCGCAATAGTATATTATGCAACTAGTGAATAAAGGATGGATTTAAAGCGAGGGCCACAGATGAATCACTAGCAAGTGAAGGGTTCTTATGACTCGTATTCATGATGATTGAATCGCGAACGTGGCGAGTGATTCAAGTATTAGAACCCTGAGGGATACGAGTGATTCATGGCCCTCGATATAAATCCGTTTTATTAAAGAGTTGCATACTATACTTTATACCATGACTCTGAGAAAAATAAACATTGAAGCGAAAATAGAAATTTAATGAAGAAAAAGTTATGTTAAATTAATTAATATATTTATTAAAATTTAAAAATAATAATAAAATAAACAGTAATTTTCTTTGTGTTCGTACATCCTACGAGTATAGTACCTATTAAAAATAACGGCAATTTACTAATGAAATGACAGCAAAGAACACAAAACAGTTTTTATTCTAATGCTAAACTCCTTTTCGAAAATATCGAACAAATCTTGAGGAGTTATTTGCACAAGGAGTTTGTATGTCAAATATTCTTTGGATTAGGAGTTTGTATCGAGTATTTTTTGCGCAAGGAGGTTGTTTAACTGAGATGCGAGGTCGAATATATTGGTGTGTTCTAAATCCAAACACCAAAATAGTGATTAAAAGAGCTTTTCAGTGAATAAAATAAGCTTTTTAAATGAGGAATGTTATAAACATTTTTTTTCCTTCTTGATATAAACTAATTGTTTACTTAATTGCCCTCGTACTGAAAATTCAAAAACCTTAGATACTCGCTTTTTTCCATCACGTCTTTAATTTTTTACTAACCAAAATCACAAAATTAGTACAGCAATGACGATGAAAAACGATGACGTCACGTCTTGTTATATATTATCCAGGGATAAATCCATTTGGCACGGTAATATTACTTTTGAAAAATCACAATTCAATATATTTATTCAAAATGGTGCAAATTACACTTTTTCTGATAGTCATAAAATAATAATGAAAATATCATTTGTGAAGAATCAAGAAATAAACAACAATTATAACTAACTAGCTGATTCCCGCGGCTTCACCCGCGTGGACCACATTTCTATGACTTTTCGAGGGTGCGCAGTGCGCGAGCCGCAAGCGGCTCGCGAGCGTCGTAAAAAGTAGCCTATGTCTTAACCCAGGTCCTAATCTGTCTACCTACCAAATTTCAGCCAAATCCGTTCAGTAGTTTTTGCGGGAAAGCGTAACAGACAGACAGAGTTACTTTCACATTTATAATATTAGTAGGGATTGTTAACTAATTTATTAACATTTATTAAATTATAAATTTATTAAAATTAAATCCTTCATATAAACCAGATTATGTCATTAGAACATGAGAACAATATGACACGAAAAATTATACATAAAAATCATTGAATGTCATTAATGCCTTTAACAAGAGTAGGCCAGTTCACACGGACAGCACCAGGTCACGAGTATAACGCGAGAGTCAGCCAGCGCTTCACTCAACCATATAAGAGGGAAAGGAACAACCCGGCTGCCGATGCGCCACCATCCGCACACGGTCATCCGGCCCCAAACTACGATTCCCTGTACTATGGGAATAGGAGGCTGATATGCATACTTCTAACGTTTAAATATAGACACTAAACACCCAGACACAGAGAAAAACAAACCTATTCGTCACATCAATGTTTGCTCTGAGTAGGGATCGAACACACGACCCTCGGCCCAGCAGGCAGGAGCGCTGACATGAGAAAAAGTAAATCAAATGACTAGTTAACAACCCTATTTCCGTTTGTATTGTCACAGGTGAGCATGCCCCTCCGGATGTTCCGTGTGTGGGCGTTCCTGGGGATGATGGCTCAGCCGCCGCTGTCGGTGCTGTCGCAGCTGGCGGAGCGGCGCCTCGGCCCGCGCTGGGGCAACCTGATGGTGTGGAGTTCGCTTATTATCGGCCAGCCGCTCGCCATCATGATGTACTACCACGATTACGCCGTCGCGCACTTCCAAACGCCAACGTAAGCAAAGTAAAGGTTGAATTTTCAATACAGTTGCTCGGAAAGTTAGGATAAAAGCAAAGCACACACAAAAAAAAAACGGGTTACCAAAAATAAAAACAAATACATGCCAGTATCACACAGTCTTAAGAATTCATACAGTTGTCCAATGTAGACGTCTTGACATTGCAATCGTGCGCAGTCCGAGGGGTGAGACGGGGGAGCTCGAGCTCCAGATTATCAGAATTATAACTAAAGCATTGAAGTAGTTTTAATTTCAACTGCATACACACACAAAAATACACAACACATCTTTCACGTCACGCACGCACCGAAGTATTGCGTAACCAAAATGAATGGGTATAGTCACGGACTAAGACATTCAACATTGAGTGACTTTCTAATTTGGTGTGCGTAAAGGTAGCTAAAGAATCCATTTTGACGTTTGTACCGTGTACGATCGCTTTTCATAGCAACATTATATTTGTATCTTTCTCTCCCATTATTTTTCGTATTGGAAAGAATAAGACGTGTATTTATGAGTCAAATTACACCTTCTATGCTTTGTTATCGTTCTGAGTCCAGGTTCCAAATCCCGGGACGCTTCATACATTCAGGCGCATATGACTCAGGAGCACGTACCCGTTACTGATGATGTCGGCTTTGACGCAATCCGGTATTTGACTACACTACAGCAAGCGCCAAACTTTATTACTGGTCTGAACTGTGATGCGAGTGCTTACTGCGCCGGTCCTTTAAGTCCCACTAACACCCAAAGATTGCTACTGCGACGCGTCTTGCGACCAATTTCAGAACCGTAATAAAGTTTGGCGCGACCTGTACCTAGTTATTTGAGGTACTTTTATCAACTGTGGAAAACAACATTTTGTTCTGAAATAGGGATGACGACAGCATCAGAAATTAATTATGAATTCTTGATCATTAAATTGCCCTCCTACTTAAACTTCGAAAAACCTTACTCGTTTTGTTTTCCATCAAGGTTTCGATTTTTAATGCACCAAAATCACAAAATGAGTACGTATATGACGCTGCTAAACTATGACGTCACGCCTAGGTATTTCAAACATTTTTAGAACAAAGTGTCGTTTTTGACAGATGATAAAAAGTAACTCAGATGACTAGCATTCGTCATCCCTATTGTTCGTGTTACAGACATGTGACTTTACTGTCTTTGACGAACTTATTTAGTTATTTCAATAGGTATAAAATTGAAAATGGGTTTAAATATCAAATGAGTAAGTGTTTGTGCTGTTGTAGGATAAATACTATTTAGTGAATAATATTTTATAATTTATTTTTGACGGATCAATCAATTATCAAGGGCGTTGGACTACTGTATGGATCCTTACACTGTGGCAGTATACATGGCTAACAACTAACAAGTTAATATTTACTCCGTATGCGTTTTAGTTTGGAAAACTATGGAAGAGCTAGGCACAATGCTCGATGGCCTTAGTGGAGCCTCTGAACAAGTGGGTCTTAAAATGAACAAGGACAAGACGAAATAGTTATTTGTTATGAAAGGCTGCAAAGTTGTTATTTATGAAGGCTGCAAAGTTGTTATTTATTCATTGAATGACAGACAAAACTTTTCCGAGTGTGTGAGTTGAAAATAATGTTAAATGTCCGTGTCGCACCCACTCCTCTCAAAGTTGGAGACTCTACACTCGAAATTGTTAACGGATATGTATACTAGGGACAAACAGTCCAGTTAGGTAGGTCCAACTTCGAGCTTCGTCAACTAGTCTGGGCAGCGTTCGAAAAGCTTCGCAAATTTTGACCAGTGTGTGTTACGAGTGATGACTATGGGCCTCATACGAAGGCTCAAGATCACCCAAAGGGCGATAGAGCGAACTATGCTCGGAGTTTCCCTACCGGAAGACGTAGCGTTGGCAGGCCTTCCACTCGGTGGACCGGCGTCCTGGTGAAGGTCGATAGAGAAGGAATACATATCCGTTAACAAGGAAGCCGCTGGATGCGGGCAGCGCAGGACCGGTCGTCGTGGAAATCCTTGGATTTCCAGCAGTGGACGTCTTTCGGCTGATATGATGATGCGTTTTACTTTTGGACATATAACAGGCTCATTAAAAACCTATGTCCTGTTTAGAAAATTTCGTTTGCATCGTTGGTTTTGCTTATATAAGAAATACGGTCAACCGATTTTTTTTCTTTTTTTGTGTGGTTTTCCTTTCTATAGTTTCTTCAAAATCAGTCACATTTTAGTTTTTTTTAATCGTTTACGAGATAATAGCGAGTTTTTATTAATATTGAGTTAAACTGTTTTCTCACAACTGTATTGAAAAGCGTGTTATGTGTCACAAATGTCAGCTCGTTAACCGACGCTATTGTTGAGTCGGGCCTTAGTTTGCCACTCGTAAAGCCTTACAAGAAATAAAAAATACTTTCGTAGTTGAAAGCCAAAAATAGTTACCAAAAAGTTAATTTATTTTTATTGATAAATTAACTTAATGATTTATAAGTATGTATAATAATTAAAATTAGTTCTTATGCTTTTTGTGAAATCAAATAACTCAAATTTTTGTTAATATATTATTTCCTATACACAAAGATCAAATGTTTATTTATAAATAAGATGTTAAGTTCTTTTATGAACATAGGTGGCTAGTGGCTAGTGGGTAAGGTAAGCTAAGAGTACTGTGTGAAAATTAATTTATTATTTAATTGAATGGTGATAATAATATATAGCTTTTGTAAGTGAAAGTTTTTTTTGTTGTAGGAGTATTACAATTTACTTTGTATTAAATATACTTACCATGTATTATAGCATCAAATTTTTAGAATTTTGGATGATATTCTTATGCGGAATTTTTGAAATAAGACTGAAAATGTACAAACTTTTGGTGCCTTCATTGAATTGATGAATTGTGATATGTTTGCCATCAACCCTTGAATTGGGCATGTGCATCTCTATATAATAATTGATAAAATGCAATATTTGTATGATTAAAGGATTTTATAATACCTACCGTTTCGGGTCTCGTATTTTGTCATGATATTGTTTGTCAAGATTCATGATGAACATTGCTTTGTTACGATAGTTGTTTCATGATATTGTCTGTCAAGATTCATGATGAACATTGCTTTGTTACAATAGTTGTTTCATGATATTGTTTGTCAAGATTCATGACAAACATTGCTTTGTTACAATAGTTGTTTCATGATATTGTTTGTCAAGATTCATGACAAACATTGCTTTGTTACAATAGTTGTTTCATGATATTGTTTGTCAAGATTCATGATGAACATTGCATTGTTACAATATTTGTTTCATAATTGATATCAATTGTGTACCTATTTTATTACAAGTTTTGTATATTTTGAATTAATCACAAAATGTTATTTATTTTCTATGGATTTTTTGTAATAAAGATAATAAATTTAATATTCAAATACGGCTTTTAATATTGTAATAATAAGTGTTTTGGGCTCCTCGAGAAAAGTTTTTAAGTTCTATGAACAATCCTCCTATTTGTTACACCTCAAGCAGGCAAGTAAATGTAATTTATTGCACGCCAAAAACAATACAGGGCACACGATCAATAGAGTACACATCGACTTTTAATTCAATGAGTGTACATAAAGTTCAAAGGCGGCCTTATAGCTTTAATCGATTTCTACCAGACGACTTTCAGTAAGTTCAGGGTTATTTGTAATACCAGAACCCTCATCATTTTACTAAACAAAAACAAAATTGGACGTACAAATAGATCAGTTAAGCAGCCAACTACGCGTATGTGTGCAAAGTTCGTTTGCTATTTAAGTAAAGTTATAAGTACCTAGTAAAAAAGTTGTTCAGTTTCGTGAGTAGAAACAAACAGAAAAAAAGGTTAATCGTCAATCCTACTAATATTATAAATGTGAAAGTTTGTATGTAGGTATGGATGTTTGTTACTCTTTCACGCTTCAACCACTGGACGGATCGAGATGAAACTTGGCACACATATAGATTAAGTCCTGGAATACTTTTAATTAAGGCTACTTTTGATCCCGAAAAAAAAGATGGTCAAAGTTATCGCTATCCTTAAGCCCGGAAAACTCGCTAATGACCCCGCGAGTTTCAGACCCATCTCGCTGGTCAGTGTCCCCTACAAATTGCTGGGCGCTTGTTGTACAACCGATCAATAAGCACATTCCCGCTGAAAAGGCAGGGTTTAGAGCCAACCGACTCTGTGCAGATCAGCAGCTGTGCAGCTGGCTCTAACTAAACCGCTGGATGCCTGCAGCGCAGGACAGGTCGTTGCGGAAATCCTTGGAGGATGCTTTTGTCTAACAGTGGACGTCTTCCGGCTGATGATGATGGATGAGGTAGATTGTATTATCTATTATTATAGATAGGTATTATTGGGTGGGTAGAAGGTATCTAAGTATTATTAGATCTGATGTAATTAATTGGTTTGATTAGAAGAGTAGGTATCATACTAAGTTTCACAGCGCGCGCGTGCATCGTGCGAGCTCTCGCTGCGCGTGCAGGGGACAGGGGCTGATGAACGACCCCTTATCAACGCCCTCAAGGCCGCTCTCACACGTAATCTTATATATAAATATCATTTTGTCAACAAAGTAAATTGTGTTATGAAATAGGTACTTGTTAATTGAATCTAGTGGGTTAATCACAGAGGTTAACGTGTAACTCTACTTCCCTATTTTGATTTTATTTTCAAGGCCTAGTAAATTGTTTACGACAATTTTAATACCTGCCTGCATTATTAACACTCTCTGCCAGGGGATCCGCCGGCGGACTCAGTTTGAATTGTGCAGCACGACGTTTTCTATCACGAGGCCATGAGGTCCGCCCGCTGCCCCCAAAAGGTTTTCTTCAGCACAGCGGATCCCGTGGCCTGCTAGACGCATTTCCGTACCGGCCGCCGGCGGATCTCATGGCCTGCTGTAATAGTTTCGTATGTTTGAACTTGGCGTGGCATTACAGAAAACTTGGGACACGTCAGCGGACCCCTTGGCCTGCTGAAGTAGAACCGCTTAATATACGGCTGGCAGGGAGAGTGTAAACTATTGTCACGCCGATCGTCAAGGACAAAACGGGCGAAGCCTCAGACCCATCCAACTTACAGGCCAATTTCCCTGGCTACAGTAATAGCCAAGGTGTTTGACGGTTTGCTTGACCGACAATGTATTGTTGTTCGTAGCCGACAACTAAATAAACACTCGGGTGCGCGGCGGCGGCAACATCATCCTGAACACTGTTGCAGACAGATGGGACTCCCCATTTGTGGCTCATTGGGTGCACCTGCATGTTATATGACATGACAAGGAAGTTTTGACTGAATAAAATTTTATATTGACATTATTATTATTTATTCTGTTATTTATTATTTGATTTGTTTTTTAATTCTTATTTATATTTATTATTGTCTGTATAAATTTGAATGAGAATAAATGATTTCATTCATTCATTTCATTTCATTGATTTCGGGGTAAATCGGCAGGAATGTACAAAATAATTTTAAATGCTCTTCTTGATGCGGAGATCAACGTAAAAATATTTCGCGGAAAAATTCGGCAAGTGATTAACTTAAATAAGTCTCTAATATTAAAATAATTAAAATCAAATCAGCTCATGTACGTCCCCATCGATTAGTCGACCACGCGAGCCCAGCACGGGTTGGTCGACTTCACGCACAACCTTCGAGTTCCTTCACCGTAAGAGCGCCGGATAAATTTAACGTCGGATGTACGTTTATCCGAATTAAAATAACCTAACCAATTTAATTCAAAATTAGTAAGCAGACTGCATCAATATCTATTCTATATCACTTTAGGGATAAGACGAATCTACGACACCTCGCACTCCAAAATCCATCAAGTTGTTTAGATTACAGGCTCAGCCAAATAAACAGACATACATACATAAATACATACATACGTACACCCGGAAAACATTAACCTCCTTTTTGGACAGTCAGGTAATTATGCATGTCTGGTTTTATTTAAATTAAAGGAGGCAAGGATCATCGGCCCCGCAATAAGGTCGAATCGATTGATGAAGAGCCTCCGATAACGCGCGAACGTGTCCTGTGGCGGCTTGGGCGACGCTTCAGCGGCCGTGCCCGCCGCGAGGCGTCACGCGTCCGCCGTCAGGCGTCACAACAACCACTCCACGTCGTATTCAGCGACAAAACAATGCAACTTCTATCTGTCTGGATGAATAGGGTTAGGGGTGGACTGTGGAAGCTAAGTTAATGAATTTGACACAGATCGTACAGTCGCCATCAGATGTAGCGGGCGAGATGTTCAAATATTTCTGAGCAGTTTAATTCATTTCAGTAAATTTTGAACACTTGGAGTTGCTATTATTATCTAAACATCTAATTTGTCATAAATATCTAAGCAGCAGATTTTTCAATACGTAGCATTATATAGGGAAAAGTACCTTACGTCATTGTGTGTGAAGAACATATTAAAAAATCTGCTGCTCAGATATTTATGACCAATTAGATGTTCAGATATTAATAGCAACTCCTAGTGTACAAAATTTATTGAAATAAATTACACTGCTCAGAAATATTTGAACACCTCGCCCGCTACGATACCTATATCTGATGGCGACTGTACATGGTTATTTGTAATTATCCGGAAACCTCTGAGCTAGTGATTCTTCTCATGAAACTGAACAACTCTTGTTCCACAACATTGCTGCAATTCCAAAAAAATCTGTTGATGAGACAAATTTGTATAAAACTTTCAAAATGTTTTTTTTTTAAATTAGAGTAGAGTGTAGATCTTAGTTTCATGAGAAAATATCGGTGTTCGGTTAATTACAAATAACTACAACTCTGTGAGCTCTAGACCTCGCGAGTTTTTCAAAATGTCTGGAAATCTGATGTTTTTTACGTTTTTAACCCCCTGGATCCGCAATTTTGAAAAAATCGGATCACTAAAACGCCAAAATATCTATTTAATTAGGATGACGAATGCTAGTCATCTGATTTACTTTCTATCATCCGTCAAAAACGATATTTTGTTCTAAAAATGTTTGAAATACCTAGGCTGGACGTCATATTTTTGCAGCGTCATTTATGTACTCATTTTGTGATTATGGTGAATTAAAAATCAAAGACTTGATGGGTAAAAAAAAGAGTAAGGTTTTCGGAAGTTTAAGTAGGAGGGCAATTTAGTGATCAAGAGTTCATAATTTATTTCTGAGGCTGTCGTCATTCACATTATCGAATCTGCTCGCAACTTTTCACGACACTCGGTTAAGGAATGCGACCTGTAGAAGAGAACAGTCGGAGATCCGCCGGACATACGAAAGCATCTTTGTCCAAGCTAAAACGGAGACTCGCTCGGTCAAATAAAAGAAAATATGTATAGGATGACATTGCAATCTTTGGCATTTTTAACTAAGCATCAACTCACGAAACTCTAAAAGTATCATACAATTGATTAGAGCAGATAACAAATTTCAAAGGTCAATCAGCTAATCTGCTAGCATGAGAAATCTAAAAAGGTTTTTGGTCGATTTGTATAGGTTTTTAAGGGCAAGTTATTCAGTTTCATGAGTAGATTCAGAGTCAACGATTTTTATTTCTCCTATAGAACGGTAGACACAGAAGGGCCTCAATTAAATAAAGCTTTATGTCATCATCATCATATCAGCCGAAGGCCTCCCCCAAGGATTTCCACGACGACCGGTTCTACGCTGCCCGCATCCAGCGGTTTCCCGCGACCTTCACCAGGTCATCGGTCCACCGAGTGGGAGGCCTGTCTACACTACGTTTTCCGGTGCGAGGTTGCCACTCGAGAACTTTACTACCCCAACGGTCATCTGTTCTACGAGCAATGTGCCCCGCCCACTGCCACATAAGTTTAGCAAAAGCTTGATGTATGTGAGTATAACTAGCAAGGTGTTACAACAGAGTTGACAGGCCGCCTAATAAAGCAGCCCCCATCAAAATTATGCTGAATTATGATAAATTATACTGTCTTTTTATCCGTGTGTTCAAAAAGGTGTTTTTCGGGTGTATACTGTATGTGCCTTTGTCTATTTCTTTGGCTAAACCTGTAGCCTAAACGGCTTAATGGATTGTAGGGTACGAGGTGTCGTTATATTCGTCTTGATTCCGTGAGTTACATGGGATACACTTTTACCCGACTTCCAAAAAAGATGGCTTATATTTTTTTATGCAGTCGATTTTTTAATGAAAGTGGTTGTGTATTTAATGGTATTGGTAGTTGGCTCTCGTTTTGGCATTTAGATTTTTTTTTCGGTACTTTAAACGTGCATATGAGGTTACATATAGCACACCCTGGACACTGCATACAAATGGTCGTGAAATGACATTTCTAAAAACAAATGACGGAGCAATCAAAATCGCGGCGAAATCCCATACGTTCCAGAACCAAACTAAAACCAATCTGTATCAATCTGGGTGACGAGGGGGTGAGGTCGCAATCTAGAGAGCGGCAGGGAGTGTCCATACTGTATATTATAACAAATATATATACTTTGCTTACTGTAAAAAGTTATTACTTAATAACTTTCCTTTTTTTCACTTCGTCATTAAAATTAATAAGTATTAATTATTTATCACAACAAATTAAATCCATCTTACTCGTACTTAGGTACTCTTTGGCATCATAGTTACTTACCAGAGATGATGCCACGGGTTTACAAATTGCAGATAAAAAAATAATTGTAGACAGTTACCTACACATTATTTATCTTTCTAACAAGTGGAACATTAAATAATTAATTACCTTAAAGTTTGGTCAATTAGCAACGGCCGGTGGATTAAATAAGTCGTTGTCAGCGAAGGCACGAAGGGTGGATGATGTAATAACATTTGCGGTATGATGCGAGGCGGTGGCGGCGGCGGTGCGGCGAGCTAGATGTGGAGCGTCGGCACTCGGCACCACTGTTGCCAGATATACGGATTTGTCCGTATTTATACGGATTTTCGAAGTGCCTAACGGATAATCCATATTTACGTATTTTTATGCGGATTTATACGATACTCCGAAATTTAGCACAAATCAGCCTTTAAAAACATTTTTATCTTATTATTGTTATCGCCATTTTCAGTCTTTGTTTAACAAATTTGTGTAAAATAATAAACAGAGCAAATTGAGTCTAATACTATAGCAACACTAATGTGTCATTCCTTCATATCGAAACGTACGATTGGGGAATCCCCTAGAGTTCGATCTACGTTAAAATGGAAACTCCTTGTTTTGATTTAAAATTTGATAAAAATATGTTAAAAAAAGACGTGTGGCACTCGGGGACTGCCGCGGTAAAGCTATTGCATAGCATTTTGTATCAACTTATGCAATTATAATTATTTATTTATTTTATTCATGCAGTATTTCTTTTTCTTTGATATTAATTCAAGTTACACTTTTTGAGCGTGGTGACCGATAAGAAAACAATTTTTTCTTTTATTAAATAAATAACAATATTTAGAAGTGATTATCGAATTTCGCGCGATGTACATTTATATAGATATAATATCATATATACTTTCTCTGCGCGGCATTCATGTGCATTATCTATACACCAAAAACAAAGGTACTGAATAGTACACGTGCTTGGTTTGATGGTTTCTGTTATATACATAATGAAGAATGAATTTATTTATTTAAATATTGAGAATCTAAATTGAGAATTTAAACTATACGCGTGTGTGTGTTTGTGTGTATAAAAGAGGGCTACTTTTAATATCGCTCATTTTAATATCAAAAATTTAGGTCACCTTTATAGCAGTATTATATTTTCAATTCAAAATTAATACTGCATTTGTGATAATAATAAAATGTATGTATATAGAGTACTCACTCATTTTCTTTCACTATTTTTTCGTGACTTTCTTCATTAATAATAAATGCACTTTGTTCATTCATATTTATTATTTATTTTCGCTTAACCGCGCTTTTTTACATCTTTGTTTTTTTTAAGCAATGGTAGTTGGAACTATACAGCCAAATATGGAATAAAATCTTTTTGTACTTTTTTTTTAAGCAATGGTAGTTGGAACTATACAGCCAAATATGGAATAAAATCTTTTTGTACCTATCCTATATAAATACAAACAGCTGTGTCTTAAATAAAATCTTTTTGCATTTGATAAATAAAAAATAATCAAATCTTTTTTGTCATATGGAGGTATATACAGTTTATGAAAAGAGTTTTATTATTCTCCGAAAATGATCAAATCTTCTTATATGTTTGTTTTGACAACAGATATTGTTGCCATGGCAACCGAGCGTCAGGTTTTTCTTCGTTACGGAATTTCTGGATTCGGTCCCCGCGCTCAAAGCCTGCGATAAAATCTATGCAATAGCTTAAAAAATTAACAAAGATATGTACAAATAAATTACTCCACTTTTATTTCATTTGTTATACGAAATCTCACTTAACATTGTGATACGGGTTTTATACGGATTTTAAGGATGAAAATGCGGATTTTAGGCCTCCGCGATCTGGCAACACTGCTCGGCACTCGGCACTCGGCAGCTAACAATGTTGACTGAAGGCAAACAGCGCGCGCTGCGTCAGCCCACGCAGAGCCAACAACCCTATCCCGCAGAACTATACCCAGACATAGTCTTTCACCATCCGTATCTCTCACTGATTGGTAATTTGATCAGGTTTGAAAATATGTTGATGTCGAGTTTTTGGGCTGAAAACCAGCTGTTGTGACTGCTTAGTGCTGTCACACTTCCACTTCTGACTTTCAGCTATGTCATCTAAAAATACGCTTCACATTAGCTTACTAGCTTTCCTAGATAAGTAGATGTAAGTTACACAGAATATCATCATCATATCAGGTCAAAGACTGCTGGAAAAAGGCCTCCCCCCCAAATATTTCCCCAAGTGGGAGGCCTGCCTACACTTCGACTTTTGGTGCGCGGTCGCCACTCGAAAACTTTACTGTCCCAACGACCATCTGTTCTATAAGCTATGTCTACACACAATCTTACGCGGCTATAATAAGGATTTGCAGAAAATCATTAGGTAAAATTTTGAGGGAACATTACACTTCGTTTTATCTACCACTACGCTACTCCCTTTCTACCTTATAAATATAGGTAGTATAATCTCTAGATCTCTAGATCTCCCATTCTCTCGTATAAATATAGGTAGTTAAACTCTAGATCTCCCATTCTCCCTTAAAAAATAAAAGTAGTATAATCTCTAGTTTTCCCATTCTCCCTAAAAAATAAAAGTAGTATAATCTCTAGATCTCCCATTCTTCCTTATAATAAATATAGGTAGTATAATCTCTAGATCTCCCATTCTCCCTAATAAATATAGGTAGTATAATCTCTAGATCTCCCATTCTCCCGTATTAATATAGGTAGTCTATAATATCTAGATCTCCCATTCTCCATTATAAATATGTAGTGTAATCTCTAGATCTCCCATTCTCCCGTATTAATTTAGCTATCTAAAATTAAACTAAACTAATTAAATTAAACTATTTTAATCTCTAGATCTCCCATTCTCCCTTATAAATATAGGTAGTATAATCTCTAGATCTATCTTTCTCCCGTATAGGTAGTAAAATCTCTAGATCTCCCGTTTTCCCGTATAATTATAGGTAGTATAATCTCTACATCTCTAGATCTCCCATTCTCTCGTATAAATATAGGTAGTTATACTCTAGATTTCCCATTCTCCCTAAAAAATAAAAGTAGTATAATCTCTAGATCTCCCATTCTTCCTAATAATAAATATAGGTAGTATAATCTCTAGATCTCCGATTTTTCCTTATAAAATGTAGGTAGTATAATCAAAGCTTTACACCTACTTCAATGTACAGCGTACCCCAAATCTAAATTAGGGAGAAAACCTCATCGTTATGAGTTATTGTTCTAGCAATAACCAGCGAATCATTGCAATTGTCCCGGATAATGAGAAGGGGTTAGATGTTTAGAGATCCGTGATTAAATGTAACTTGGGCTACATAGCTGGATTGTGTACTTATTCCACTGTGCTCCAAAAATATTTTTTTTTGCTTACGTGTTCCGTGTATTTGACAGCCCTATACCTAATCTATCTATCTATCTAATACCTTTAAACGAGAAACTCTTGTATAAAATCAATAAAAATAATGCAAAATTAAACTAAGCTATTGCAATGGAAGTCGGATTTTTAACGTTTTTAGCGTTTCCAATTATAGATATGTTGGTTGGTTGGCTGTAACGCTCAAAATTAATTAGTAGTCTAATTATTACTCTGAGCTATTAGCACAGATTAATTTAAGTACCTGGGCGAACGAGATTTGCTTGGGAATACGCGTTTTCTCAGAGATGAGACGTTTCCGAGATTCAGATTAAGAATCAGAATAAAATAAAATTCAGAATCTCGTAAATGGCTCCAACGATTTGCTTGGAAATTGGTATACGGGGGCTTTTGGGGGCGAAAAATCGATCTAGATAGGTCTCATCTCTGAGAAAACGCGTATTTCCAAGCAAAGCACGTTCGCCCAGGTATTTATATTAATCTGTGCTAAGAGCTCAGAGTAATAATTATACTACTAATTAATTTTGAGCGTGACAGCCAACCAACCAACATATCTATAATTGGAAACGCTAAATACGTTAAAAAATCGATTTCCATCGCAATAACTTGGGAGCGTTCAAGTATTACGTAACAAAGTTTGGGGGAGGGAGGGGTCTTGTAAAACGTTACGATGCGTTACAGGGGCGGGAGGTGGCGTTTGAACTACGCGTTACGTAACATTGTTTTTTATATTTTTACTTACGCGATTAAAACAATAACAAAGGTATTTTAACGACTTTCCGGTACTTTACGCCACATAATTAATATATTGACTTTTAGGTAAAAAAGGTCACTTGGTGGTTACGTAACGTTTTACTAGGGGGAGGGGGGGGTAGAGAAAAACGTTACAGCGCGTTACATGGGGGGAGGAGGGGGTCAAAAATCTCCAAAACTTACGTTACGTAATACTTGAACGCTCCCTTAGTTCAATTTTGCATTATTATTATTGATTTTTTTTTAATTTCCTAAAATGTACTACACCGATTTTGATTAAATTTATATGGCACCAACCTGACAGCATACACAATCAAAAAAAAAATCATGAAAATCGGTTCAAAATCTGCGAAGATGTATATGGCGTAACAAACATACAGGCGAATTGAGAACCTTCTTTTTTCGGAAGTCAGTTGAAAAGAAAAACAATTGTGCCTTAATTACATTTTATGGCCACGATCTATCTTTTATATTGGCACAATATCAGTGAAACAAATGAAAGTAGGTACCAGTTGAAGTCCTACCTGTAAACAAAAAATAAATCGCAGTTCTTGGAGGAGCGATTTCGCAGATCTAAATGGAATAATCCTTGTGAACTCGACGCCCCTTGGCAGCCACGCGTGAAATCACTTGTTCTACAGTTGGTCTTCTCGCAGTTACGGCTTTGTTAATTAACTATGATTTTAATAAAAGGAAGGGGAGGGAGGTACGTACCACCTATAGACGATTAAAAAATTTAAACGCCGAGATATGTTTTGTATGATAGAAAGAAAAACCTTTTACGGTTAAATATATTTAACAAAGACGCCCAATTCTCGATTTTTACATGTTTTTATTACTTTTCTATACTTTCAAATAAGTTTAAAAAAAATGTTTTTAATTAAAATGAAAGGTCTTTAAGTCACCGATGTTTGTGTGTTGGTTTCATTGAACATTTACTTTTGTTTTTCGAGTAATTTTGCAATTAATGCCAAAAACAGGTTGGGTCTACAGTATGTTTTTTTACATCAAAAGTGGTAATAGTTTTAAAATTGTATTCAATTGAGTCGATTTTTTATTACTTGAAGTATATTATATTATATATTTTTTCCATAGTGGTAGCTTTACACAGTCTTTCAATAATTTGAATTGAGTATTGTCATTTGACCTATCATGAGGCCTTAACCGCCTCCGTGGCGTAATGGTTAGTCCTTTCGCTTCACACCAGGAGGTCGCGGATTCGATTCCCGGCGGGGCCAACTTGTAAGACTCGGTTTGGTTGGTGGTAGGGCATTTTCTAAGCCCGTCTGGCTACCTACCACCATCTTATCTTAGTCTTGCCGCCAAACATAAGTGTTAACAACATTGATGTGTTCCGGCTTGAAGATAAGACAGGCAGTTCTCTATTTGCTATGGGGAATCTTGGTAAGCCCGCTTCCATCTTCGGTATCATCGTCACTTACCATCAGGTGAGATGATGCCAAGGGCTTACCAATTGTGAATAAAAAAAATGAATTTTATCAAAGTCGGTGTAGTACTTTTTTAGAAAATTTACTAAAACCAAAAAGAATAATGCAAAGTTGTTGCGATGGAAGTGAAGGAGGTATTGTGATGGAAAAAAATCTAAGTTGAGATTTTGATGGGGATCGATTGTTTTACACTAGTAGAGTCTTAAAAACAAAATGTTAGTGTGTGTGCATGTGTCTCTCGATATTAAGAATCATAATTAATTAAGTACATATTTATTACAACTATGGCTTAACCAACCTCTTCCGCTTTATGCCGGACTGCCTGATGTAATGTGTGTCATGTCATGTTGTGTTTGTATTGTGTTTAATGTTATTTATAGGCATAGTCACAGCGAACTTATGTTTACAAAAAATAAGGTTGTACGTGTGTTGCGCGCGACGTCGAACGTCATTGGGCCGGAGGGCGGAGCCTCAAGCCGCCCTGCCGCCGCGGCGGGCCCGCAGTCTGTTTCCGACGCGCGCGAGTCCCGCACGGACCCATGGTGGAGCACGCGCTCGTGGACTGCTCCCAGGCGAGCGCTATGCAAACCCTGCCGCCGCCCCCGCACCGCGAGCCCGACGAGGACCAGCTCGCCGACGAGTACGTGCAGAATTTCGAACTCGATCACCTGGAGGACAATCAGCTGGTCAAGCGCGAGCCTCTGCGCACGGGATGGCACGAGCTCACCGAGACACCCCCGGCTTGCGCCCGCGCCTGTCGGCCCTGGCCCGACGCGGGGCCCTACCCTCAGCCGCACGTCGCTATCGCCGTGGATCCAAGCACACCCCCGGAAACTCCCCCGGCGACGATAGGGCGCAGTCCCTGTCGCGCGGCTCTCGTCGACGACGTGCTATGGCTCCCAAACATGCGAGAACCCCTCGACATGCGCACCGTCCCGTGTGGTAGTTTCGAGGAGTGGGATCGTCGCGATTGGAGAGAACAGGAACACCACCACCTGCAACAAATTGCACTGCGACCCGCGAGTTCCTGCTCAGCCATGTCGCCGCGCACCAGCCACCACCAGTACAGCTCGTGCGGCGACGACCTTATCAGCGACGACCAACTCATGACTCTGAGTGTGCGGGAGTTGAACAAACGCCTGCACGGCTTTCCTCGAGAGGACGTGACCCGACTGAAACAGAAGCGTCGCACGTTGAAGAACCGCGGATACGCGCAGAACTGCCGCAGCAAGCGGCTGCAGCAGAGGCAGGAGCTAGAGCTGACGAACCGGTCGCTGCAGGATGAGCTGCACGTGCTGCAGCTGCAGGTGGCGCGCGTAACGCACGAGCGCGACATGCTAAAGCAGCGGCTGGCGCTGGTGGGGCGCGAGCACGCCATGCCGCACCACGCGCCGCCCACGCCACACTCCTCACCCGAGTTTTTCTCGGAGCTGTGACGGCAGGGCGCGGCGCCGCGGGCCGGCGGCTCGTGCGCCTGGCAGCGCTACTGACGTGCCCGTGCCCGTGCCCGCGCCTCCACCGCCACCGCTAGCACGACGACGCCCGGCAGCTGCGCGCGCGCCGGCGCCTGCGCCCAGGGCGTTCTCAAACATTCCTATCGTGCTTTTGTTAAGTTTGGAAATTAATTATTATCAGTTCCAGTTCTATAGTTTTATATTAAGGTGGAACAATACAGCCGTGTATCTTTCGGGAGCGGCTCACCGAGTTAAATGTATGGTTGTGTCGTAAGATATTCATAGCTTCGTTAAAATATATTGTATTATTAAAAATTTAAAGTACGTTCATAAGGTTACCTAATGACTCAAAAGAAGACCGATTAATTGTAAATAAACACACAAACGACGAATATTACTATAGGATCTGTGTTTTCCTAATAAAATATTCCTCAAAATACTTTTTTTTAATCTATATCACTCCTGCTAAATCATAAAAACTTACGTACCTACCTAATACTCATTGAAAATCATGTAAGTACCTACCTATTATCTAGTTTCTAGGCACTCTCTTTTCAACTCCTCCTAAAAAAACTTCAAGAAATATATAGGTATTTTTTTATTTATGCAATAGGGATGACGAATGCTAGTCATCTGATTTACTTTTAATCATTTGTCAAAAACGACATTTTGTTCTAGAAATGTTTGAAATACCTAGGCGTGACGTCATAGTTTGCAGCGTCATTTATGTATTCATTTTGTGATTTTGTTGAATTAAAAATCAAAGACTAGATGGAAAACAAAACGAGTAAGGTTTTTCCAAGTTTAAGTAGGAGGTCATTTTAGTGATCAAGAGTTCATAATTTATTTCTGATGCAGTCGTCATCCCTAAACGTTTACAGATGATAGTAATAATTTTTGGAAAACCTAAAACCTTTTAGATACAAGTTTTTATTTGAAAAGAGTTTTTATGCTCAAAAAGCCAAATGCTCAGTATACTGTGATCGTGGTGGTGTTCCTGTTCTCTCCAATCGCGACGATCCCACTCCTCAAAACTACCACACGGGACGGTGCGCATGTCGAGGGGTTCTCGCATGTTTGGGAGCCATAACACGTCAAATCCTTAAGGTACTAATATTATAAATGTGAAAATGTGTTTGTTTGTTTGTTACATTTTCACGCTTCAATGCCTTGACCAATATTTATGAAATTTGGCATGCAGGTAGCCTGTGTCACTGGGAAGGACAAAGGCTACTTTTTATTCCGTGAAAATAGCATACTCCGATGCAGTTCCTGAGGTAACTGAAAATATACTCTTTTTTTGGTTAGTTTCTTTAACATTGCAACGGAACAATGGATTGTTGTGATTTTTTGCACAGAGATGGTTGAGGGGGCGGGAAAAGACATTTTTTTTTTTTTTTTAATTCAATAGAAACAAACAGTCATATAAATAAATCTATAACACGTCTTACTTCAATATAGACCTATAGTTTCCTTAATTATTAGTGTTATATTAATTTACAAAAAGCCATCGCTGTGGACGATCCACGATAAACATTAACAGAACAATTAATAAGAATGTAATAGAAGAAAACAAACTAGTCAAAGAGGCTACAAGTACAGAGATTTAAAAAGAGAAAAGGAGTTTAGTTTTTACTTGACGCTTAAAGTTGTACAAAGAAGAGGAAAACATATCCACATCCCTAAGGTGATCATTATAAAACTTACAAGTTCGACGAATGAAACTATTAATAACAAAACACTTTTTACTAACATCTGAAAGAAATAGCATCTTCTTACGACAATTTCTTTCGCGTTTACGTGGTATTCTAAAAGAAATTTTTTGCAATAATGTGGGTGAATCCGTAATTTTGTTCAATAATTTAAACAAATAATTTACTAATCACCCTTATAGACAGTCATAAAAACGATGTCCAAGCGGTCAAAGCCGCGGACAAAAGCTAGAGTAAATATACTTATGTACACGACGTTTCCGAATTAAAAAAAGGTGAGCACAGTTTTTTCTACTATTGTATTAAAAATAAAAGATGAGCCCGGGACTTTGATTCCACCTCCATAGTTGATCATTAGATCAACTTCAAAATACGAAAAGGATCTATTGTCACCGAGAATACGGTTTCATACCAAATTTCAGCTCAGTCGGATTTCTCGAAGTCGCTCTTAAATCGTTAAGAAGATTTGACCTAAACAAATTAACATAGGTACAAACATTGCAAATTAAATAAAATATTTCAATAAATAATACATAATAATAAGTTGGTTTTAATTTCCTACGTAGCTATGCTTTATGTATTGGTTAATAACATACCTTATTAATTAGTTGTAGAATAAGTTCATTTCGAAAAACCTAATAATTTTAGGTACAAGCTTTTATTTGAAAAGAATTATTTTTCTTAGCTCACTATGCATTGTCATCCACATTAAATGTAAATGCAAAATTTCAGCTCCTTCGTGGGTCAAATTTGACTAGAAAATTTTGAAGCGGACAACTTACATGCGAACTTTGCAAGTTAAATAAAGGCTTATAAAATAAGGTGGGTACGTAAAAAGTAATAACTACCTACCTCATCATCATCATATCAGCCGGAGGACGTCCACTGCTGGACATAGGTCTCCCCCAAGGATTTCCACGACGACCGGTTCTGCGCTGCCCGCATCGAGCGGCTTCCTGCGATCTTCACCAGGTCGTCGGTCCGCCAAGTATACCTACCTAAATCAAGAGAATATCTTTATACTTCATTATAGCACCCATATCCGATTCCATCACACAGTCCACTGTTAATTTAAAGAAATATGGTTAAAAAAAACTAAAAAACACGCTTTTAAAGCACATAAAACTAAAAAGTGAAAAATAATTCTTAATAACGATAATGAACGAAAAATAGTAGTATTATTGTAAAAAATAGCGTGGGGCGCTTTGGGCCACATTTTTCATATATGGAGCAACTCACGCTTATTTCACAACAATACTAGTATTTTTCGTTCATTATTGTTTTCAGCTTATATTTAGAATTATTTTTCACTTTTTAGTTTGATGTGCTTTAAAAGCGTGTTTTTTAGATTATAAACTATTATATTTATTTTTGAATTTTTAGTTTATTGTGCATTTAATCCTGGCGATCCTGATCAGGATAATGAGATAAACTTATGAAATTATTATATTGTCACTGATTCTTGATAAATGTGCAAAGTTTGAATTAAATCTGTCCTTTTAAAGTGGGTCAAATTTGAGTGCAAAGGAGTCGGTTACAAACATAGAAACATACATACAGGTGAAGCTAATAAAATCGTGATAAAGAATAGCCTTGTGTCCGTATAATATCGCATTCTAATTAATCCGGTCTTTGTCGACAGTAATTTGAGTTACTTTTTATTTTTTTCTGAAACTGTAAAAGTCATTTTGTTCTGAAACTGTTCGTGTTACGGGCATGGTGACGTCATAGTCTTTGACGAACATATAATTAGTGATTTAAGAAAACATAAAGTTGTTAATGGTTTACTTATTAAATTAGCATGTTTTTGTGCTTTCGTACGAGATATGCTATTTAGTAAATAATATTTTATAATTTATTTTTAAAAGTGTCAAATACCCTATCATGTCTAGGTAGGCGTTTAGAATGTGTTGTGTATGTGTGTTAGGTAGAATTACCTTATAAAAGATTTTAGAACACTAAGTATTTTTTTCCTATGAAAAGTAATATCGTTCGATCGCGTCTACGTTTATTCTTCTCATATATCTCTATTTCTTCTCTTTTATCTCTGATCATAAGGAGCCTTACAGAAACTCGTTTCAACAATTTCTTGAAAATGGATAGGCCGATTCTAATGAAACTTTATACACATAAGCAAGACAGGAATTTGTTCAAAGTGTATTGACTACTTTAAAAAAAATGAAGGTTTTCATAGCAACCTTAAAATTTGCTTATCTATTTGCAAATAAGGAATTTCGTAAAAGTAGTCAATGATCTTTAAAAATATCGTGTCTAAAAATTAATCAGTCTTAAAAATAATATCACACTAATTACAATACCCAAAACACCTAAAATAAAATACCTAAAATGATACACATCAAATATCTAAAATCAATAACATCATATCAGCCGAAAATCGTCCACTGCTGGACAAAGGCCTCCCCCAAAGGATTTCCACGACGATCGGTCCTGCGCTGCCCGCATCCATCGGCAACCCCGTGATAACACCTAAAATACCTAAATTAACCCGTCCCTCATCATCCCCGGTGCAAAGGTGCCCATAACACTGGCTGCATTTCCGCGCTGAATGGCTATGGATGGACAGCCTCTGCATCAGGAACGATCTGAAGCGGGTGTCAAAGCCCCTCTGATTTAGGCGACGACCTATACAATAAAAAAGATACCATATCCTATCTTGTTTAAGTGTATAAGTTTCATTGGAATCGACTCTTCCATTTTCAAGAAATTGTTATCTTTAATTTGTATGGAAAATGAGTTAAGAACCAATGTGTTTATTAGTTTTCGGGTAAAAAAATTGAGTCCAATGACTTGCAGTGCACCGAGGCACTGATTGTGCAATTTCCAAGTTAACAATAACACGAAGCGATTGCTCAACAGTTCGCCAGATCGAGGTCGGGAGTTTTAAATAATGCACTTGCAATGCATTTATTATTATCTCTTAATAATAATTGATTATTTAAAATCAGCTAAGTGTATGTTCGATCATGTATAGTGTAGGGTTCCGGAGTCAATGTTTTTCTCTGAATAAATTAAGGGCTAAATCGTTTTTCTAGTTCCTAACGATTTTACGAACTACTTAATTTAAAAAGATCAATTTAATGATTCCGCTTTACCCTAAATAAATTTGGTTTCACAGAAAGACTCCATGTTTTATTTTGCGTTATTTTATTTAATTTATTTATTCAATTATATTAATTACCTATACTACAAGTAGCTATACTACAGATGAGATACTAGTTACTTCGCCTATACTGTGAGCGTCGGTGACGTGACGGGAGGTCGTGGTTTGAATCCTGCCACGTACCAATGTGGTTTCTAATTTAGATTTCATATGACGCTCTTACGGTGAAGGAAAAACATCGTTAGGAAACCTGCACACGCCTTCGGAGAAACTCTAAGGTTGTGTGTGAGGTCGACCAACCCGCACTGGGCCCGCGTGGTCGACTAAGGCCCGATCGCCTTAATTCAGGGTAGTCTCGAGCCCCTCTGTGGGGACGTACATGAGCTGCTATGATGATACTACAAGTATATCACATTTAAAAAAATGTACTTACAAAATTTTATAACTATAGGTCTTTTAAATAAGGAGGTGCAGTAAAAAAAAACTCACAGAAACGGGGTATAATTGTTTTCATCACCAAAATAATTTGTGTATGCCTATTTTAGTAATATCTAGTATTTGTATAAAAAAAAAAGTCCAAAGTCAAAAAGTTAGAGGGATTGGGAACACGAAACGCAAAAATTTGCTGCTCAATATTTTGAAAATATGAGGTTCAAAGAAACCTTTGATTCAATTCATGAGACCTATTCAACGATACGACACACAAAGTTTTAATTTTCATTTTGGGTTTCAATTTCACATTTGTGTACAAAGTTTCACAACTGTAGATCTAGTAGAGGCAGAGAAAACTTACTGCGACATGCGGACAGACAAACAAACGGACGGACATGACGAAATGGAAAGGTGTCCGTTTTTGCCATTTTCGCTCCGGAACCCTGAAAATGAAAATGACATGAAATCCTCGCCACTATTTTCATCTCAAATCTCGATAATCAAAATCCGAAGATGCTTAGTAAGTATATAATTTTTAACAAAAAAAAACCGACTTCAAACAGGAAACTAAGGTTCCCCTCGATTTCTCTGGGATGCCATCATCTAATCCTGGTTTCCTTATTATGGTACCACCATTGGGATATCTACTTTCCAACAAAAAAATAATCATCAAAATCGGTTCAAAAACGACGAAGTTATCCGCGAACACACATAAAAAAATATATTAAGATCGAATTGAGAAACCTCCTCCTTTTTTGAAGTCGGTAATAAACGATTTTTCTTTAAGTGGTACGATGAGCTCCTCAGTGCTCAAACAAATACTTGAAATTATTAATTATTAGAAATCGAAATGCGTAGGTAGTTACCAGTTGAAACGATCATTACACTTAATCTCAAATAACCCTCAACACGTAATGATACCGACCCAACATAGGTATTGGACTAACATAAACAGGAAAGCAGATACAATGTATCAACGAACAAGTGGGAGCTCAATATTATTAAATATATATAAATTGCTAATAAGTAGTCGTAATTCAACGCCGGCCTGTTATTTTGTTTAAGTTAAGATTACAACTAAGTATCTAGTATCTAGTCGACTTGTAACTTTGTCTCATATTCTTTGCTTTGGTACGAACGAATGTAACTCGGACTAGCATTTCCTAATATATACTAAAGTAATGATTTCAATTATATACAGGGTGTAACAAATTTGGTACAGGGCCCGTTAACTCGGAGTTCTACTCATCATACTGAACACATTTCCCCAAGGAACCCATAATGCGTTTAAAAAAAAAATTGGACCTCCCATAAAAAATGCACAAAACTGGTCGATCAGCTGATCGATTTGTATGAAGAGTTAAAAATTTTGGTTTGTGATTTCAGCAAAGTCATAGAACAAAAGTTGTTCAGTATGTTAAGTAAAAGCCCCAGTTAACGGCACCTACACCAAATTTGTTACTTGCTGTATATAAGGTCTAACAAAATTAGCTGAAACTATTTTAACTGGTGCTTCTACTCATGAGCCTGAACAACTTTCCCCATGGAACCCATAGTAAAATCTCAAAAAAAAATTTGAACTTCCCATACTAAGTTGGCTGATCAGCTAATCGAGTTAGTATGGGAGAGTCAATTTTTTTTTGCGTTTTCACTATGGGTTTCATGGGGAAAGTTGTTCAGTTTCATGGGTAGAAGCACCAGTTAAAATAGTTTCAGCTAATTTTGTTACACCTTATATATTTTTAATTTTTTTACTGATTTTTTTTATAATTTTCAAATGAAAATTATTGGTGTATAAGAATTTTAGGTATGTAGGTCTAGGTAGATGTCAGGAGTCTCAAGTTTCCATACAAACGTAGTCCCGTTTTAATAAAATGAACCGGACAAGTGCGAGTTCAACTCGCGTGTAGAGGGGTTCTGAACGTTGATGAAAAATTTTCTATGTTACTTTAGGTTTTCCTGTAATTTATAGTTATGGAACTACTTTATGTGTTTTTTTTTAGATTTATGGGCCAGTAGTTTCACACATAAGGTCATGGTCAATTTGTGCCTATTTTTTTTAAATAACAGACTATTTTAATATTAAATAATATGTATATTTGAGATTTTCACAACACGCCCTTTCATTATGTCATTAAGTCCTTTTCTTATGTACCTCCCATGTTTAAAATTCATTTATTTACGTTACGCTCTAGTGTTTGGATCACCAACATAGGTACATATGTGTATTAAATTTCAACTCAATCGGTCTATTTGTTTCGGAGTAAATTGGCTGGGACCGTTGGACAGACCTGGTTCCGTTTTTTTCCTTTTATCCTTATGGAACCCTAAAAACTAAAAGCTGGATCGAATCCAACTTTCGTTAATAGAATATTGAGAAGAAGACACCATGTCATATCGTTGTCTGTAATTGTGTTCGATATACTAAAATAAAACTAAACAAAATAAGAGCGAGTTGTAACTTTAAACTAATTCAAATATTGTTGTAAATAAATAAATATTATATTATTTATTAGTTCTGTTCATTTTACAAGCTTTTATTTAACTTTCAATGTATGTATGGTTTGTTCGGGCGGAATTTTGCAAGTTTATTTTGACCCACTTCCTGGTTTCCGATTGAGCTGAAATTTTGCACGCATATGTATATCGCGTGACAATGCAATATCAAAAGCTTGTACTTAAAAGTTTTTAGGTTTTTCGACAATCATTTATGAAAAATATGACTGTGTTGGACTACATCTCACCTCACCTGATGGGATAGTAAGGATGCAGTCGAGAACACGGAAACTCAAATATTGCCAATTCGTTCATTACGATCAAAACAAATTACCGACATTTGCGAAGTTTGAATTATCTTTGTGTAGGAACTTCAGTGGTCCTTAACATAGTATAAGTTTTCATAAAGGACATAGTTTTTTACTTTCGAGTGGTTGAAATTAGCGATGGAGCTCAGAATACAGAACAAAACAGAACACGCCGAAAAGCCTCGAGCATCGCCGCAAAGTCGCCTGTCTATCGGTGTTCTACAGGATTCATTTCGGAGAGTGTGCCCTGGAGCTTCACGACCTCATTCCCCCCTCTCCATTTCATCATCGAAAGATTAGGCGCGGAGAGCGGTTCCACCCCTTTGTCGTTAATGTTCCACCTTTGCGCACGCGATCATCATGCGAACGGCTAAGGAGTGGAATTTGCCGGCGTTTGTAATCCCCGATTCGTATAATTTAGGAATCTTCAAGTCGAGATTGAATAGGCACTATTTGAGCTTGAGTGTTACAACCTCGGCTGCATCGACACTTACCATCAGGTGAGGCAGTCAAACGCACTCAAATTTATAATAAAAAAAAAGACTCCGCGCCTACCCTCCTACTCTGGGCTGTAATATTGCTATTCTTGGTTTTTTTTTATTCTCAATTGGTAAGCCCTTGGCATCATCTCACCTGATGGTAAGTGACGATTATGCCGAAGATGGAAGCGGGATTATCAATATTCCCCAACGCAATGAGGATCTGACTATTTTATCTTCAAGACTTAGATAAGATGGTGGTAGCTAGCCAGGCGGGCTTAGAAAATGCCCTACCACTAACCAAATCGAGTCTTACAAGTTGGACCCGGCGGGAATCAAACCCGCGACCCCCTGGTGTGAAGCGAATGGACTAACCATTACGCCACCAAGGCGGTTAGATCGGATTATCGGATAGGTGAGGTCGGATTTTAAAATCTTTTTGAGTTTGATAAGTAAGAAAGAACCAATGCTTGTTTACTCACAAAACAAAATCACCTGCATGCAGGATTTAGAAGGGACAAAACGTCAAAACTACACCGATTAAGAGTAGTTTCATACAAGCACAATTTACTATTCTGAGCGATGGAGTAAATAAAGTGTTGTCGTGAAGAAAAAAATTAATATCACCCCAATTTCTTCTGAATCTAAATATATATAACTCAAAGGTGACTGACTGACTGACATAGTGATCTATCAACGCACAGCCCAAACCACTGGACGGATCGGGCTGAAATTTGGCATGCAGGTAGATGTTATGACGTAGGCATCCGCTAAGAAAGGATTTTGGGAAATTCCCACGGAAACCGCAAAAATCGGGATCTGCGCGGGCGAAGCTGCGGGCATCCACTAGTACTAGTATAAAATTAAAAACAACAAAATGTTTGTCAAAAGCGTTCGTCGGTGAGTTAGTCCGTCACGCTCTTCCTAACTGCTAAATCAACGGCCCGATTTACATAAAATTTTGAAATTAAAAGTTTAATGATACTTTGTCGATGGGTTCTCTGAGCAGCTCCTGGCTGGGTTGCCATTTAAGGGGATAACTCCAGTAACTTAAAAACACACGGAACTAGATGGCGTTAACAACTTTGTGGCCTCTTTAACCGACTTAAAAAAAGAGGGAGGTTTCTCAATTCGACCGTATATTTATATTTTTTTTTTATGTGTGTTCGCGGATAACTTCGTCGTTTATAATCCGATTTTAATGATTCTTTCTTTGTTGGAAAGGACATATCCCAAAGGTAGTACCATGATAAGGAAACCAGGATCTGATATGGCATCCCAGAGAAATCGAGGGAAACCTTAGTTTCCTTTTTGAAGTCGGCTTTTTTTGTTCAAAATTATTATTGCTTTATTAGTGGTGGCTGTATAAACTTAGATCGATTTTTTAGGGTTTCGTACCCAAAAGGTAAAACGGGAGTCTATTACTAAAACTTCACTATCCGTCCGTTCGTCCGTCTGTCCGTCTTCTGTCTGTCTGTCACCAGGCTGTATTTTATTAACCGTGATAGCCAGACAGTTGAAATTTTTACACATGATGTATTTCTGTTGCCGCTATGACAACAAATACTAAAAACAGAATTAAATAAATATTTAAGTGGGGTCCCGTACAACAAACGCGATTTTTTTTAAACGTAAATAAACTAGCGACACTCCCTGCCGCTCTCTAGATTGCGACCTCACCCCCTCGTCACACAAATAATTGATACAGATTTGTTACCTACCGAGTGGTTGTCGAACGTATAGGATTTCGCCGCCATTTTGTTAGTTCCGTCATTCCTTTTTTGAAATGTCATTTCTGGCCCGTTGTATGAAGTGTCCAGGGTGTGACGTAGGTAAGATGTAAAGAGATCACATAGCTTCGTTCGTCTCCGAAATTGGTGCTCTATGATCTCTTTTTACTTTCGGGCGACGAAGGAGAGAAGAACTGAGATTTTGATGGGGATCGATTGTTTTACACCAATAGAGTCTAAAAAACAAAAAAATAAAAAATGAGTGTGTGTGTGTGTGTGTGCTGTACGTCCGTCCGGTGCTCTAGTTTTTAAACTACTGGATGGATTAAGGTAAAATTTAGGTTTCGGCAAAATATTTTTAAATATCCAGGTGTTTTTCAATTTTTTTAAATATCTTGATTTTTTAGGGTTGCCACCATAGTAAAAAATCACTTCTCTTTTTTTACTAAAAATGGCTGTAACGATTGTGATCATTTAACATAACATACACTCAGTATGTTACTATAACTGTATGTGGCCTATAGTACGCGGTAGTTCGTTGTTCTAAAAAAATCGGAATAAGGTATTAGAAAAAAAAAGTTTTTTTTTTAAAGTATGTAAAATAATTGGCATTCGACTTTGTAGTTCGTCGGCTTTGATTAATAAATTGTATAGCCACGCTGTGCATACTTCCTCGGAAAGCCTTATAATTGTCTGTCGTAGTCGGGCATAAACAAATCTACTATAAACATTACACTTGCTTAGTAGCAAAGAATATATCTATGAAAAATTTACAAATCATTTGGGTTTGTATGACAGGTATCTTTATCTCAGATTTTTTCTGGAACAATAAAGTATAAAGTACCTAGTGAAACAAAGTTTTATTAAAATCATTATATTTTTTTTGTGAAAAAGTAACTTTCTTTTTCCCATACAAATCCAGTTGTTTGTTACTTTTTCACAAAAAAATTATAATGAATAATGAAGTTAGAAAAGTCACTAAAATAGTGAATTCAATTTCAGTGTAGTCATCGTATCGAAAAGCCAAATGAAACAGTTTCCCTGTCAAAAAAATGTTTCCCCTACAAAAATTTTCTGCGATTAAAAATTCAGTTTGTTTTATACAAAGAAAACCTACGAAATAACATCGTATACGAGCTTACATTTAGTACTTCAATCTACGCTGTACAAAGCCAGCGGAGCGCGGCGGCGTCTGCGGAGAGCGGAGAGGGCGTGTCCCCCTTCGCCACGCCCCCCAAAACGAGACGACAATAGCTCCGCCCACCCGCTCCATCGCTGCCAATGTTATTATACCTCTAGTATACGTTCAAAGCAACCCTATTACTCTATAAAATAAGAATCAACAACATTTTGCGGATAGATTAAAAGATTTTTGGTAATACTACCTCGCCTCGCACCGTGGCGCTTATTACCCACTATAGTGGCACATAAGTCGATGCTGGCATGCAAATGGAGGCCTGTTAATGAAGCCAGCGAGAATTATGGGCATTGTTTGAGCGAGCACGGAGCACGGAGCACGGAGCACGGAGGCGAATAGCCCATTATGTATGCGTATATCATAATAATGTATGGGACAATTGCCTCTGCAATGCCGTGCGACTGCATTTCTGAAAGGATTTATGGTCATATTATTGTGTAGTCGAATTTGGAAGGCAAAAGGTACCTTCGCAAAGATACAATAGAAGACTACACAAAGGTTGTAGTAACATGAGGAAGGCCTAAAAATCTGAGTCTCGAAACATCTGAAGTCCATATATAGAAGTATGTTAAAATAACTAAACTCCCCACAGCAGAGAACATAACAGCTTCTGAAATTAATCAATTTAATATTATGTATGGAAGGTGAGTGTCGGTGGCTGAAAGTGTCGGTGGCTCAACCGGTAACGACTCGGTCCATCTAACCAGAGGTACCGGGTTCAAATTTGGACGGCCAATGTACCAATGAGTTTTTCAATAACTTACGTACATACTTACCGATTGCTTTAACGGTGAAGGAAAACATCGTGAGGAAACCTGCACACGCCTGCGAAGAAACTCGAAGGTTGTGTGTGAAGTCGACCAACCCGCACTGGGCCCGCGTGGTCGACTAAGGCCTAATCGCCCTGATTCAGGGTAGGCTCGAGCCCCTCGGTGGGGACGTATATGAGCTGTAATGATGATGGAAGGTGAGAGCGTCGGTGGCGTAACGGCTAGGGCCGCTGCCTCCTGTCCGGGAGGTCGTCCCTACCGAGAGGCACGAGCCCACCCTGAATTAGGGCGGTCGGGCCTTAGTCGACCACGTGGGCCCAGTGCGGGTTGGTCGACTTCACACAAAACAGTTTCCTTACGATGTTTTCCTTCACCGTAAGAGCATCGGATAAACGTACATATGAAATCTAAATTCGAAATCACATTGATACGTGGCAGGATTCGAACCACGACCTCCCAGACAGGAGGCGGCGGCCCTAGCCGTTACGCCACCGACGCCATCGATCACTTATCCTTATATTTACTCCTTCGTCATTTGAGGGTAAATGGCCACTACCTACACCTTTATGTAGGGAAAGTACAATCTCTTTGGTACTTGACTGAGTTTTGATTATCAATCAACGATATTCAACAATACTATATGTCAATAACGAAATTTGTTCTAAAAATGTTTGAAATAACAAGGCGTGACTTCATAGTTTTTCAGTGTCATTGATTCACTAACTTTGTTTTCACAGTGAATACCTCTTTGTTTTGGGGTGTGGTAAATTTCGGTTTGTTTAAGGTCACATCCGGAACAATTTTTTTTAACGCAGGCGAATTTCATTGCGGATTATGGATTATTATGTTTTATAATCATCATGGTTTGCCATTACTTATTATTAATATTATGTTACTATTTATTTGATCGAAATAATAAAAGAATATGCGCCGACATAAATTCCTTCATCTAATTTGACTTGAATTGCAGGAGCGCAAGGGTGTGTCCTGATACTAAAGCGATTGCGCTATCATCGCTAGTTCGCGCGGACTTGCGATCAAACATACTTTTTAATTTTTTTATTCACGTTTGGTAAGCCCTTGGCATCATCTCACCTGATGGTAACTGACGATGATGCCGAGGATGGAAGCAGGCTTACCAAGATTCCCCCTGGCTATCTTATCTTCAAGCCAGAACATATCAATGTTGTTAGCATTGAGGTTTGGCGGAAAGACTTAGATAAGATGGTGGTAGCAGGCGGGCTTAGAAATACCACTACACCAACCAAACCGAGTCTTACAATATTCGACTCCGCCGATAAATCGACCTCGTGAGTCGCGACCATCTGATGTGAAGCTAATGAACTTACCATTACGCCGCGGAGGTGGTTAAAAGAAAACTGAAGTGAAACAGGTGCCTATCAGGACTTTATTTTTTTATATTTTTTTATTTACAATTGGTAAGACCTTGGCATCATCTCACTGATAGTAAGTGACGATGATGCCGAAGATGGAAGCGGGCTTACCAAGATTCCCCAACGCAATGGAGAACTGGCTTCCTTCGTGCTATGATCACGCAAATGTATGAGAAAGAGTGATAATCGCATCGCTTATTCGCGCGAACTAGCGATATCGCGTCGTATTACGACACGGGAGTACCTAAAGAGGCGGGATAAGGTTATATCCTATTAAATCTTTTTCGTATGTAATTCGGACACAACCCACTGCTTTTTTAGTAGGTACTTAATTAATAACTTGAGGGATTCATTTAAAATTAAAAACCCGGCTGCGTAAAAACTTAACCCCTCCTTTTGGCCAGTCGGGTAAAATGTATCCTATGTCACTGGCGATACCTCCTACGTTAAAATCCTTCAAGCCGTTCAGGCTGTAGCGGGGAACATAGAAATCAATATACACTCGAAAAACATAATCCTCCTTCTGAGGCAGTCGGGTAAAAACTGAAGATGTTTAATGAGGTTTTTGGATCCATCAGTGGCACGGCAAAACAGTGAGCGATAGTTGATAGTTTATTTGTGAAGCATTCTACTTCCCTGTTAGATCGAAGTCGATCTATCGATATTCGAATTACGTAACCCGTAGCGTACCGTACCCGTAGTACGTGTGCTACGCGTCGTAGCAGTTGTAGCCGCGTAGCCATAGTGCGGAGCACTCGAAGCTTGTCATTTTTGGCCTCCTCCGTCCCTAAAATTAGAAATTCGATTCACAATGTTTCAAACATCGAACGAAATTGCTTGGAAATAAAGTTCTTGTCAGCTCGTACTGCAAAGTGGCTGTTACGTCAATCGGTGCGGACGAATCGTGAGCAAATTGTGGTTTCTAATCCTTACTAATCCTTAATAATAATAATAATTAATAATCCTTATATTATATATTATAATTATAATATAATATAATAATATTATAAATGTGAAAGCGTGGATGTTTGTTACGCTTTCACGCAAAAACTACTGAACGGATTTGGCTGAAATTTGGTAGGTCGACAGATTAGGACCTGGATTATGACATAGGCTACTTTTTACCACGCTCGCGAGCCGCTTGCGGCTCGCGCACTGCGCACCCTCTAAAGTCATAGAAACGTGGTCCACGCGGGTGAAGCCGCGGGAAACAGCTAGTAATAATAATAATAATCCCTACTAATATTATAAACGCGAAAGTAACTCTGTCTGTCTGTTACGCTTTCCCGCAAAAACTACTGAACGGATTTGGCTGAAATTTGGTAGGTAGACAGATTAGGACCTGGATTAAGACATAGGCTACTTTTTACCACGCTCGCCAGACGCTTGCGGCTCGCGCACTGCGCACCCTCGAAAAGTCATAGAAACGTGGTCCACGCGGGTGAAGCCGCGTGAAACAGCTAGTAATATTATAAATGTGAAAGCGTGGATGTTTGTTACGCTTTCACGCAAAAACTACTGAACGGATTTGGCTGAAATTTGGTAGGTCGACAGATTAGGACCTGGATTATGACATAGGCTACTTTTTACCACGCTCGCGAGCCGCTTGCGGCTCGCGCACTGCGCACCCTCTAAAGTCATAGAAACGTGGTCCACGCGGGTGAAGCCGCGGGAAACAGCTAGTAATAATAATAATAATCCCTACTAATATTATAAACGCGAAAGTAACTCTGTCTGTCTGTTACGCTTTCCCGCAAAAACTACTGAACGGATTTGGCTGAAATTTGGTAGGTAGACAGATTAGGACCTGGATTAAGACATAGGCTACTTTTTACCACGCTCGCCAGACGCTTGCGGCTCGCGCACTGCGCACCCTCGAAAAGTCATAGAAACGTGGTCCACGCGGGTGAAGCCGCGTGAAACAGCTAGTAATATTATAAATGTGAAAGCGTGGATGTTTGTTACGCTTTCACGCAAAAACTACTGAACGGATTTGGCTGAAATTTGGTAGATCGACAGATTAGGACCTGGATTATGACATAGGCTACTTTTTACCACGCTCGCGAGCCGCTTGCGGCTCGCGCACTGCCCACCCTCTAAAGTCATAGAAACGTGGTCCACGCGGGTGAAGCCGCGGGAAACAGCTAGTAATAATAATAATCCCTACTAATATTATAAACGCGAAAGTAACTCTGTCTGTCTGTTACGCTTTCCCGCAAAAACTACTGAACGGATTTGGCTGAAATTTGGTAGGTAGACAGATTAGGACCTGGATTAAGACATAGGCTACTTTTTACCACGCTCGCGAGACGCTTGCGGCTCGCGCACTGCGCACCCTGGAAAAGTCATAGAAACGTGGTCCACGCGGGTGAAGCCGCGGGAAACAGCTAGTAATATTATAAATGTGAAAATGTGTTTGTTTGTTTGTTACCTTTTCACGCTTCAACGCCTTGACCAATCGTTATGAAATTTGGCATGCAGGTAGCCTGTGTCACGGGGAAGGACATAGGCTAATTTTTACCTCGGGAAAATAGCATAATCTCATGCAGTTCCTGAGGGAACTAAAAAAATACTCGATTGTTGTGATTTTTTGCACAGAGATGGTTGAGTAGGTGGGAAAAGATATAATTTACTAATCACCCTTAAAGACAGTCATAAAAACAATGTCCACGCGGGCGGAGCCGTGGATAAAAGCTAGTTCATTATGAATAAAATAAGTAGAATTTTCAAAAAGTAATAATGCAAAATAATTTTTCATTGTTTTGTTAAGAAGTTCATAAATTATCATAACGTTTGATTAAAATTGCTGCAGTTCTATGGTTACAACTAGAAAGAAGGGTGCATTAGGATATTTTTTCTTTAGTTCTGTGTGTTAAAATAGAATTTGAGGACTTCAAAATCACTCCTCATATTCTGTTAATTACTAAACAATTTTTTCTCGATGAAAAACCGTATTAAAGTAAAAAGTGGTTACAAAGTTTGTCGTTGGCGGCGGTGTAAGCCTTAAGTAGGTACTTATTTTGGACAGGCTCAAATTAGATCAATTATATATTTATATACTGTTTATATAGTTGTTAGTTGGAGAGCGTCGGTGGCGTAATGGTAAGTGCCACTACCTCCTTTCCGGGAGGTCGTGGTTCGAATCTCGCCACCTACCAATGTTTTTTCGAGTTTTGATTTCATATGTACGTTTATGCGACGCTCTTACGGTGAAGGAAAAAATCGTGAGGAAACCTGCACACGCCTGCGGAGAAACTCGCAGGTTGTGTGTGAAGTCGACCAACCCGCACTGGGCCCGCGTGGTCGACTAAGGCCCGATCGCCCTAATTCAGGGTAGGTTCGAGCCCCACGACGGGGACGTATATGAACTGATGACAAACACCCAAAGTGTGCTACTGCGACGCGTCTTGCGACTAACTTCAGAGCCGTAATAAAGTTTGGCGCGACCTGTAACAGATACTATTTTACGTTATAATAATATTGCCTTTTTTACACGACTGCCCACAAAAAAGGAGAGTATTTTCAGGCCTAATGTATGTATGTATGTTTCTTTATTCCACGATATCTTCTAAACGGCTTGATACATTTTCGAGTGAGAGGTATCGTTGGATTAGTTTTGATCCCATGAGTGACAAAAGATACATTTTACCCGACTTTACAAAAAATAGGGGTAATTTAAACACTTGTTATGATAAAATACTTAATTTAAAATTATTGTGACTTTTTGCTCTATGTCCAGAAGAGAAATATTTTTTTTAAATACCTTTAAGTCCATACTTAATTTAAAATTATTGTGACTTTTTGCTCTATGTCCAGAAGAGAAATATTTTTTTTAAATACCTTTAAGTCCATCACTGTAAAACAAAATAAGTTGTTCACCCTCAAAGTTTTAATAATGGCGGATTTAAATCCTAATGATCATTTCTACAAATGAAGTAAGGACATAGTGTAGTTGTGTGATAATCATGAATTAAAATGTTTTTTTAAATACATTAAATTTAATTAATTAATACTTATTGCGTTAATGAATTTGTTACACACAACACTAAAATTATAAACGCGAAAGTATCGATGTTTGTTTGTTTCACTTTCGCACCTAAACTGCTAAACACATTTAGATAAAATTTGGTTAGTAGATAGATCAAACACTGAATTAACACATGGGCTATTTTTATACCACGTTTGCAAGTCGATTGCGGCTCGCGCACCGTGCATCCTCGATTACAGTCATAAAATGATAACCATGCAGGAGAAACCAAGGGCAAAACCTAGTACTTACATAAATGTTAAGGTGCATCATTGGCATAAAAAATGGATTTCCCCATCATCATCATCATATCAGCCAAAAAACGTCCGCTGCTGGACAAAGGCCCCAAGGATTTCCACGACGATCGGTCCTGCCCTGCGCTGCCCGCATCCATCAGCTTCTTCACCAGGTCGTCGGTCCACCGCGTGGGAGGCCTGTCTACGCTACGTTTTCCGGCGCGCGGTTGCCACTCGAGAACTTTACTGCCTCAATGGCCATCTGTTCTACGAGCTATGTGCCCATCAAAGGTTGGTAAAATCAAGTGATATTTTTTTATGTGAGGATCAAAATATTCGAATTGAAGGTTTTCTTGAGGAAAGTTGTTGAATGGAAACCCTAGTTTCAGCTATTTTTGTGAGACAAACCAAACTACTAACTTTATAAACAAACATTAAACCAATACCCAGACACAGAGAAACCACACCAGTTAGTTTACCATAAACAAGAGGGAGCGATGTCCGAGCTCGGGCGGCGGCGGCGCCGGCGTCGTCGATGTGATGAGCCAGCGCTGTGCAGCACATTTTTCCGCACCAAGGTCGGCTGCCTGTGACGTAAACACACTTTCTATTTCCCATCTATTTTGGGTTGTCATGTTCAATAGAATGATATAGCAGTAAAAAAGCTGATAAAAGTTGTAAAGTCTGGAATAGCTGCAGCATATGCAAAAATGCTGTCTCGCAAAAACCAAAGTTAAGTGCTGGCTATGTAGCTTAACTTATCTAGACTCGGAAAATCTTTTATAAATTCACCAATAGCAGTGTAATTGTAATTTTAATTTAATTTTAATTAGCTTGTACTTTTTTCTTTTTATATTAACTACTATTTATGTTTATATTTCTTACACTATAATTCCATGGTATATCTATTATTAACTTACTTAATATAAATAATAGTTTTTCTTTTGTTCTTTAGATGTAATTTAATATAACTTTGTAAATCATCTTTAAACTGGTTGGTTGGTAAATGTATTTGTGGCGTGACCACCACGATACGGCCTCTGCCTAGTGTGGGGTCACAAGGCATACTTTATACTGTAACGTACACCATTCTTTGGTAATAAATATATTTGTATTTATTTATTTATTTGACATCACACTACAGCGCAACGCACACTTATACTTCCCATATGTGACGACGTTAGGTATCTACCTTTTGTTGTTGTTTATTTTATCTTTTGCTTTGTGTACCTACATTTTTTATCTTTTGCTTTGTGTACCTACATTTTTTATCTTTTGCTTTGTGTACCTACATTTTTTTTGTCTACTTGTGTTATATTGTTTTGTGTTGAGTTGTAGTGATATGTCTTATAAATGTATGAATTTGAATCTGTATCTGAATGTTGTGATAAAATTTGCAAAGGCTTACAAACCGTTTAGTTTTCACTCAGGAGGGAGTTATAAAGCAAAAATACAATTCTAACTATGACTGTAGGTTTTGTACTAACAATTCTATGGATTCATTTAATTTAAAAATAAAATTTATTTATTATTAGGTATGTTTAGAGGATTGTGAACCCACAGCGAAAATTTATACTTTTCATACAAACGGCGTTAACGATTTTCAACTCCTAAATGTTAACCGATTTGAACTAGTTTTTGATAGGTTGTCAGTCAGAACAAAAGCTAGGCTTATACGTATCTTTTTTTAAATTACTGATTATAAATAAACAAAAAATGGCCGAAATAAGTTTGTATGACAACACGTGAATGACAAAAAATAAACTTATTAACTTTATCGAAAAAACAAAGACGTACGAGTAAAGCCTAGCTACTCGTATTGTTCTGACTGACAACCTATCACAAATTGGTCTGAATCGGTTAACATTTAAGAGGTGAAAATCGTTAACGCCGTTTGTATGAAAAGTCGCAGCTTCACAATCTTCTTAACTTAAAAATTAAATTTATTTATTATCAATCAGGTATGTTAAAATATAAAATAAATCTACCCTGCTCACTTGGCCCGACGCGATGTGGCAATAGCTGTAGGAGCACCTCTAGCGGAAGCACAGTCTGCTGGAGTTCAGTGCGACGGGTAGAAGAAGCGTCTGGCTATCCGGGCATTGTCGAAAAGGACTGATTTTTGCATTGCCGCAATTATAGGTCTGCGTCAGAGTTCAAGCCGCCTAGGTGTCGTTCAAGGTTAGCTGTACCTAGCTCATTCACGGATAGGACAGCGGGGATGATTTTAGTGGATTCCACTTGTCATATAACAGTAACCCCGTGCGCCAGGTCCAGATACTCCTCATTTCGGCATCAGCCTGCATGAGGTTTTCGTCGGTTGAACCTGTGTATGTAACCTAAAAATATTACTTTTTGTATGACGGATTAATATGACCTATCTAGATAGATTTGGAATGCAACGCATTACCTAAACACAAAATTTTATCGAAATCGTTAGAGCAGTTTCCAAAAATACAATTTGATTTTTAGGTATATACATAGATACATTACATATACAGGTGAAACAAAATTGGTGTAGGACTTGGGGCTTTTACTTATCATACTAAACTACTATTTTTCAACAAGTTTGCTGAAATCACTAAAACATGTTGAACTCTTCATACAAAACGATCAGCTGATTGACTAATTTTGTGAATTTTTGTATGGAGCGTCGAAACTTTTTTTAGCGAATTGACTATGAGTTCCTTGGGGAAATTGGTTCAGTATGATGAATAGAAGCCCCAGTTAACTGGTACTACACCATTTTTACAACCTGTATACAAGAATAGCTCACTTGAAGTAGGTACTTAATATTTTTTTTGTTGTATGGTTGCTGTTCAAAATAATAGTTTTTATACATTTCATTGGGCAACAAAGTACGCATGTCGTGGGAAAGCGTAGGAATTGAGTGTAAAACAGAAAAAGGGCTGCTGGTGGAAGCCGTGAACGTGGCGCTTACTCAGCTGGCGGCGCTTGCTGAGCCAGGGCTGTCTCGACAGGGTCGCTGCCGGTCGATACTCCCGCACTCGTACCTACTTACTGTTTGTTGTGGAACTATTGTAAAATGTACAGTACATGTGACTTTGGAAAAAGAGCTAATGAAGTTAAAAAGGAGCTAGTGAACGTGGCGGTTACTTAGTCTGCGCTTGCTGAGCCAGGGCTGCCTTGGCATGGTCGATGCTGGACGACATTTCCGTAATGGTGTTGTGCGGTACTACTCGTATTGTAAAATGGATTTAAGATAATTTTCGAAAAAACAAAAATATTTTAGGAACAAGCGTTTATTTAAAAATAATTTTAATTATTTAGTATTCTTCTCAGCAAACTCCTTCATTTGATACCCATGTCATGGGGGTGCATAAAAACTAGCTGGGCCGCCATCTTTGGGAGTCTGCCATGTGACGTTACTTAGCTAAACATGCATTGTGCTCCAAACTTAATGTGTATTCAAAATTTCAGCTCAATCGGAATCCGTGAAGTGGTTTCTAATTTAGCTTTCAAGATTTGTCCCGAACTAAACAAAGTAAGTAACTAACTAACACGGCAAGATAATATAAAGCTTGTAGAAATGGCTGTTAGTACTTTATCTTCCAAGCGCATGTTGAGCCAGGCCAGCGTTGTTTCTGTTGATCTTAGTGCTGAAATCCCTCCATGAAGAATGTCGAGACAATTTTTTTTACGAAATCCATGTACTTTTTGAGCGACATGGTTTAAATTCTGACTTGTTGCTTTACTGTGCTGAAATAGTTTCTGATGTACCAATATTTTTTACATAGCTAAATAGCCTCTTTTTTGACCTTTTCAGCGGTACATTGTATGTCTGTAAGTTGTTTCATGTTTTGAATTATTCCAGTTCTGTTAAGGGTCCCCAGGTGGCTCGAGTTTCCATACAAAACTACATACCGGATATAATTAAAACTTTGCAAATATAGACACACATCGAATTTGTAAATAGTTTTCGATGTACTAATATAAAACGGAAAAATAAAAGAAGTTTCAAACTTTCAGTACAAACTTATTTAAGTCTACGTCTAGTTATGTTAAAATTTACTACGATGAAAATATATTACAAACACCAATATATGTCTACGTGCCTATGTTATTCCGATTTCTGTGGTGTCAACTTAATATATTTGCAAAGTTTGGATTCAACCCGGCATACAGTTTTTGTTTTAAAGCGGAACTACGTTGTATGGAAACTATTTCACGATGGTACCTAACTTTCAGGGGTCACTTGCTAGGTCTATGGCATCCTTGGCGGGCGATAAAGCGGGTTCAAATATATATTTCTGTGTTGTCACCAAATGGATCTAATAAGCGGTAAAATTATTATTTTTCTATCTGCTTTAGTTTAGCCGTAAGAAGCGTTTGAAAGTAGACGTTCTTCGTCACGCTATTTTTCTGGAATGCCCGCCGGGATGACGAGGAAGACGTTTATCGGATTCGCGTCAAAAGAAAGAAATAAGAAGTCTCATCAGGCAGAGAGGGGGGGGGGGGGGGGGGATGCTCGCTTCAGGGCCTCCCTGATGCCAAGGTTGTCCACTTTCCGTACAAAACTATCATGATTTTTGTGTTTTTCATTAAGAGTGATATGATACAGACACCTTTGATACTAAGGGAGGTAAGTATTAAATAGTAAAAGTAAGTTATAAGTATAAAATAGTTTAAAAGTTAGTATTAAATCATCCATATTTATAGCTGTGTGCCAGAAGGTGGTGGCTATGCAAGAAAGTATGAACAGCATAGGTGTGCATTTAAAAAAATCTAAGGGTCTTCCTGAGTTTGAAGAAAAAGGTTTGGTGGCGTGAACTTATGAATGCAACTTCTGTATTCAAATTAACTAAACGAATTAATTAATTAAATAACCCGATTGCATAAAAACTGACGAGTTTTGCCTAGTCGAGTAAAAATGTGTGCTATTGTTCTCACGGGATCAAGACGAATCTAACGACATCTCGCATTTCAAAATCCATCAAGCCGTTTAGGCTACAGAGCTTGCCAGAGAAATATACATACATACATACATACACTTGAAAAACATAATCCTCCTTCTGGCGCAGTCGGGTAATGGAACACAAAATAGGTACATGAGTCATGCTTAGTAGCACCTTGCAATCTATAGCCAGGTCGTTGCTTTCCCTCTACTATGGTTGATGGGAGCGATGGCTGACTCTCGCGTAATACTCGTGACCGGATGCTGTCCGTGTGAACTGGCCTACTCTTGTCAAAGACATTAATGACATATTATATATTATGACTATCAGAAAGAGTGTAATTTGCACCTATTTTGAATAAATATATTTAATTGAATTGAAAAGACATAAAGTACTCTACTTAAGGCAGATTACCGTACTGATAGTTAAAACCACCAAACTTGCTCCTATTTGAACAAAGACATTTTTAACAAATCAGACGCAATTATAAAAATACGAAATTAATTTCAGGATAAAGTGGGTTAAAAATAGTACTGTTTTGTGACTATCTATATTACCTACAAGTAGGTTAAAAGAATAGAGGGAAAAGCAGAAAAAGAGCTGATGACATGCAGCGTAGCGCTTACTAAGCGCTGAGCCAGCATTTGTCTCGACTGGGTCGCGCCGCCGCCGCCCCGGTCGATACTCTCGCTCATGTTTTGCAGCCAAACTGTGCTGTTTTTTTTACAAGATTATGTGTTTTCAAAGTCTCAATCTGTTTTTAAATAAGTTGAAGAAAAACTTGAACTCTTTTAGGTACAAGATTTTATTTAAAAAGAGATTTTATTCTCAAAAAAAAAGACGAGCACAGCATTTCTACGATTCTGTTGAAAATAAAAGACGTTCATCATCAGATAAACTTCAAAATACCAAAATGATCTACTGTCACCGGAAATACGGCTTTATACCAAATTTCAGCCCAATTGGAGCCCTGGACGTCGCTCTTAAATCGATTGCAAGATTTGACCTGAACAAACATATATACACACACACATTGCTTTTAAAAAGTGATCAACTGCGTGTCGAAAAACGTGAAAGTAGGGTTCCGTGGTCTTTTCAAAAAATGTATACAAAGTTGTTTATGTATACAAAGTTTGTTTTTGCAGTTGGTATTAAACATTTTGTTTGGAAAATCAATTAAGTTTTTACAAATCCAACTTCACCTCTTAATCTGGTCAGCTATTACTCCTTAACTTAGTGGCTTTGTGAGCAGTAGACCTTGCGAGTTTTTCGAAATGGCTGAAATGTGATATTTTTACGTTTTCAACCCCCACGGCTCCGCAATTTTGAAAATTTTCCAAAAACTGAATCGAAAAAAAATCTATGTTATTATTGAACCTGCTCACAAAATTTCACCAGATCCTGTACTTCTAGGACATCCGGACATCCACCGGACACCCGGGACTGTCCCAGACATACGAAAGCATTTTTATCCAAGCTGAAACAAGCATGGACTATTCGCTCGGTCTTCGCGCTGACTCGGTCAACTAAGAAAGCTTGCTTGGCCGTGATAATTTTTGTTCTAAATTTATTCTGTTTCTATTTTCGATACTTTCGGATTTTCTTTCATAGCGATATAGCTGGTAGGGGGTGGGTGTACATCGAACAAAATCTCTATTTAAAAACTTAGTAATTAGTAAACACATAATTTATAATAATAATGATGATAGCTCTATCCCAAATGACGAAAACCTCGTGCAGGCTGATGCCGATAAAAGGACCAAGTACCTGGACCTGGCGCACGAGGTAACTGATATGTGGCGAGTGGAATCCACTGAAATAATCCCCCGTAGTCCTGTCCGTGAACGGACTAATTTCAGCCGACCTTGAACGTTACCTAAGGCGGCTGGATCTCCGAGGCAGACCAATAATTGCAGCAATGCAGAAAGCAGTCCTCCTCGACAATGCCCGGATAATTCGACGCTTTCTCTCCCCGTCGCACTGAACTCCAGCCGACTATGCTTCTGCTGGAGGTGCTCCTGCCACTTCGCCCCGTGCGAAGTGAGCAGAGTAGCTTATATTTTATATATTCAAATGGTAATAGTAAATCCTCTATAGTTTTTAAAGATCTATTTAACGATACCCCACACGATAGGGAAAGTAAACAAGAAAAAACCTAACCGCTCCGAGAATGCCGACAGAAGTGAACTTTTTTAACAGTTTTATAAGTTTTGACCCTCCGAGTGGTCCTGGCGAACGACTAGGTTGACAAAGTTTTGACCCTGCGAGTGTTCCTGTCGGTGGCGGTTACATTAAAGTGTCGCAAGTTCAGTGGTTTTTTCCCATCTCCAAAATACCCGACGCGCCTAAAGAAGTTTTCCCTTCAAAAAATTATGCCCACTTTAAATTCACCTTTAAAAACTATTTTGACAGACGTTACTCCTTATCTGTATAGGGTCACAGATATACTCGTATATTTTTACTAAATTTCAGCTATATAGCTGTAGTCTTTAAACAAAACGGCTGTGGCCTGTGTCATACCGGCGGACACAGACAAACGGACATAGCGAAACTTTATGGGATCGTAGTTTTACTACGAAATTCTAAAAATAAATGCTGTTCATTGGTAAGCGCATAACTTTGGTCCGACTGAACGGATTTGGATATTTTTTTTTCAATGTTTGTAATAGCCCGAAAAAAATTTTAAGAGAAAGAAAAATTGGTAAAAATCCTGTAAAATAAAAAAATTCTGGAAAATTTAAAAATTCTGTAAAATTATAAAATGTTTGAAAATTTAAAAGTTAAAAACAAAAAAATTTAAGAACTGTAAAATTTAAAAATCGTGTAAAAATTAAAAATTATGAAAAATTAAAAAATCCTGTTAAATTTAAAAATTCTGGAAAACTAAAAGTGCTTTATTGTATGGTAAGGACAGGAAAAAATCTGTTGGGTTAGTTACTGATCATCATCATCATCATATCAGCCGAAAGACGTCCACTGCTAGACATAGGCCTCCACCAAAGATTTCTACGACGACCGGTTTTGCGCTGCCCGCATCCAGCTGTGTTACTAATAAATATCATCAGTTTTGTTGGTGTACAGAATTTTGTTGGCGCTTTCTTTAGCGTGTAATGAATAATAAAGGTTACTACTGATGTAGATAATAGACAGATTTTTATTAGACACAAACACAAACACACACCGATTACAGAATAAAAAAAAGAGTAAAACATATAGAAACAGAAAAAAAAACGTAAAGAACAAATAAGACCAACGGAATCGGTGTAGTGCGATGTCAAAATGGACTTTTCTCAGCATGTGTAAACTCCATTACATAAAAGTAAGTACAACGGCGAGGTAGCATAAATTAAGATTTGGTAATGTAAAATGTAACGCGCTACCTTCGGGAGCGCCTATTTAATAAATACTTTTTCTTTAACAGCTTTTCCTTTAAATTCAGTATGAAGGAACTGTACAAAACAATTTCATAAAGTCAGGGCGTACACGTACAATAAGTATAAGGTTTATAGAACCAAGTCGAGCCCGGCTTTTCTGATACGAGAACAGCGGGCGGGGCGGGTGGGCGCGCGGGTGGGGCAGGATCGCTAACTAGGCACTATTGCCAATCGATAGGTCGCCCGGTGGAGTTCGTCGGAGCCAGTGTTGCCAATTTAGCGACTTAGTAGCTAGATCTATCGTATTTTCGGAGCAGTCTAGCGACAAAAAAATCGACGCTTCATACATTTTAGCGACTTTTCAAGCACAGTAACACCATACATCTAGCGACAGAATTGCAATTTTTAAATTGTTGTAGTACCTTTTTAAAAATTATTTAACTACATTTAACAAAAGTCATCTGGCAACACTGGTCGGAGCTGGAACCGCCGCCGCCAGCCGACCCGGTACCCGGCCAGGCCACGCCACGCGCGACTCATCACTTTAGACGCAACGTCAGGTCACTCTCCTTTTCTCGACGTCCTTCAAATTAGCTTTGTAGGTCAGGTTTTCGCCAACTCCACGTGGTGTTGTTGACGTGAGTAGAGAAAACGATTGTGCTTGCAAAGCTTTCTTCCTGTGAAGTTTGCAAGTCAAGTAGTTGCGGTTGTTTTCCCCGTGTCACTGACTTCGTTCCTGAGGTGGTTGACTTTCTAGCTATGTACTCAACAAGTTTCTGTCACTTGTCAAGCTTTTATTACAATTACTAGCTTGTTTTTATGACTGTCTTCGAGGCTGAGTGGTGCCGAGCCTCAAGCAAGAAACTTTATCGGACTATTCTTATTAACATTCTTACAAACAACCAATTCTAAAAAAATACACTTCAACCCATTGCTTCGTTGCGACGCCGACGTGCCCGAGCGTGAAAATGAGTTTTCCGCAGATCCTTTGGTAACCATGTCAGGATAAGCTAATTATTAATTAGTAAATTATGTCATTTCACACCCCATCTACCTTCTTTGTGCAAAAGATCCCAACAATACATTGTTCCGTTAAAAAGAGTGTTTTTTTCCGTTCTCTCAGGAAATACATCGGACTATACTATTTTCACGGGATATAAAATAGCCTGGCTATGTCCTTCCCAGTGACACAGGCTACCTGCATGCCAAATTTAATCAAGATTGGTCGAGGTGTTTAAACGTAAAATGTTAACAAACAAACAAAAAACACATTTTCACATTTATTTATTTTTTGTTCTGACTAACAAAACATGGATCTTTGGTCTGAAAATATATTATGATTATTATTTTATAACATTAATAAGGATTTAAAACAATTATTTATACCTGTAAGATAAGATAAAATTGATTATCACTGGTTACAATTCAAAGAGTCAGAACACAAATAGATTATAGATAATCTTATATCTCTAGGTGCAATTAATACTTTTAAATTCAATAAAGAGTAATTAAATTGTTACATATTAATAATTGTTGCTCTTACGTGAAGGAAACATCGTGAGGGGAACCTGCAGGCGCCTGCGAAAAAACTAGAAGGTTGTGTGTGAAGTCGACCAACCCGCACTGGGCCCGCGTAGTCGTAAAAGGCCCGATCGCCCTAATTTAGGGAAAGCTCAAGCCTCTCGCAGGAGATGTATATGAGCTGATGTGATGATAATAATGCGCTTAACAACAAAATAATGTATTGTTTCTAAATTTAACAAAACGACGGATTTACAAATTTTACAAACTACTAGCTGTGCCCACGACTTCATCCGCGTGGAGGTTTTGAATTTTCCCACGGTAAATCTCAAATTTTCCGGGATAAAAGTGTCCTATATGTTAACCCGGGCTATAAGGAACCGCCATACAAAATTTTATCAAAATCGGCCTGGTGGTTTTTGCGTGATGCGCGAACATCCAGACAGGCAGACAAAAATTTTAAAAGTTGATTGTTTTGGCCTCTATATATCGTTAGCAATGTCCACCACAGTTATTATTTTCCAAAAATGTTTCATGTACAGACACGGCCCCGTTACAGTTTATTATATGTTTAAATAAGTAGATATGTGGGATTATCCATGTTTCGATATCCAATCATTAATGTTGGTTGATCGCGTGGTAATGGCACGAGATGTGGTTTTGTCCTTCACCACGGCAAGGGGTGAAGGGTGACTGTTTACCTATGCAAAATCTTGACGAGAGCGTTTTGCATTCGTGTTCCCGCATGTGTTTTATATTCGTTTACCTCGCTCTCTGGAGCCTGCAATAGGCGCGGGCGGCTGTTTGCCAGCAGGCTCCCCTTTGCTGACGGAGCCCCACAAATATACGTCGTAAGATTTAATAGACATGTAATGGATATCTGGATGACGATTTAAGGATTTGTGCAAACCGAATATGTCATTTATTTCCCATTGGAATTTTATTTGCCGGATTTTTGAGATTACGCTCTCTCGTCCTTTCAATTTCATCGTCGATAATTTTGCTTTTGTATCGGTTTGTTTGTGCGGTTTTATTGTTATCTCCTGATTGCTTTTTAGGAATATAAATCTTGGGAACTTATTACAAGTCTCCGTTATATCTAAAACTATACAAATTTTAAAGGAATATGATCCTATGTCTTGTGAACGCGGCAGGCAGGAGAACTCCCGCACCAGCGCGGGTGGCGGCGCGCGGTGGCATAAGCGTTCGCACGGAAGCCTCTTTAGAGTATGATTTAAGAGTGATTTAAGTGAATTATGCCACCCTCTTGGGAACTTGACGTGGAGGCCCGGAGCGTCGCGCCTCCAGCCTTGTTTAACGCGTCGCGGGACGTCAAACGCGCTCGTTTGCGATAGATAAAGCTCGATTACGTGGAAAAAGTGTTTTAAAGTGAGGGAAATAGTGGAAATAGCAAAGATTGTTCTGCTTGAAGATTATACCTAAATAGCATTTTTTATTGTGTGACTATCATTAATATCTAAGTTAGTACCTGCCATTACACCTGGTTTGAGGTCGTATATACGAGAACAAAATGACGAAATAACACGTGACATTTAGCGAATTTTAACTTATACTATGACTACGATGTTTTGCTATTTAATTTACATATTATAAATGGATCAAAACAGAGTTAATATAAGTTATGCGTGGATAAATGTTTTGCATTGTTTTAGCCCACCGTTTGGCAAACTAAAAAGTGCCCAAGTGCGTGTCGGACCACGCGCTAAGTAGGGTTCCGTTATCTTTACAAAAATAAATGTATATTTTAAAAAACAAAATTAATTTTGCAGGTAGTAATAGAACATTTTGTATGGAAAATCTATGAACTTTTTACAAATCCAACTGCAAATCTTAGGTTGGTTGACTATTACTCCTAAACTAAGAAAACCTTCTTAGCCGTGATAGTTTTCTTTAAAAAAATATAATACCTACTTAAGTATAAAATTTTAATAGTAGGACATCCTATATTATACTCTATTAAAAAAACATACTATTATAAAAAAAAAACTGAAATAGAGGTTTCGCTGGCAGAGGAGAGGGGGAGGGATAATGGTATACTTGACACTTGACTCTAACAAAAATTAGCACATCATAGCTTTTTACATCGCAAACGTCAGGGATCCTCTGACTCAACAAATAGTTTTTACACACTCGCATTTTTTTGAATGACCAATTCTACGACAACTCACACCATGGGATAGACGAGGAAAAAATAATAATCCCCACTTTCACGTGTACCCTAGAAATCTTAGTTTTGAAAAGATTTTATGTTCCCTCTTTGTGGGCGTGATTAATTTGTATATCCATGCCAAAGTTCAGCTGTTTAGTACTAATCCCTGAGTTAAACCACGGACAAACAGACGGACGGACGGACGAACAGACGGACATGGTGAAACTATAAGGGTTCCTTGTTGACTAAGGAGCCCTAAAATATCACAACTGTGACAGTTGTAACTTTTTAGATATTTGTCCAGCGATGGGCTACGTGAAAAACATAGAGGCTTGATTTCTTTTTTTTCATCGTCACTTACCATCAGGTGAGATATAGTCAAACGCACTCAAATAAAAATATAAAAAAATAACTCCTTTTCACATCTCTCTAAACTCTACAAATTCTTACTCCGCACCAAGCAACCCCTACTATTTGATAAGAATGCCGCGTCTCGCCGCGGGGATCCACAGCGGAGCCGAACACGATTGTTGGTAAACGAAGCGTGGAGCATGCTGTTAGCCACCACCTGGCTTCCTGTCAAGTGTCGAAATCTAGAGCTGGTAAATATCAAGAATCGCAAAATTTTGCAGAAGTTAAAAAAAAAAACGGGCCAAGTGTGAGTTGGACCAGCACTCCGAGGGTTCCGTACCACCACACAACTACATACTATAATGACAATGATAACTATTTACATTACAAAGAAAAGACATCAACGCGAGCGACAAAATTATTCTTTTTTTGTCATTCAGTTTGGACTCCTTAGCGGGATTTTTATTATTTTTGGTTTTACTTCAGTATTGCTATACTATAATCACACCATGTTTTACGTATGTATATATTATCGTTTTTACGATAGAGCTAAATCAAAAATCCTTTTTAAGATCTATAAAAACACTTTTTTATTTGTATGGAGACCCCCCCCCCTTGTTTTTCCAGTTTTTTAGTTTTTAGTATTATTTTGTTATAGCGGCAATTGAAATACACATTCTGTAAAAAAATTAACTAGATAGTTAATACACGTTAGATACACGTACCTGTTACGGTTCATGAAATACAGTCTGCTGACAGACGGACAGACAGTGGAGGCTTAGTAATAGCGTCCCGTTGGTAATGTGGTTGAATCAGGTGCGTAATATTTACCAAAAGGTCATAGATAACCACCTATAAAGTGATCCTATTTTCTTAGCGGAAAATAAATGGGTACCTACCTAACTAGGTAATATAAGTTTGTAGGTACTATGTATTAGGTAGAGTCACTTCGTTTTGTTGATTGTAGAAATTATTTTTGTTACAAGCTTTCATTTAACTTGTCTTATTAGTATGGGTCAAACCTTGCAATGAGTTTTAGAACGACTTCCAGGGGTCCGTTTGAGATCAAATTTGGTACATATGAAGACGTGTTGCCGGTTACAATAGATCCTTTTGGTATTGTTGAAGTTGATCTGATGATGAACTTTTAAGGTGGAATCAAGGTTCCAGGATCGTGTATTGTTTTCAATCAAATCATAGGTATTATTTTACTACATAGCTCAGCTGTTTGTATTTGAAATCAAGCATACCTACTTTGAATTCTAATTTAAAAAATTTAACATGTATTTTTTTTTCAATTAAAAGCTTGTACCTAAAAATTTTAGGATTACCTAAAATTTTTACCTAAAAAGTAGTATTTTTAGTAGGAAGTTCAAATAACCTTAAATAATATTTCAAGGATTTTCGTACTTATTAGGTCAGTCAAATAACCTTAAATAATATTCTAATGATTTTCGTACTTAGTAGGTAGGTCTAATAACCTTAAATAACATTTCAATGATTTTTGGTTTTCGCTTTAGTTTTATTGGTATTATTTGCCAGATTATGTCTAGATACTACACTACACTACACTACACTACCCTACCCTACCCTACCATACCCTACATAAGAACCTTCTCCTGTCAACTCGACAAAAAAAGAATTAGCGAAATCGTTCCAGCCGTTCACGCGTGATGCCGTGACCAAGGGAAATAGGGATTAATTTTTATATATATAGACTAGCTGTCCCGGCGAACTACGTACCGCCTACTATTACATTACACTGCCCTACCCTACACTACACTACCCTACCCTACACTACCCTACCCTACACTACTCTACCCTACACTACACTACCCTACCCTACACTACACTACCCTACCCTACACTACCCTACCCTACCCTACATACACTACACTACACTACCCTACACTACACTACCCAACCCTACCCTACACTACCCTAACCTACACTACCCTACCCTACACTACCCTACCCTATACTTTCCTACCCTAAACTACACTACTCTACCCTACACTACACTACCCTACCCTACACTACACTACCCTACCCTACCCTACATACACTACACTACCCTACACTACACTACACTACACTACTCTACACTACCCTACACTACACTACCCTACCCTACTCTACCCTACCCTACATACACTACACTACACTGCCCTACACTACACTACCCTACAACCCTACCCTACCCTACACTACCCTACCCTACCCTACACTACCCTACCCTACACTACACTACTCTACCCTAGACTACACTACACTACCCTACCCTACCCTACATAAGAACCTTCTCCTGACAATAACGAACTCGACAAAAAAAGAATTAGCCAAATCGGTCCAGCCGTTCTGGAGTTATAGCGTCAGGAAGGAAAACCCGACTTATTTTTATATAGTAGATTATACATATAATAGAACAAGCTTTACCCCAACTCTTTGTTATTAATCTGAGGTTTCATACGAATGATTCTATGGAAAAGAAAAGACGATTCTGGGTCCTCGATTCCACCTCCTAAGTTCATCACAAGATCAACTTCAAAATATCAATAGGATCTATTGTCACCGGGAATACGGCTTCATTCCAAATTTTAGCTCAAAAGAAACCCCTGGAAAATCCAAAATCGATCTCTAGATTTGAACTAAACAAACGTATATACATACATACACGGTAACATGTTATTCGCTGTTCTTTCATTCGACCTATTTCATTTCATGTATTTGTTCTATTGCGCATGCGCAGGCACACAACAATATGTCATCTATGTGACATGAGATTCAAAACCCACATTAATTCCATCCTTCAATATTCTTTGCCTTTCCAACTTAATTTAAACAAATGAACTGACTCGGTGGCTCAGTGGTTAGTGCCCTTGACTACTGATCCGAGGGTTGTGGGTTCGATCCCCACCCAGGGCAAGCATTTGTGTATAGAACAGATTTGTTTGATCAGTGTCTGGGTGTTAAATATCTATTATACGTATGTATTTAAACTTATATAAGTATGTATTTCAGTCTCTGGTTCCCATAACACAGGAAATCCTACTATGGGGCCAGATGACCATGTGCGATTTGTCCCAGAATATTTATTATATTTATTTATTTATTTAAATAAAAAAAAAATGTTTTCATTTTTTATTTTATTTTACACTAGCTTTTTCCCGCGGCTCCGCCCGCGTGGACATCGTTTTTATGACTGTCTTTTCATGTGATTAGTAAATTATGTCGTTTCCCACCTACTCAACCATCTCTGTGCAAAAAATCACAACAATGGAGTATTTTTTTTAGTTCCCTCAGGAACTGCACCAGATTATGTTATTTTCCCGGGATAAAAAGTAACCTTTGTCCTTCCCCGTGACACAGGCTACCTGCATTCAAATTTCATAAAGATTGGTCAAGGCGTTGAAGCGTGAAAAGGTAACAAACAAACAAACACATTTTCACATTTATAATATTAGTAAGGATATTTTATTGAAATTACAGCGTTAAATCTACAGTAATCAAACTTTAGAAAATACATATTGCAATAAATTTCAAGTTCTTAAAATTTAACAAAATTATTCAAATCTATCTATCCGAGTAATTAAAATAAAATAACTTGTACACAGAAACTGCTGCTTTCTTCAAACACCAAAGGGTAACGTGACCATTTATTTTTTCCTCAGAGCGGGACACCAGTGGAATTACAAAAAAAAACTTTTTAATATATTTTACTAGCGTTTATTAGAAAATGAATAATACTGAATAGGTTGGACAATCCATACTGGGCCCACTTGATCGATTAAGGCCCGATCGCCCTAATTAGGGGTAGGCTTCAGCCTTTCGTTGGGGAAAAATCATATGATGAACACTGATTAAAAAGTAGGTTTAAAAAAAGTAATAAGTAATTTTATGTCTAAGCAGTTGTTTGCGAGTGCAAAAATTATAGGTATACTCGTATACATAAGTTAATTTATCGTTTAGTCTGTTTGCGAAAGCGGGACATTTTCGCCGTCAGTGGGGACCGCGGGACAGACAGCCTGAAGCGGGACTGTCCCGCTCAAAGCGGGACGTATGGTGACATTTTCGCCGTCAGTGGGGACCGCGGGACAGACAGCCTGAAGCGGGACTGTCCCGCTCAAAGCGGGACGTATGGTCACGTTAATCTTGGGTAAGTTAAAATTATGTTTTGTGGTTTGATATTTATTTAATGTGTAAATACTTTTTTTTTAATTCCTGTCTACTTTTTTAGATCTTTTATTAAATAATAATTGTTAACACGTACATTTATGCTATTTACGCCCTATCCATACCTCCCCACCGTACCCGTCGTGTCACAATACATACAAGTTAAATAGAAGCTTTTAAAAAGGTCTTAGTTAAAAAGTTTTTAGGTTAAAAAGGGACAGTTTGGTCGAGTTCGCTATACTATGCGATGCTCGTTAAAGTACGTAAAACAAAAAAAGACTCAATCAAAACTCACGGCTCCTTATTAAATATCATTCATACATAAAATTGCATATTTAGCACCTCACTTCTCAGGTGTCTGTACATAATACCCCTGCGAACACAATGACAATGTAGTTATCAATTCGTTCGTGTATTAAATCGTGGCTTTCCGAGTGTCGGGTTCCAGCCGACGCGACATCCTGTCGTCACCTCGAGTCGCGATACTTGGAACACGGGTGATAACGAACACCTATCGCTCAACACCTAGACTCAACAATATAGCCTACTTAGTTACTTATACAGCTTTAGTTATTTTTAACCTCCTCCGTGGCCTAAAGGGTTAGTCCATTAGCTTCACATTAGGAGGTTGCGTGTTCTATTCCCGGCGGAGTCTCACTTTGTAAGACTCGGTTTGGTTGGTGGAAGGACATTGTCTAAGCCCGCCTGGCCAGCTACCACCATAGATAATTAGATAAGTCTAAGTCTTGCCGCCAAACATCAATGTAAAAAATTTTCTTATCTTCAAGCCGGAACACATCTATGCTGTAATGCTTTACAGCATAGATGTGTTCCGGCTTGAAGATAAGATTGGGGAATCCTGGTAAGCCCGCTTTCATCTTCGGCATCATCGTCACTTATCATCAGAAGAGATGATGCCCAAATGTGAATAAAAAAGAACACCTATTCGTAGAACTTAGCTAAACAGATTAAGATCGAGATGTTAAGCGCAATAACCGAATTTGCACATTGAGCTTATTAAAAAACCGGCCAAGTGCGAGTCAGAACCACACACATAGGGTTCCGTACCATCATACTAGATGGCGCTAGTTTTTTCACGTTATAAAAAAACACGTTTTTTGTATAGAGACCCCCTTATTTTTTCACTTTTTCTAACTTTCAGTATTAATTGTCAAAGCGGCAACAGAAATACATCATCTGTGAAAATTTCAACTTTAATACAGCTTGGTGAGACAGACGGACAGACGGACAGCGAAGTTTTAGTGAAAAAATGTAAAAATGTATGATTGCCGAAAAAAGGAACGTATATGATGTTGGATCAGGCAAAAATATTTTCTTAGGTTCCATACCCGGGACCCTATTATACTAATCCTGCGCTATCTGTCTGTCTGTCTCTCCGTCCATCCAACCTTTTCCTGTATTTTTTTAACTGTGATAGGTAATATAAACGGTAATATACTGGTCATCACAAACATCGATCCTCCTGATTTTTCAGTACATTTTGATACAAAAGAGGGCTCCAAATAAGCGCTTTTTTACAAGCTCTTATTTAAATGTGGTTATACAGACGTATGTTAAAAATTTCATGGAGAGATAGAGTAACCAACTTAGAAGCTCTCAACAGAATGAAGAAACAGTTAGAATTATTGGTAACAATCAAAAAACGTAAAAGCATACTTTGGACATATATACAGGCATGGTAGATAAAACGTTCTGAAAAACATAATATAAGGCAAAATAGAACGAAAACGGAGAAGATGGAGAAGGCGAAAAACATGGGGTGACAATATGAGGAAATTGACACACATCAAAGACGCTGCCAGTCTTAGCAGACTGGCACAGAAAAGAGAAGAGTTCCGTGTGGTCGTCGCCGACATCCTTTGGGATATGCCACCCCAAGAAGAAGATTTAATTTGCAATTTATGTATGTTTGTTCGGATGAAATCTTGCAAGTTACACTAGACCCACTTCCTGGTTTCCGATTGAGCTGAAATTTTGCATGCATATGTACTCGTATATCGCGTGACAATGCAATATTAAAAGCTTGTACCTAAAAGTATTTAGTTTTTTAGAAAATTATTAAATAAAAAATCTGAAAGTGGCCCACCCATTCCTGGCTACAACTTTTTAAGGAGCACAACATTCTGAAGATCCTAGAGAACTCAATACAACTTGTACTCCTGTGGAGAGGTGTGATAGTTCGGGAACCCTTGGTAGTATCTCATCTGTGCCTGTGGAGCGACTCTTTTCTTTTAGGGGTATGATAATAAGACCTCATCGAAAAAAAGCGAGTGATAAAAATCTCAATTAAAACCGTAAAAACATAACATTATGTCACATTTGCGCGATCAAGGCGATCTATTCATAATTCATGTAATAAACTTAAACTCAATGAAATTGTGTTTTCTTATTTTGTATTCCAGATACTTTGTATTGGGTATCTTGTATATCTCTGAAGGGAGACATATTCTAAAACATATTTTTAAATTAGTAATTTATTTTAATAACTATTTTAATATGTTATTTGAAAAAAATATTCACAACAGAAAATGATTGAATATTATTTATTTAGGAAACACATCCTTATCCTTACTAATATTATAAATGTGAAAATGTGTTTCTTTGTTTGTTACCTTTTCACGCTTCAACACCTTAACCAATCTTGATGAAATTTGGCATGCAGGTAGCCTGTGTTACTGGAAAGGACATAGGCTACTTTATATCCCGTGAAAATAGCATAGTCCAATGCAGTTCCTGAGGGAACTGAAAATAAACTCTTTTTTGGTTAGTTTCTTTAACATTGCAACGGAACAATGGATTGCTGTGATTTTTTGCACAGGGATGCCTGAAGGGGTGGAAAATGACATAATTTACTAATTAGCATATCCTGACATGGTTCCCGAGGGATCTGGGGAAAACTCATTTCCGCGATTGCGCACGTCAGCGTCGCAACGGAGCTACGGACTGAAGTGGTTCTTTGTATAGAATTGGTTGAGGGGGTGGGAAGTGACATAGACTTCAAATCAGAATAGCCCGATATCGTTCCTGAGGGATCTGAGGAAAACTCATGACCGCGCTCGCGAGTCGCTTGCAGCTCGCGCACCACTCACCCTAAAAGACAGTCATAAAAACGATGTCCACGCCGGCAAAGCCGCGGGAAAAAGCTAGTAATACAAATAAGTTAAAAAAACGAATAAATAATTGTACTAGGTAAGGCAAAATCAAGACGTTTACAGGTTTCGAGAAATTGAGTTTAACCATAAAATGTTTTAAGAGGAGTTTTTAATAGATTACAAGCTGTCCCGGCGAACTTCGTACCGCCTTACATTACATTACACTGCCCTACCCTACCCTACACTACACTACACTACCCTACCCTACCCTACCCTACCCTACCCTACATACACTACACTACATTACCCTACCCTACACTACCCTACACTACTCTACACTACCCTACACTACACTACCCTACCCTACCCTACACTACCCTACCCTACCCTACACTACACTACACTACCCTACCCTACCCTACCCTACATACACTACACTACATTACCCTACCCTACACTACCCTACACTACTCTACACTACACTACCCTACACTACCCTACACTACCCTACACTACCCTACACTACCCTACACTACCCTACACTACACTACCCTACACTACCCTACCCTACACTACACTACACTACCCTACCCTACCCTACCCTACATAAGAACCTTCTCCTGACAATAACGAACTCGACAAAAAAGAATTAGCGAAATCGGTTCGTGCGTTCTGGAGTTATAGCGTCAGGAAGGAAAACCCGTTTTCATTGTTTTTAAGATGTATTCTGCTATTCGGGACGGAAACAAATCCAACAAATCAAAAACCATGGCAATCGGTCCAGCCGTTCTCGAGTTATAAGTGTTGTAACAAACACGACTTTCTTTAATATATATAGATTATAATTCAACTATTTTGTTCATAAAAAAATAAAAAAGTTTAGACTTAGTATAGTGTTTATCGAAGTGTAGTTGTATGGATTTCTGCGATCGCACAACATAATGATTATATAAACGATAATTGACAAAGTTTTTTATTACTTTTCAGCCCTAGGGCGAAAACTTATCACTTTTAACCCGCTTCATATATAAAGTTTATATATGAAGCGGGTTAAAAGTGATAAGTTTCCGCCCTAGGGCTGAAGGTTTAATATTATAAACCTTCTTCATATATAAGCCTTCTTTCAGAGTTTAGAAATGAAAAAGACTTACATGCTAATTTGTAGATTACACAGAATAATATAATAAATAGTAAGTCAGAGCAGAGGTGACGACTACAGGTGTAATAAAAAGCAAAATTGAAAATTTTTAAAAAAACTCACGACGTGTAAAATGAAATTGGAAAAGGATAAAATAATTAAAAAACCCGACTTAAAGAATTTCTGTAACTAGTGAAAATAACCGTAAAAAGCTTTTATAAGAAGATTTGATCTCTCGCAGAGTCGGACATTGAACAACAGAGTATCAGTTTTCATAGCACTTCCCTATGTACCTATTTTATTCCCGAAGGTGTAGATGTGGCAATCAAATATTCAATGCCCTATGAACTTCATAAGAATCGCAAGAAAATCCGTAGGGGGCTGCCATTAAATGAACTGGTTTTGTAGTTTTATAGTAACGTGAATAATTGGAGATATTTTATTGCTCTACTATTTATATTTATGTTAAAATTCTAAACAGTGATGGCAGCCCCCGACGGATTTTCTTGGGTTTTTTATGAAGTTCATAGGGAATTGAATATTTGATTGCCACATCTACATCTTCGGGAATCAAATAGGTACGTAGGGAAGTGCTGTGAAAACTGATACTCTGTTGTTCTATGTCCGACTCTGCGAGAGATCAAATCTTCTTATAAAAGCTTTTTACGGTTATTTTCACTAGTTATAGAAATTCTTTAAGTCGGAGTTTTTATTTATTTTATCCTTTTCCAATTTAATTTTAATTAAACGTCGCGGGTTTTTTAAAAATTTTCAATTTTGCTTTTTATTTCAAACTTTTTAAAGAGCATAGTTTATAAAAAAATATTATATATACATTATAAAAAAATTTATTTTATTTTAATAGATATATTAAGTATTAACATTTAAACTTTACCTTGTAACCGTCGTGGGTTTGTTCATAATTTTAATTTTCCTTTTTGTTTCAAACTTTTTAAAGAGTATATGTACATACATTATACAAAATCGATATAGTTTATTTTAATATATTAAAATATAATTTTAATAAGTATTTACGACTAAAATTTGCCGCGGGTTTTGTTGTTACTCAACTCTATAACCTTAAGCAGAATATAAATTACGGCTGAAAAGACATTTTCAACTAAAGTGAGAAAAAAATGACAATGCGTTGAATCTGTTTGTTTCCCTTTACACCTAAACGATTTCAAGCAAATTATTGTCGGTAAGATTTCACATAGTCAAGTGTATTTATCATACAAGTTGGTAAACATCGACAACCACTGTGCATACTCCACATTGGGCAATGTAGGAAAATACTTTCACTACTACACAATGCTAACTTGATTACAAAACAAAAAAAAAAGTTTTCAAGAACCTTCACTAATCAACCACAAACCCTATACTGAATACCGCATCAAAATCTGACTAGATATTATTGCAGCGACACCTACTACCGTAATACCTATTTAACAATCCTCACTAATCAACCACAAACCCATTATTGAAAACCGCATCCAAATCGGACTAGTAGTTTTGGTTTTGCACAAAAAAAAATGCAGCGTCTTCTGGTGAGTTTTCATCGTAATACATATATAAGAACATGCACCAATCAAACCTGAACCCATCACTGAAAACCGTATCAAATTAGAGTATCAGTTTTGGAGATAAATGGTAAAATTGGTTTGTACAAAAAAATATTTACTGCAGAGCCCCCTAGTGAGTTGTCATCGTAACACCTATCTAAGAACATGCACCAATCAAATCCAAACCCATCATTGAAAACCGCATCAAAATCGGACTAGTTGTTTTGGAGATAAATGGCAACATTGGTTTGTACAAAAAATGTTAACTGCAGCGCCCCCGGGTGAGTTGTCACTGTAACACCTATCTAAGAACATACACCAATCAAACCAGGACCCATCAATGAAAACCGCATCCAAATTGGACTAGTAGTTTTGGAGATAAACAGCAACATTGGTTTGTAAAAAAAAAATGTTGACTGCAGCGCCCCCTGGTGAGTTTTCATTGTAACTTATATAGGGTGAATTTTAATTAGTTCTTGATAGCACAGAATATGAATGTACTCGTGATTACAAACAACTTTCCCAAAGAAAATATATGTTAAATATGATGAAAATTTTTGGTCCTTTATACATTTTTGACGATTTGATAACTTAGTATGTATCGAGGACCAAATTTTTTTTTCTGATTTGACATACAGTGTCTTTGAGAATTTTGTTTGTAATCACGAGTACATGCATGTCTTTTATCATCGAGAACTAATTTAAAGTCACCCTGTATATAAGAACATGCACCAATCAAATCCAAATCCATCACTGAAAACCGCATTCAAATTGTACTAGTAGTTTTGGAGATAAATAGCAACATTGGATTGTACAAAGAAATGTTTACTGCAGCGCCCTCTGGTGAGTTGTCACTGTAACACTTATCTAATAACATGCAACAATCAAACCAAAACCCATCACTAAAAACCGCATCAAAATCGGACTAGTAGTTTTGGAAATAAATGGCGCCATTGGTTTTTATTAAAAATGTTTACTGCAGCGCCCCCTGGTGAGCTGTCACCGTGACACCTATCTAAAAACATACACCCATCAATTCGGAACCCATCACTGAAAACCACATCAAAATCGGACTAGTAGTTTAGTAGAAAATCGCAACATTCTTTTGCACAAACACCCTCTCACCCCAAACGCATATACCGTCTCCGTTCCGTCGCGGGTAAAAAGTAGGTGTAGGACCCGTTAATTAGGGGTTCTACTCGTCATACTGAATAACTTTCCCCAAGAAACCCATAGTAACTTAAAAAAAAAAATTGGACCCTTCATACAAAAATGCACAAACTTGGTCAATCAACTGATCGATTGTATGAACAGTTATTTTTTGAGAATTCAGCAAAGTCATAGAACAAAAGTTGTTCAGTATGATGAGCAGTAGCCCCAGATAACGGGACCTACACCAATTTTGTTACATTCTGTACATGTATGTGTGTGTTTGAAGCTTTCAAATACGTATATACCTCCCCACCGAGGGACTCGAGCGAGCCTATCCTGAATTAGGCGATCAGGCACAGGTAAGAAGCACAGTCGACCACGCGGGCCCAGTGCGGGTTGGTCGACTTCACACACAACCTTCGAGGCGTGTGCAGGTTTCCTCACGATGTTTTCCTTCACCGTTAGAAATTAATTGTTTAATGTTGTTAGTAGTTCTATAAGATAAGAAGATAGAGGGGCATAAGCCTGACGTGACGATTGCGGTGTGTAGCTTCCGGAGTGGCGGCCTCTCGGCTGCGCTGGGCCGTGTGACGGTGGGAGTGACCTCAATGTGATGGTGTAGTTGATGAAACTACACGTTCGTGTCCAATAAATACAACTACGACGCATTAAGAGTTTGAGTGCATTTCACTACATTAAACTCAACTGGTGGAAAGTGACGATTCCTTAAATTACATTTGCGTATGAAGGGTCCAATTTTTGACGTGATAATATCTAATAAATCGATGGACGCCGGCTGCATGCACGAAAAAGGATGACTCATTGTCCCGTTACGCTCATTGTGACATTATGTATGCAATCATTTCATCAACGTTTTGTTATGACGTTGTCACGTTAAACTATCGTCCGTAAACCGACTTAACAGACAACCAATTTATTTTAGAAAAAACTGTGGGTTCCTTAGAGAAAGTTGTTCTATATGATGGGTAGGCTAGGGCCGCCGTCTCCTGTCCGGGAGGTCGTGGTTCGAATCCTGCCACGTACCAATGTGATAATTAAGATTTCATATGTACGTTTATCCGACGCTCTTACGGTGAAGGAAAATATCGTGAGGAAACCTGCACACGCCTGCGAAGAAATTCGAAGGTTGTGTGTGAAGTCGACCAACCCGCACTGGGACCGCGTGGTCAACTATAAGGCCTGATCGCCTTAATTCAGGATAGGCTCGAGCCCCTCGGTGGGGACGTATATGAGCTGATATGATGATGATGAGTATAAGCTCCAGTTAACGGCTCCGTTACCAATCTTATTACAAAAACGCAATTTATGGGATTAAGTAACGAAAATTAAAAAAAAATGAATATAAATGTAAATATTTTCAAAATTTTTTTCATGAAGTCAGGTATGAGGATTTTATAAGTATTATTTGAGGTACAAAAACTAATTCAGCCGTATCCCAACTGGAGGAGCCCAAACTTGGTATGTTTTGAAAATGTTTTGTGTTTAAATTTAAAACAAATGACTGACATTTATTAATGTGGTATATTTTTAGAACCGGCTCAGAAATCCCTTAAATTTCATATCCCACACAATAAATTCCAGAAGAAAAAAAATATATTTTTCATACAAAAAAAGAAGACGTCATAGGGAAACATTGAAACATAACTGCGGGTCAAAGTTATTATTTTGACCTCAAGTATACGTGTGCCAGACGGTTATCCACATCGATTTGCCGTATTGTAACAATATTCTGCGTCTTCGGGAATTTTTCCTGATCCAGTAGTTTTGTCCGTATATATGTATCGATCGCCCTAATTTAGGATAGGCTCGAGCCCCTCGATGGGGACGTATATGAGCTGACATGATGATATGTTTATTTATACTTGTTATATATTAGTATATATATATATATATATATATATATATATATATATATATATATATATATATATATATATATATATATATATATATATATATATATATATAGTACAATTATTATTATCTATCATTACCCATATTTATATTTAAAACATATATATTTATCGTGGATTAATATTTCTTTGCCTTTTGGAAAATAAGTACCTTGCTATCACATTCTTGCGCTATCGTTGTTTTACATAATATATTTGAATATATCTCATCTGCCACGGGGTTGTCTGGAAGAGATCGCTTTTAGCGATAAGACCGCCTTTGTACACTTAAGACTGATAAAACCATTTTGTGATTATTCCTTGTGTGCAATAAAGAATTTATACATACATACATACAATATTGGGCTCGTACGCCGGCAACTACTACTGCTAGTAAGCCTGGTAACGAAAGGTCTTAAGGCGGTGATATTACAGATTTTCGTTATTTTTGACGTCAATTACTCCTAAACTATAGAAAACCCAAGGTTGAAAAAAAAAACTCTTATTGTTGATGATGTTCCTTAAAGTCAAAAGCTATTAGAAACACGATTGAGCACTTTTGGCTCTAAAGAAAAAAAAAATCATAAAGATAGGTCTACACCGTTACTTTCAACTCTAGTTATGACTAATATTTTGAAGTATAAATTTTTAAAAATACTAGTACACAACAATATTTTTTATTATTTTTTATACCCGCCAGGCCACCATCTTATCTAAGTCTTGCCGCCAAACATCAGTGTTAACAAGTTTTTTCAACCTTGGGTTTTCTATAGTTTAAGAGTAATTGAAGTCAAAAATAACGAAAATCTGTAATATTACCGCCTTAAATTAAACGCCTACATAATTATATTTCAATGTCGGTATATCCAGTTACACAATCCAACCGAGCGGCAAAGAATATTATAACATTGGATTCTGAATCCACTTATGGAGGAATGTTTTTATGCAATGGTTTCCAATACCTAGATAAGGTTCCGAAATAGTTTTATGCGTCGGTGGCGTATCGGATAGGGCCGCTACCTCCTGTTCGGGAGGCCGTGGTTCGAATCCTGCCACGTACCAATGTGTTTTCAAATTTCGACTTCATATGTACGTTTACCCGACGCTTTTACGGCGAAGGAAAACATCGTGAGGAGAAACTCGAAGGTTGTGTGTGAAGTCGACCAACCCGCACTGGGCCCGCGTGATTGACTAAAGCCCGATCGCCCTAATTCAGGGTAGGCTAGAGCCCCTTGATGGGGACGTACGTATATGATTTGATAAGATAAGATGAATTATTATTCATAACTATATTAACCAAACCAGATACACATATTATGTGCTTCAATTTAAAAATAATAAGTTGGTATTTTTAATATTTATTTATTAATGTGTTTGGCAATCGTACACAAAAATGGAATTTTGTATAAGTACTACCGAAAGTATGTATCTTCAAATAGATAAAAGGTTCCGTACTAAAGTATCTAATATTATTATTTATGTTAGCGGTGCTAGCAATAAATTAAACTAAGATAAGTAGGTAGCGTAAGAACTATATTGTCTATGATAATTGATAACGTACATCATTAGTCCAAAGTCCACTTCTGGACAGAGGCCTCCCATTTCTACAACGACCGGTCCTGCACTTTCCGCATCCAGCGGCTTTCCGCGATCTTTACTAGGTCGTCGATCCACCGAATGGGAGGTCTGCCCACGCTACGTCTTTCGATACGCGGTCGCCACTCGAGAACTGGACTGCTCTAACGGCCATCTGTTCTACAAGCTATGTGCCCCGCCCACTGCCACTTAAGTTTAGTAAATAAAATTAAGTATCCCTGGGGGAGGCCTTCGTTCAGCAGTGGACGTCTTTCGGCTGATACCATGATAAAGTTTTCAAGTGGTGATTTGTGTAACATCTACATGTCCCCATCTCCGACCAGTTAAATCACTATGTCAATAAATCCTCTAAAAAAGTCCACATTGCGTTAGGGAATGTTGGTAAGCTAGCTTAGATCTTTGGCATCATCGTCAGGTGAGATGGTGTCCAGGGTTAAAAAAATGTGGATTAAAAGAACTTGGCGATGTTATCTTATCTTATCTTTGTAAGTGGGGGCTGTAGTTGCAGCTACACTTTGACCCAATGGGATTTTTTGTGTTTACCCCTATAAACTTTGCACCCCAACCTACTCGATGATGTGCTGCATTAAAGCAGCAATTTCGCTGATGAAACATGCTTGTTGTCCTCCGGTTTTGGGTGACTATCACCTAGAGGGTACATACGCTTGCTAACCAGGACATCGCCAAGCCGATTTTTTGCTGGTGTGCATTTGTGGAAAAGTGGCCCGTTAACGTCTGACGCGCGTCCTGCTGTTATTCCAAATGTACTTGGTTGCCCCTGTGGTGACCTCACCGATGAAGAGCTTAGAGTGTTTATGTCCATCCTTGGATAGACATGTCAATCTGTGTCTTCCCTCGGCCTGTTCGTTTAATGCCCTTACAATAGATTGTTGTGTCGGCCCACCTTGTTGAGGACCTTAACACAATTTAGCACTAGCTCAGAGTCAACCTTGAAGGAGTCAAGAGCTTTAAGAACAGCTAGGCTATCTCTGAGAATATAGATGGTATTGTCTTTGACTTCCTTGTCTATACCTCCTGTGACTTGGCGATTCTTTCCTACAAAATGTGATGTTATTGTGGTTATGTGGTCTGTCACTTGATTACCACTCTGCAACCGCTGGAATAGTTAAGGCAATAGACGGTAACTGTCGGTAGGTATGTACAGAGGCCAGCATATCAAGCTAGACACTTTACCGGACTCTGTACTCTGTACCGTTCTTATGCCGTATGCTTATGGATCAGAATCGCACTACGAGTGTCCAGTTTGATGTGCTGGCCTCTGTACATAACCTACACAGCTTCGTAGCTTTCTAGAGTATGAACGGTTGAAGTAGCGATGAACAGTAGTCGCACTGTGCACAGTGGAATAAAACATGAAACAATCGGGCACTAATGATGACGACCCCGAGCAACCCAGGGTGTGATGGGGGGTCGATAGACACAATCAGATAATTGTCTATCAATTTATCTTAATTCCTGTTGCGGAAGTCAAACTAATTATCAAAGTAACTCCTGCCTGTAAAAAGTAGAGAGGTACTTACTTACTTTTTGGTTTAATGTGAGGTGGGGAGGAGAACTTTTTTATGGAGCTAGTCGTATCGTTGCAATTCTTTAATTAGGTATATTTTGTGCTTTATTTTTTATTTAATTAATGATCTAACGATCAAAATATAGTGTTTAAATACTAACTCAGAAACTTTTGGAAAATACGTTAGGATGCAATAGTACAGAAAAAAAATACTAGGTTCATAGACACTTTATACTCATAAAAGATAGAAAATATTATCACAAAGAAGGCTTGATTTTTATAGTGGGTAAAGACAGTCGTTTAAGGCGGTAAGATCACTCAATCCGAGCAGGTTGATACGTGATTCAATAATATCGAACGTAAGTCTATTCATTTTAAGTTCAAATCATTGCGGGCTTCAACGCGGTTGTTACGTTGAAACCGAACGTCTAATTCTCGATTTTTACATGTTTTTATTACTTTTCATCACTTCCAAATAAGTTAAAAAAAATGTGTTCAATTAAGTCGATTTTTTATTACTTTAAGTATCACACACTCATCACATCAGCTCATATACGTCCCCACCGAGGGGTTCGAGCCTACGCTGAATTAGGGCGATCGGGCTTTAGTCTACCACTAAGTATGTTTATATATTTTTTCCATGGTGATAGCTTTACACAGTCTTTCAATAATTTGAATTGAATATTGTTATTTGACCCGTCTTAAGGCCTTAAAACAAAATTGTTTGTAAACCTTACCATGCATAAGAACCTTTTTCTGACCGAACCCTGAAAATGAGCTGATATTATTGCGAGTGTGTGGATATTTTATTGCAACTTTGCAAACAATATGGAACTTCGCAATAATTTCCACTTAATTTGCATTTATGTCAATTTGTTAAGTGGGTAAATGTGTCTCACAGGGCATTTACCTCCTTCGAAGTTAAAAATAATTTAGATAATTCATTACTTACCTACTTTTTGTTGTAAAATTACTTTATATAAGTACTTGTATATACTTTTTCCAAGTTATTATAATAAATAATAGATTAGAATTATTTATTTCATATTATCAATGTCGAATTACAATTGGTGCTTATAACTAAAATGTCAAAGGATAATATGATCGTCAAAATAATAATAAAATATAAAACTATAAAAAGTCAAACACAAAATTAAGTCAAAATGAACATTGGTAACAATGTCAAAAAAAACTAAAACTATGTCAATTTACTTAATGTAATAAAAATAAAAATTTCTTATTATCATGTTTATTTACATATAAATTAAAATTACCGGTGGTACAGTAAAATCTTGAAAAATTTTTTTTTGTGGATCTCTTACATGTAAAGAGGAGGAGTTTTTTTCGTTGACGTACCCTATCGTGTGTGATATCGTTGAATAGATCTTATAAAACTACTGCAGGTTTGCTAAAACCGTTTTACGATAGAGGGATTGGTTTGCAAAATAATAAGCTTTAAAGTCCAAATTTTTGTTAGAGTCAAGTGTCCCCACTCCACCGGTACCAGCTAAATCGCAATTTTTTTGTTAATAAGAATGTTATTTCAGGACATCTGATTTTCAGGAAAACTATCATATCTAAGTATAGGCTTTCTTAGTTTAGGAGTAATAGTCGACCAACTGAAGATGTGCAATTGGAAAAACTTTTAAGTACAATAAGCTTTTAATATTGTATTGTCACGCAATTTACATATGTAAGCAAAATTTCAGCTCAATTGAAAACCGGGAAGTTTTTTTTTTTTATGCACAATTGGTAAACCCTTGACAACATCTCACCTGGTGGTAAGTGAAGATGTTGCCGAAGATGGAAGCGGGCTTACCAAGATTCCCCAACGCAATGGGGAACTGGCTATCTTATCTTAATGCCGGAACACACCAATGATACCAACATTACACTTAACTTACTTATTTGATCAAATTTAACTTGCAAGTTTCCATTACAGGCACCGGGACAGGTAAAACTAAATAAGAGCTTGTAAAAAGTTCATAGATTTTTCATACAAAATGTTCTATTACCATCTGCAAATATAATTTTGTTTTTTAAATATACATTTCAACAAGTCCGACTCGCACTTGGTCGGTTTTTATTTATTTATTTTCATCGGGTTACGGAGCCCTTAAAGCAAGCCGAGGATAGGAGTGCATGGTGAAAGGTTGTGAACGCCTCGTCGAGGGCACTTTTAGCTCTGACACGACCGACCTTCAGAAATGAAGAATGCGATTAGATTGGTGGTACGGAGGCATGGAAACTGTACGAAGGCGCAAAGTAGATTCCGTTGTTTGCCGCTCCCGTGGAAATTTCCTTAAATATTTTCTTAGCGAATGTCTACGTCATAATTACTATCTGTATGCCAAATTTCAGCCCTTTCAGCAATTTTCATCAGTTTTTTTATTGTTATCAATGGCTACTAATATTGGTCATGGTGTCTAATTGAACACGGTTCGAGGACAGGCGTTGAGCCGGCGGCGGCGCGGCGGACTGGCGGGCAGCGAAAGGCTAATCCAATCAGGTAATTGGACTCGCCGTGGCTCATTCAGGCTAACGGCTAAGCCGGAGCACTCACGGCCCACGGTTTCCATGAGCTGTTCTATCCTAGTGCCAATATTCATCGTTCAACAGTACATACTTACCTACCTATCCTTTGGGTAATTATTAGTGTGTATGTCGCAGGCATATCTATAGTGTTATTCGTCATTTTACAAATGTTCAGGCAAATTATAAAATTCCATACGCAGATTTCTGCTACCCAGGGAGGGAGAGGGGAGACTCGCATCGCGAGTCTCTTTGACTGTTTAATCAATCAAACCTGACCGAACCTAACATGGCTTACTTCGCTCACTCATTTACAATCTGCATACGGCATTTTACAATTTGCCTGGCTCAGCATTTTACAATCTGCGTATAGCATTTTACAATTTGCTTGGCTCGGCATTTTACAATCTGCGTACATCATTTTGCAATTTGCCTGACCGTTTATATACGGACGAATTATACAATTTGCCAGATCATTTGTAAAATGACTAATCATACAATATGCCTGTCACATGTACATGTCGTGGCAATATCGTAGAATTGACCAGTTCATGTAATGGATTGACCAGATTATAAAGTGGATTGACCAGATCATGAAATGGATTGACCAGATCATGAAATGGATTGACCAGATCATGAAATGGATTGACCAGTTCATGAAATGGCCGGGCATATCATGCAAATAAACCTAAACTAAACTGACTTTCGACACCCAGGGTGGGAGCCTCGCGAAGTCGTTATTGTCAGGAGAAGGTTCTTACGTAGGGTAGTGTAGTGTAGTGTGGTGTAGGGTAGGGTAGTGTAGTGTGGTGTAGTGTAGTGTGGTGTAGGGTAGGGTAGAGTAGAGTAGGGTAGGGTAGTGTAGTGTAATGTAAGGTGGTACGAAGTTCACCGGGACAGCTAGTAATAATATAATAATAGTGTAGATTATTAACTAATGATTAAGTTTATTTTTAATATTTTTCACAAATGACATTATTTTATATATGTATAATTACTATTTTATGACCATCAGAAAGATATATAAATCTTGAAGTGTTCTACCCAGAGAAAGACATCAACTAAAACACCATTATCAGTGTTATTTTAATGCTATTATTTGAAATTGGACAAATTACGAGTGAACCGTTAATGTGCGTCAATCAGTTCCGTAGCCGCCCGCCCACCGCGCGCTACCCGCTACCCAGTGCCCGGGGACGGTTATTTGCGCGAGGGCGGGCGGCACTGACAGTGATTCCTGTCACCTCATTACATCGCTCCATTGGTACGTAGCTAAATCTGACATAACTATTTACGGCATATTTATCGTTATATAATACTATACTAGCTTTTGTCCGCAGTTTCACCCGTTTAACGTTTTATTTACTATCCTGTGGGAGTGTTAGGAAATCCACTCAGATGATGATAAAATCTCTGTATAATTAAAGTGCTAAACTGACTGACGGGTGATGTATCAACACACGGCCCAAACCACTGAACCTAGAGACTTGAAATTTGCACATAGGATACCTTATATAGTGTAGGCATCCACTAAGGAATGATTTACCCCTAAGGGAGTAAAATACTGCATAAATATTTGTATGAAAGACCGTCAGTTCCGAAGTTAGGATTCTCAAATTTTGTGTTTAGGCTGACGTTTGAAAATTAATTTATACGTGTCTCAACGTTTTTGATAATTCCACCCCCGAATGGGTGAAAAGGGGGATAAACTTCTGTATGGAAAATCCTTCATTTTTAAAGTAAAATCAATTTATTTATTATTTTGGGTTTTGGCTTGCAACTAACGCGACGTATATCAGTGTTGGAATTTCAACCCTTCAGCGGGTGAAAAGGGTTTCTTTGTTTTCGAAGTAAAAATAACTAAATTTATTATTTTGGATTATGTATGGTTTGACACTAACGCTTTGTGTATCTTTGTTTTTTTGAATTTCAGCCCTGAAGGGAGGTTGGAGTTTTCATACAAACGTATTTTCGCTTTAATACAAAAACTACATGTCGGATTGAATACAAACTGTACGAATATTGAGTAGACACATATCGATGTTTGTAATAAGTTTTCGATGTACTAATATAAATCGGAAAAAAATAAGTTCATAAGAAGTTGCAAACTTTCAGTACAAAACTAATTTAAGCCTTCGTTTAGTTATGTTTCAATTTACTACGATGAAAACTAATTACAAACATCGATATCTGTCTACTAAATATATTTGCAAAGTTTGGATTCAATCCGGCATACAGTTTTTGTATGAAAACGGATCTACGTTTGTATGGAAACTTGAGCCACCTGGGGTTAAGGGTTAAGGGGGTGAGAAGGAGGATGTAATTTTGTATTTAAGTTGCTTATTCACTAAATTTGAATTTGAATATTGCAAGTATACACTTTCTCACTACAATAAATGAGTAGGTAATAGGAAATATGAAACAAGTGTGTCGATGTTTATGGAAATTGGAGGAATGAGTTAATGGTCTTTCGGCTTGAGGATAAACTGCTCTCATGATAGGTACCTACGTCGTTCATAATAGAAATGACGACAGCATCCGAAATAAATTAATGAACTACTCAATTGCCCTCCTACTTAAACTTAGAAAAAACTTACTCGTTTTATTATCACGCTTTTATTAGCTTCACCTGTATGTTTGTATGTAACCGACTCCTTTGGACTCGATTTTGACCCACTTTAAACGGACAGATTTAATTTAAACTTTGTAGACTTATCAAGAATCAGCGACAGTATAATAATTTCATAAGTTTGAACTAAACAATAAAAAATAAATAGAATTAAAAAAAACTAAAAACACGCTTTTAAAGTACATCAGACTAAAAAGTAAAAAATAATTCTTAACATAAGTTGAAAACATTAATTAACAAATTACCTACTGGTATTATTGTGAAAAAGTGTGGGTTGCTCGATAGACGAAAAATATGGCACAGAGCGCCCCACGCTTTTTGACAATAATACTAGTAATCTGTTATAAAAAATAAATAAATCTGTTGTAAATATCTTGAATCTGTTAATTATTATTTTCAACTTATATTATGAATTTTTTTTACTTTTTAGTCTGATGTACTTAAAAAGCGTGTTTTTTAGTTTTTTTAAACTTTATTTATTTTCCATCAAGTCTTCGATTTTTAATTCACTAAAATCACAAAATGAGTACATAAATGACGCTGCAAAACTATGACGTCACGCCTAGGTATTTCAAACATTTTTAGAACAAAATGTCGTTTTTGACAGATGATAAAAAGTAAATCAGATGACTAGCATTCGTCATCCCTCTATATATAACCGCTTTAGTTACTCAGAAAGGGCTTCAGACAAGGACGCTTAAACAAATATGCAAAGAATCGTTACTAGCCTGGTTATTTTAATTCCCACTTCCGAATAAGTGAAAAACATTGTTTATACAGAAATACTATAAAGGGCGGTATGTACCTGAACTGCAATCAAATATCACACGTAGAAGCGGGCGCAATAGCCATAAACTAAGCTCTACATCTGTACAATAATTCATATCTAGAAAATAGAAAATTAAATATTCTATGTGGACAAAGTTGCAGGCAAAAGCTGGTATTTACCTAAATTACTTACTTTAATCACCTTAATCTGTCCCTGTAAAAAATCTTATTACCTATTTATTTTACAATCCGGCCTTTTTCCTCGTCTGCATTGTATATGTCGCAGCCATCTGGTTAAATCTGCCATTTGATTCAAAGGCTAGCCATTTGATTGAATGGTGACATTCAATTGAATGACTAGGCCGAATGTTGATTGAACAAGGGTCACTCAACGTTTAACTTTTTGGCTGATTGTAAGCTAGCCCGAACGTTCATTGAACAACAGCTGAGTGTAGTGTAATGTAGTATAGTGTGTTGTCTAGTATTGTAGATTTAAAAAATCTGTTGGTAAAATCTGTAAATGAGCGAGCGAAGCGAGCGATATTAGGTTCGGTCAGGTGTGATTGATTATACAGCCAAAGAGCCTCGCTTTTGTTACGACTTGACTTAATAACGATCAGCCAAGTCGTTGAACGTTGCATTCAACGAGTTGGCCAGTTGTCCTTTAGTCATTCAATTAAATGTCGCCATTCAATCAATGGCCTTTCAATCAAATGGCAGATTTTTGACCAGATGGCTGCGACATATATACGGGAACATGGTCATCCGTCCTTGTAGAAAAAGTCTTATAATCATTAATTTTTTTAACCCCCAACACAAAAAGAGGGATAGGTATTATAAATTTTGACGTGTGTGTCTTTTTATTTGTGTATCTGTATGTCTATTTGTGGCATCGTAGCGCCCAAACTTTTTGATTGTTTTTTTTGTTTGAAAGGTGACTTGATCGACAGTGTTCTTAGCTATGCTATGATTCAAGAATATCTTTTCAGTCAATTGAAGATCATCAGCTCTTTCCTAGGTGATGAAGGGAAGTGAACAACTTCTATAAGTCTAATCGATTCGAAATTTGTTGTCCTGTTACTTCAATAATATTGCAAGAACATGATGCTGCAGCGTACCTGGAATCTGCAGGATACCCAATTCCTCACTAACTTACAGCAGAGGTGTTGTGTTTGGGCTAACTTGAATAGTCTCGATGAAGATTATGGATAGTTTGATCAGGGTGTGAGGATGGAGCAGGAAAGAGAAATATGAGGGAATTATTAAATTTTTTAATTAAGCTTATGTATGCTGCGCACCCTTGAAAAGTCATAGAAACGTTGTCCACGCGGGTGAAGCCGCGGGAAACAGCTAGTGTAGTATAAATTAATAATCTGTATGAATAATATGAGATTTGACCAAACAAAGGTTTAACTAAGGTTTCAAGGTAGTGCATAATAATTCATAATAATAATATATCTATGCATAATATATCTCATAATCTCAGTGCTTAATCTTGTATCTGAAATACTCTATAGATACTACCAAAGAACACTGTGTGGATTTTCTTACATAAAAAGTTTGAAAACGATTTGAGAAAAATAAAAAATCTCGACTTTCCTCAATAGTGACCGTGGTGCAAAATTTACCAGCACCACGGCTACAGCCAGACCCCTGCCGCCGCCGCGCCGCCGCGCCGCCGCCGGCGACAGTTGCGACGGAAAATTACCTTCATTTGACACTATCCTCACTTGTCCCATTACGAATATATTTCGTGTCAGGTGATAATACTTATTCTAAAATATGTAAGACTATTCTTCATGCCACTCATAAATATATGTCCAATATTCCAACTGCACAAACATAAAGACATGATAGGGCAGTAGAATAACAATCTAATGACTCCGATCCATTACCAAATTATCTTACAAAAGGAGCGCAATAAATATAGATATTTGTCTGTATTGATGCAGTGAGCGGAGACAGTATTTACTGGGCTACTCCCCCGGTCCTGCCGAACGGAAACTTATAGTTTTCTTGAGGCGCCCGCTGAATAAAATACTGCTGGTCTGGACATAAATCAGATGGTGTCGCGCACGCAGCCGGCGCGGAGTCGCCCGGTCGCCCGGTCGCCCGGTCGCCCGCTGGCCGCCGCCGCCGCTGTCGCCCCGCTGCCGCCACGCACAGCCTCAAAGAGCTTTCTCCACTACGCTCTAAAACAGTTTTCTTTGGATGCTCCCTTGTAAAGTAAATAATAAAATATAAAAATATACATATTATAATATAACCTAGGTTTTACAAACTATCATCAATTTTTGTCGCTGAGAAATTCTTTTACTGAATAGTAACATTTGTTTTGTAGCCATTCGGTCAATGTAGATTCGAAACAAAAATTTGAACAAGTTTTAATGCGGATAGGGAGGTTGTTGTAAACACATATTGCCATACAGAAGGAATTATGCTTGTGAACTTTTACTCTTGAATAGGGAAGATAGAGCCGATCTTTATGACGCGTAGCCCTCTCGAAAACCTCTTCATGCGTTTTAAAATATGCAGGGTAATCCCGAACAAATCCCGAACAAACGGGCAGCCGTATTCATGAAAAAAAAATGTTTTTTCTGCTTCTGTGTTACATAATGAAAATAGTTTTATTATTTACTCGTAGTTTACCGCTTCGTTTGTCTTTCGAACGCAATAAATTTTGGAGCTCAGTAGAAGCAGCCAGCCAGGGCATCTCATGTGCCTCAGGAGACGCTCTGCTACATTTTAATAACCAGACTCCTCGCCATAAATGGTCACTGACAGATTTTATTTCAGCTCATATATTACGTTGGAGGCATGTCCGTCGCCGCGCGCGCGCCGGTGCGCACACGTGGGGATTTTATTAAACATCTTTCTTTATACGTATAAAACATACTCGTATGTTGGGTACAGCTCGCTTTAACCCTAGAGTGCTCGCGCTATGAGAATTTTGCCGCCCTCGGCAAATAATGTATATTATTTTATAAACTATGCACTTGTCAAGGTCAAGCCTCCTAGTAGCTGCTCCTCTGTCCTTCGCCTACCTGTATTAACATATAAGTTGGAAGAAAATCAGTGCGCGGATGACCGCGGGAGGAAAGGGTTGTTGACTGTTGCTTGCCAGGAACAAAAGTTATTTACTGTGTAGTAAACCCTGTTTGTACATTTTCAAAATTTTTTTGCTGAAATATATGCCGAAAATAATGAAAATATATAAATTGGCCATTAAATTAATATATTATATTAAAGATGGTCAAAATTCAGCAATTTTGCCGAAGATCTTGTCAAGTGTTTTTTTTTTTGTAATTTTTAAATTTGATTAGGTAAACATTACAGTTTTGTGTTCTTTATTATTTTTAAAACATTTGTAACTTTTTATAACCACTGTGTGCCAAAAAGTATTTTAATATGGGTGGCAAAATTCCCCCTGCGCGAACCTTCACGTTTCACGGTAAGGCGCGACTACTTTAGGGTTTACCTAGTGTGACTTTAGTGGGTTAATTTTTCTTGACTAATGAAAACAAGAAAATCCGACACGCATTCTAGATGGTTCAGACGCATAGTGGCAGAAAGGCAAATTACCTTATACGCGGATGACCAGATGTGCATTTCGTAAATTACCAGATACGCAGATGACCAGATTCTGTTTCGCAAATTACCAGGGGTCATCTTCCGATAATTTCTTCTGCTGCGAAGTATTTTGGTACCCAGGGTGGGGAGCCTCATGTATGTAAGATTTTCTAAATAGAGTCAGTTAAACCTTATGTTTTAACCGCCTCCGTGGCGTAATGGTTAGTCCTTTCGCTAATACCAGGAAACCGTGGGGTCGATTCCCTGTGCGGTCAACTTGTAAGACTCAGTTTGGTTGGTGGTAGGGCGTTTTCTTAGCCTGCCTGGCTACCTACCACCATCTTATCTAAGTCTTGCTGCTAATCATCACTGTTAACAATATTGATGTGTTCCGGCTTGAAAATAAGATAGCCAGATCTCCATTGCGTTAGGCAATCTTGGTAAGCCCGCTTCCATCTTCGGCATCTTCGTCACTTACCATCAGGCGAGATGATGCCAAGGGCTTAACAATTGTGAATAAAAATAATTTTAAACAAAAAAAAACACCTCAAACGCCTTAGCCGCCACTACGCTTTTCGAAGGTTCCCCTCGATTTGTCTGGGATACCATCATCAGATCCTGGTTTCCTAAATATGGTACCACCCTTGGGATATCTCCTTTCCAACAAAAAAAGAATCATCAAAAACGGTTCATAAAAGACAAAGTTATCCGCGAACACACATAAAAAAAACAAAAATATATACGGTCGAATTGAGAAACCTCCTCCTTTTTTTGAAGTCGGTTAAAAAGTAGAGTATACAATATATTTAAAGCAATACCGCCCCTTTGTGATTACGGCGATAAGAAAAAAACGTCGCCATAAAACTTTTTCAAATAGAGCCTGTTCCGTTAGCTTATAACGTACCGATACGGATAGCGCTATCTAAAGTGCGAAATTATTTATTTTGAATTGGTAAATGGAAAGTTTCAATAACTGCGTATAGATGTATCGGGTAGCCGGTGGCGGCGTGGAGGAGACTTGGTGGCGAGCGGCGACGGTGGTAGTTTATGGGCAGTTTTATGGCGGCCACAAAAGCATGGCCGAGGGTGACCACTGGGGGACATGCCACAGCTGTTTTTTACACGTTCTCCTACAACCTTCACCTCAAGTTGTAGATGGAACTGAAAAGCCTATGGAGCAGATGGATGACGCGTGACTTGAAGTTTTTGGGTAACAGGAATGACATCGATTCCTGTTACCCAGAAAAATCAAGTATACAATAAGATGTAACATATAACATGGGTTACATTACCAATCTGCGATAAAAGGTATTTTATCGCAGATTGGTAATGTAACCTATGTACTATGTAAATATACTCAAAATACTTTAGTTCAATACGATATTCAATTGTACGATAATCGTTTCATAATCTTCCAAAAATATTACATATAGAAGTCATCATCATATCAGCCGAAAAACGTACACTGCTGGACAAAGAAAGGTCTCCCCCAAGAGTTTCCACGACGACCCGTCCTGTGCTGCGCGCATCCAGCGGCTTCCCACGATCTTCACCAGGTCGTCTTCCACCGCGTGGGAGGCCTTCCTACACTACGTTTTCCGGTGAGCGGTCGCCACTCGAGCTTTACTGCCCCATCGGTCATCTGTTCTCCGAGCCACTTCAGATTAGCGATTCTGTTCCTCATTTCGCGTTGCGTAGGAAAAATCCGAGCATAGCTTGTTCCATTGCCCTTTGGGTGACCTTGAGCCTTCTTATGAGGCCCATAGTAAGTGACTATGTCTCAGTTCCGTATGTCATCACTGGCATCATACAGTAAGTAATTATACTTATTTAGCTTAGTAGGTATAAGTTACTAGTTGTTGCCCAAGGCTTCGCCCTTGCAGATCCCGTTTTCTGCCATTCTCGAGGGAATTTCCCAAAATTCTTTCTTAGCGCATGCCTACATCATAATTGCTATCTGTACACCAAATTTCAGGATGATCCGTCCCGTTAAATGAGCTGTGCTTTGATAGATCAGTCAGTCAGTGAGTCAGTCACGGTTTCCTTCTATACATACAGATAAGTCTGTCCTTTATTTAAGATACAACGATTGATACAACTGAACTTTATTTAAGATACAACGATTGTTATTTTTGAAAAACTCTTGGATAAACTATAGGAGGTACCTAATACACTATGTTAACAGGGGCTAATTAAACGTTTAAAAGACACTTGATATCCGCTAGAGTAGAGAGCGTCAACGTTTTTGCTTCTACATATATTTTTTAGTAAATTCATCATCATCATCATCATCATATCAGCTGAAAAACGTCCACTGCTGGACAAAGTCCTCCCCCAAGGAATTCCACGACGACCGGTACTGCGCTGCCCGCATCTAAGGGCTTCCTGCGATCTTCACCAGGCAGTCGGTCCCCCGCGTGAGAGGCCCGCCTTTAAAAAAAAAAAATTGAGTGCGTTTGACTATATCTCACCTGATGGTACTCGTAAGTGACGATCTAGTCGAGGATGGTACACGCAAACTCAAATAATGCCTATTCACTAAAGTCAAATCAGTGAAATTAAAGATAGGCAGGTCCATTCCACGTGTGTCCTGAAGTGACCACATCCAATAAAAATATTAAAAACCGCATAAGTAAGAGCGGGAGGTCGTCGGCAGTTCGGTGCAAATGTCACCCCGGACACTTACATTATCCGTCGCCCCCCGGGGCGGTCAGCGGAGCCCCCGGGAGCCCCCGCGCCTATTATCTCAATACTTTAGATAGTCACCGAAACGTTCCCGCACTGCGATCGTTCTCCCAAATGACCGTCCATTTGCCAAGATCCGATTAGTTGTGATTGGGTTTGTTCTACTATAAAAATATAATCCCTATCGAGGTTTATGCGTACCGGCGAAGCGGAAATAGCTCCGTAATACTCATAGGCGACGTTGAAAAGGATTGATGCTCATCAAAGGCAGCCATCGAATGTCTTAAAGATGAAGACTTTGAAGGGTTTTCATGCAATTTAATCGAAGTTCCTGAGAATCTTGAAGATTGCTGAGCTTGCTTGGATGAATTCACTTTGACTATCTGATATGATTATGATCAGTTTTATAGAAAGGCTCGATGCAACTATACATAAGTTTAACCGCCTCCGTGGCGTAATGGTCAAGTCAAGTCCATTCGCTTGACACTTGGAGGTCGGGGGTTCGATTCCCGGCGGGTTCTAACTTTGTTAGACTCGGTTTGGTTGGTGGAAGAGCATTTTCTAAGCCCGCCTGGCTAGCTACCACCATCTTATCTAAGTCGTGCCGTCAAACATCAATGTTGACATGATGTGTTCCGATATGGAGATAAGATAGCCGGTTCCCCATTGCGTTGGGGAATGTTGATTAGCCCGCTTCCATCTTTGGCATCATCGTCACTTACCATCAGGTGAAATGATGTCAAAGGGTTATCAATTGTGGACAAAAAAAATTCAGGTAGGTACTAGTGCTTAAGTAAAACATGTACGTATCTATATGATCGTATGTCACAATGTAACAGCAACAGTGTAGGTATGTGTGCAACAGGAAACTTGCAGAATGCTGACCAGCGAAATGTTACACGATCCTGCCTTCGACGGGTAACAATACAATTCACAGTATTGTTATTGGTACATCATTTGAACGTACCTACACGTGCAATTGACACTACATACTTAATAAAAAAAAATAACTCCCCAATGGACAACATCACTTTCTCGCAAGACTTTAAATTGGTATGGCAGATACCTTTTTAGATTTTTTCTAGATTTCCACTTAAAGCACGTATTATACAAATTGGTCTGTGTTACTGTTGAAAAAAAATTGAGAGACATCCCTAGCACCATTTTGAAAAAAAAAACCCTTTTTAATTATTGTTTGTATGACAGGTATCCAGTTTTAGAGTTCTTACGGATATAACACTTACTCTATATTTTAGATGTTAATTAGTGTTACTTAGAAAAAAAAAATACCTTAGGGCCATTTAAAAAAAACATAATGTATTTTTTATCCACACTTGGTAAACTCTTGACATTTGTCATTTTATATGAGAAATATTTACGTAATAAAAAATCACCCCTGACAAATAATTTAGAAACTACCTATATGTGAAAAATTTCATCAAAATCGGTCCAACAGTTTCCCCGCAAAACAGTTTAACCTCAATTAAATACATTTTGTCTCGACCACTGGTGTCTCTTAGTAAAATATTACATTTTCATTTATCAAATCTTTCGCTTGACCTTCCGGACAATAGGGATGACAAATGCTGGTTATCTGAGTCACTTTTTATCATCTGTCAAAAACTACATTTTGTTTTGAAAATGTTTGAAATACCTAGGCGTGACGTCATAGTTTAGCAGCGTCATATTTGTACTCATTTTGTGATTATGGTGAATTAAAAATCTAAGACTTTATGGAAAACAAAACGAGTAAGGTTTTTCCTATAATTTGGGGATCTTCAAGGCAAGAGTGAATAGGCATTATTTGAGTTTACGTGTACCATCTTCGACTGCATCATCACTTACCATCAGGTGAGTTGCAGTCAAATGCACTCAAATTTTTAATAAAAAAATGAAGTTTAAGTAGGAGGGCAATTTAGTGATGAAGAGTTCATAATTTATTTCTGATGCTGTCGTCATCCCTATCACACAACTTCCTATTTAAACTCCTTCGTCGCTCGTAAGTAAAAGTAAATTTTCGAAATGTTTTATGGCGCACGGCATTTACTATGCCAGATTGATTTTCCAGTTATTCCGGTGCGTGTAACGAAATCTGATGTTTCCACATTTGACATAGGAATGTGTGCCATAAGTCTGGGACAATCGATGGCGGGGGAGCTTTCCGGTCGGTTGGTGTCCTCGATGAGCCAGCGCACCGTTCTGCTCCATTATACTTGGCTGCAGTCCTCAGGGTAGCAGGAATACCTTAGGAACAGTTGCACCTACTCAGTATTCTCAAACGAGCAAATATGTATACATTTTGATTTAAGATTCCTTGTGTGCTCACTCAATAGAACAACTTTTTCTTTTATTCACAATTCGTAAGCCCTTGGCATCATCTCACCTGATGGTAAGTGACGATGATGAGGATGGACCTTTAACTACCTGAGAAAACAAGTATGAGGATAAAAATAAATAGGTACTTAGATGTACTTACAGTTTATAGGAAAACCGGCAGGGATTACCTAAGTACATCGATATCCATTCTTCTCATCATATCAGCTCATATACCTCCCCACCGAGGGGCTCGAGCCTACCCTGATTTTACGGCGATCGGGCCTTAGTCAACCACGCGGGCCCAGTGCGGGTTGGTCGACTTCACACACAACCTTCGTGTTTCTTCGCAGGCGTGTGCAGGTTTCCTTCACCGGAAGAGCGTCGGATAAACGTACATATGAAATCGAAATTCGAAAACACATTGATACGTGGCAGTATTCGAACTACGACCTCCCGGAAGGGAGGTAGCGGCCCTATGCGTTGCGCCACCGACGCCCTATTAGTAATAATTCTACTCATTTTATAAAAATAAATATTTTCAAGTCTATCGAACAATTCGAACACAATCTGAAAAACTACAAATTGAAACGGTATAAAGCGTTCACCGCGTTTAAAATGACATTAAAGTCATATAGAATGCGGTGGAGAGATGCTTGGAGCTGAGGGCATGCTCCACTGACTCCTGATCCTATCATATCGCAATCGCATATCGTAACGATCCCTTTACGACAAGGTTCCAACTACCCAACTTCCGAAAACTTCTACTCAATGCGTTTAATACTAAGTTTATATTGCGAGGGCGTTTGAGATAGAACTTTGTAACATTAGACTTGGTGTTCTGCAGATATTTACGTTGATAGCCTACGACTAGTGGAGTGGATACGTGAACTCGATCAGGGACTATAATAATGTGAGCTCCACGTATTTTCTGTGCTAAATGTTACGTAAGTATATTGGTTTGTCAAAAAAATATGAAAGAGGACTACGATTAATGAAATTTTACCATGGCACTATGGTAATTCTTCTGGTTCCGTCTTCGGCATCATCGTCACTTACCACCAGGTGAGGTGATGCCACAGGCTTGTCAATTGTGGATAAAAAAAGTTGTTTCCCGCGTTTTCGCCCTCGTGGATATCGAGAGTGAGTGGGTATTGTTTAGCCCATGTCTATCCTGAAATTCCATTCTAACTATAGATGAAAGAATTTGGAAAATCGGATGAGTAGTTTCGAAGATTACCTCCTACATACAAACTTCACATATTTATAATATAAGGTATATTTTTGCCCTTGGTTTCGCCCGCGTGGATAGTTTTAAGGGTTCCATAGTCAATAAGATACCCTTATAGTTACGCCATATCCGTCTGTCCGTCTGTCCACGGTTTAACTCAGAGACCATTAGTACAAGAAAGCTGTAATTTGGCATGGGTATACATATTAATCACGTCAACAAAGCGGTAAAATAAAATCTTGAAAAAATGTTTTTATGGTACTTCTGTGCACGTAAAATTCACTTGTCTACCTCGTGGTGTGGTGTGGGGTGTCATTGGACAGGTTTGTCAAAAATATTGTGGGTATCTGAAAATCATTTTTCGACTAAGGAATCCGTTTGCAAAATATTAAACTTTGCCAGTTAAACAGCTATTTCGGGACATATTACGAAAATTGTAAGATATATTGTTATCAATTTAAAAGGAAAACTATCACGGCTAAGTTGGCTTTCTTAGTTAAGGAGTATAGTTACCCAACTTAAGATATGCGGTTGGATTTGTAAGAAATTCATAGATGTTCCCTAAAAAATGTTCTATTACTTAATGCAGAAATAACTTTGTTTTTTTAAAAGAAATATTTATTTTTTGAAAATACCACGGAACCCTACCTTGCACGTGGTTCTTCACTTGGCCACTTTTTAATGATTGTATTCGAGGGTGCGCTGTGCGTCAGCCGCTAGTGATTCACGAGTTTCCCTCGCGAACTATGTATTTTTCCAGGACATAAAGCATTTTATGTTGCTCTCCACTCTCAACTTTAGCTCTACGCAAAGTTTCTGCGAAATCGGTTCAGCCGTTCAGGCGTGAAACTGGAACAAACTGAACAAACAAATATTCATACTTTACCGTTTATAATTCTTAGAGACGGTAATAGAGGTTAGAATATCCAAATAAAATTAAATGGACGATTTATTATAGCCTCTTATTTCAATTTACAATAAATAATCGGCAAGTTTTTTAAAAATATTTACTACTAGCTATTGCCCGCAGCTTCGCCCGCGTTGTCATCGTTTTTATACATAGTCATTGAGGGTGAGTGGGTGCGTGGTCATCAGATTTCTCCAGATCCCTATCTCAGATCGGGCTAATCTGATTAGCAGTCTATGTTTACGAAGTAACTATTTAGTAATCTGTGTCTATGTCATGTCCCACTCCCTCAACTATCTCTGTGAAAAAATCACAACAATCCATTGTTCCGTAGCGATGTTAAAGAAATGAACAAAAAAAATCATTTTTTCAGTTCCCTCTGGAACTGCGCATCAGACTATGCTATTTTCACGGGATATACCTGTATGCCAAATTTCATCAAGATTGGTCAAGGCATTAAAGCGTGAAAAGGTAACAAATAAACAAACAAACACATTTTCACTTTTATAACTAGCTTTTGCCCGCGGCTTCGCCCGCGTGGACATATCTTTTATGACTGTCTCAGAGGGTGCGTGGTGCGCGAGCCGCAAGCGGCTTGCGAGCGTGCACGTGAATTTTCTGCAGATCCCTCGGGATTTATGTCAGGATATGCTTATCAGTAAATTATGTCCTTTCCTACCTCCTTTACTATCTCTGTGAAATAAATCACACAATCCATTGTTCCGTTGCGATCTTAAAGAAATTAACCAAAAAAGAGTATATTTTTAGTTCCCTTAGGAACTGCATCGGGCTACGGGATAAAAAGTAGCCTATGTCCTTCCTCGTGATACAGGCTACCTGCATGCCAAATTTCATTAGGACTGGTCAAAGCGTTCAAGCACAGATTACTAATTAGTTGGTTCAAGCGTGAAAAGGTAACAAACAAACAAACAAACACATTTTCACATTTATAATATTAGTAAGGATAAGTAAGGATAGGATAGGAAATGCAGCGTCGCAAAAATTCTATTAGAGCCCCGGAAAACCGCGCAAAAATTAAATATCGTGAAAAACCGATGAGTTACACCTCCCCTTATTACCGCGGCCTAATCCCTTTAGCAACGAGGGAAAAACTTCAAAAGTTAGTGCGGGTTGGGGCGCAGAATTTTTGATCTCTATTAAATTGTTTCAAATGGTTTAACTTGTCGCGGCTCAATCAGGTAGAGGCGGCTCCCCTTTGGCAGCAAGCCGCACTTTCACGCTCCATGCGTCGAATGCTGATGCGTGCCGCACTCACGCTTGGCCACGCGTGCTCTTGTGCCGTACTATGCAAGTGTAGTGAGCGTGATATTTCATATGATTGGGGGCACGGTAGTGCTCCCGCCAACTCGAGCGCAAAGCTAGCACCGCCGTAATATATTTTATCTACTCTCATATCGTAAAATTCGAATTATAAACTTCAAACCGAGTTTAAATTGACATACTTTATTGAAAACCATATAGAAATTTAAAATAGAAGCATATTATCAAACTTATACTCTAACAAAATAATGTTATAAAATATTTTTTACCATTATGATACAGGACAAATCCAAGAAGTTAATATCTCTTGGAGATTCCATCAATTATTTTTCTTCTAATGAAATGCATATAGGCGGGGAGCGTCATTTTTATAACATTACAAAAAAATGTAGATTCCAATTTTTACCTGTCTGTAACAGCGCCCGCTTTAGCGCAAGCGCGGTGATGTGCTGGGTTTTGGCTCTATCATACGTTTTGCTGTACTAAATTTCATGGGAATTTTTTTTCTTACTATTTTAACTTTGATTGTTTATTTTGTAGGTTTAACCCCTATGTATGAGATATAGACAAAGTAGTGTATGAAACTGCACATTATTAGGTATTTAACAACAGTTTCATAAACTACTATTTCAATACAGTTGCTTGGAAAGTGGTCCTTTATATGCCAGTTTACTGTGCACAAAATAGATTTTACGCACATGTGTTTTTTACTTTGCTACTTTTTTATTTCTAGCTCCAAGGAGTAAAACCTTTCTAGAAAATGAAAAAAAAACATATAAAATAACCAAACATACGGGATATTCTTTGAAACTTTTGGAAGGAGAATTTTATGCTAAGCAATATTTTAGAGGTCAAAATATCATTTGGAATGTGCTTATATGATTGGAAATATGATTGTATGAATTAGTATGTTTATTATGAGTTTGAGGATACGGTACACAGGAAATGAAGGCAAGGCACATTGAGGGTTGGATCCTTCTTCTTGAACATAGAGCGAACGAGTTTTCCTGTATGAGAGAGAGTTGGAGTCTTTTAATACCAAGTAGTACGGAAAACCCCATAAATATAGGTTGTGCGCACAACCCCATGTTTAGACACTATGTTTGTCAACATGACTATTTTATTTTTATATAAATTGTTATAGAGTCGACTCATATGATAAAATGCCTGTTGTTTATATTGTTGTTGTATGTGGAAAGGACCAACGGTTCAGCGAGCTCGACGTTGAATCCCTCATATTTGTTGTAATGTGTACCGTACCGTTCTGAAAACAGATTATGCTGTGGAAGAGGAATACTATGAAGAAAGAATGTCATTGTAAAGGGATGTAGGGTTGTATAACCGTTTTTTTTTTTAAAAGATATATTCTATTGTACCGGTTGATTAAAATAATGAATGAGTACGTAACTGAAAATAATTACTATGTTTAGGTACAGTTGTAAAAAAAGATTTGTTTTGTAATGTATTTTATTTGATGATATAAACATAAAAAATTTAACTTTAACCAATATAATAAGAAATTGATCTATAATATTTTAAAATAAGTATTTTGGTTTTTTTAAAAAAAAATATTTATATAATATGGTAAATATTTTTTTTTTCGTCAACGGGGGAGGTGTAGTGTGTAAATGACTCACCTCACCCTACGTGACATATTGATTAAGCTGTAGTATATAAGATCATAATTATTACATTTAATAGCCATTATACGAGCTACCACGGAGACGTAATATTTTATTATCTACTACCCGAATTCCCATCATCGCAACCAAATGAAATCCGATGAATCTATCTCTGTCTGTCCATCCGTCTGAAAGTAGAAAATTAAAAACATGTTAATTTTTTTAAATATTTGGTGTGACGTATAAAATGAAAAGGCTCGTTATAAGAAACCCTCATTACATCTATATATTTAATAATTTTAAATTGTATATTTTTGAAGATATATTTTTTTTTATGAAAATTGAGCATTACCCCTTATTTACTAAACTACTAAAGCAAAAAACAGATTATACAGCCTCACTTTGTAACGTGGTAACTATGTTATATCATCGTTCATTTGTTTTTTTTTACTCCATCTATTTGTTCTTTTACGCATGCGCTGACACATGTGATTCAAACCCCATTCATTTTGCTCTTTCAATAAATTTTCACCACCAAACATATTGTTTTTTAAAGAATTCTTTTATACCCATTTTGGGCAAGAATAATTTATATATTTTTGTGATTTGTATTTAAAATTTAAGTGTTTAATATTTTTCTAATTCTTATGTTCTTTTTAGATCTGTCCGTCCGTCGTGCTTACCGAACAACCTATATGAAATCTGATGAATCATGTTTCTTTGTTTTCGTCCACCTGAAAGTAGAAAAATAACAAAAGTGTGTTTCCAAATATATTGTATGTCTTAATGAAAACTGTACTCATATAAATTACACCGGAAATACGTGGAGAGGGTTCTGTCCTTACAAAATGTTTAACGGCCAAGTCACTTAACGGCCACTCATTTAGTCTTGGTTCTTTATTTGATCCTACTACTTTTTATGGCTGTACTTGGCACGTTTTTACAGAATGTTTTTGTTGGGATGATGTTTTCTTCTTACAAACTGTAGGAAACTCGACAATTTCAGATTTTTACGAGCGATGATAAAATAATGAATTGTAGGTGTACGAAAATAAAAATAAAAAACCGTTTGGTTCTGCGTCGTTGGTTTAACATGAAACTATTTAAATTTTCATTATGTGCAGAGTATCATTACCTACATACATGAATAAGGAAAAAAATTGCGGCGCTGAATTTTTTTTTCATGCCTACACATGCCTGAGTGGGTAAAAAAAAATGTTTTTACTGTTCATTAACTCTAGTAGGTAGGGGGAGGTACGCGATACGTACGAGTCTCCATTGTCATAGGTGAAACTATAAGTCAAGGCATAAATCTCTAATAGTTCGGTGTTCGGGGCGGTGGCGGTGGCGCATCGTGGTGTCCTGATTTATTCGGTAGCGATATTTTATAGCAGTTTGTTCCGGCCGTTATTGTATTAGGGCGGCTGTTTGTTAGCGCGTGTCGTTGCCGCCCGCCCGCCCATCGTCTTGGGTCTCAAAAATACTAAGGCTGGAGAATATTTTATTAAAAAAATGTACTGTAAATTTTTTTGTTAATTTAAAGATTTAATTATAGCTCTTTTCCCTTATTTAAAGATTTCATTATAGATCTTATCCCTTATTTAAAGATTTCATTATAGCTCTTTTCCCTTATTTAAAGATTTCATTATAGTACTTTTCCCTTATTTAAAGATTTCATTATAGATCTTTTCCCTTATTTAAAGATTTCATTACAGCTCTTTTCTCTTATTACCCGACTGCGTCAGAAGTAGGGTTAAGTTTTTCGAGTGTATTAATGTGTATTGTATGTATGTATGTTTATTTCTTTGGCACGCCCTGTAGCCTAAACAGCTCGATAGATTTAGGAGTTTGAGGTGTAGTTAGATTTTTCTTGATCTCCTGAGTGATGAGGATAAATTTTTACCCGACTAGCCAAAAAGAAGGGTTATTAATTTCTTTAACACGCTCTGTAGCCAAAACGGCTTTTGTCTTAATCCCGTGAGTGACATAGGGTACATTTTAACCCGACTGGAGAAAAAATATGGGTTAAGTTTTTATTCAGTCGGGTTTTTAATTTTTAATTATTTACTCATTAGTTAACCATGCGTCATACATTTAAATTTTACCTGGAATATTTTTATCCCACAACTACTGCGGAAGAGCGACATCAAGTACTAATTTGACAAGAATGTACACTAGAATAGGACACACAATTTCGCTATAATCTCCCCTTCTTATTAAAGCTAACAAGTTCAGCTTAAATATCCGATTAATAAACTTCATAACCGGGGCGCTCAATAAAAAATAACGCGGACTGTCCCCCAATTTTTTAAATTGCGTGAAATTAAATTTAGAATGTACATTTTGTTCGTGACAAATGGCCGTGGGGCGCGCGGAAAGAGGCGCAAGCGGCAAGTGTCGCGATTCAGTGTCGGTGTAATTGGTTTTTTTAATGCAGCACTTGGGTACGTACGTACCACCTTCCGCTTTATCAGGGGAATGCATTATCAAGTCGTTAGACCGCGGTCGGCCCGCGCCCGGGCCCGCGACCGCGACCGCGACCCCACCGCCATGAATAAGAATCAAATGCGCCTCGTTCACACAGCACCGCAGAGGGTCTGATGCAAATTACTGATTCCGCAACCAGTTCGCATTTTAACGGTTTATAAATACAAATTATACAATAACGGTTAGTATTGATGGGGGCGGGGGAGTCTTTTATAATTAGAGTTATGTTTTGCTTTGAACTTGTGCAGTCGGAAAAAGTGAAAAGGATTGTTGCGGGGTTCATAAAAAGTTAAAAGGATTGTTGCGGGGTTCTTAAAAAGTTAAAAGGATTGTTGCGGTGTTCTTAAGAAGTGAAAAGGACTGTTGCGGGGTTCTTAAAAAGTGAAAAAGATTGTTGCGGGGTTCTTAAAAAGTGAATAGGATTGTTACGGGGTTCTTAAAAAGTGAAAAGGATTGTTGCGGGGTTCTTAAAAAGTGAAAAGGATTGTTACGGGGTTCTAAAAATTGAAAAGGATTGTTACGGGGTTCTTAAAAAGTTAAAAAGTATGTTGCGGGGTTGTTAAAAAGTTAAAAGGATTGTAGCAGGGTGATTACTTTTCGCAAGGTAGGATATGAATTTGAAGGATGTATTTACTTCGTAATCATAAAAATATTGGGTACAGTTTATGCAAAGGGCATACAACGACCTGCGTGTCTAGTATAATAATGTGTTCAGGGTGCTGATGAGGCTGCCACGGTTCTGCAGTCTGCAGATATGCTCGCTGAGGCTCGCCTCAGACCGATGGCTTTTATGTTATTATGAGAATGCCCTAAACATGCGCGTCACTGCTGGCGCCAGCTACACAACATCCTAAGCATATTTGTAGTAACAAGAAGAGAACTAAAATATTACCTATTACAATTACTTTAGATTTTAAATTCTTTGTTTTTTCACAATTGATAAGCTCTTGGCATGATCTCACCTGATGGTAAGTGACGATGATGCCGAAGATGGAAGCGGGCTTACCAAGATTCCCCAACCCAATGGGGATCTTAATCTGTTACAAATAAAACTTTATGGACTTTATGTCTGCAATATTTTTTTAAATTGAATATCAGAACAAATAACTCTTAATTGATATTCTTGAAACAAGAAAGTTTAAAAAAAGAAGTAAATCAAAAAGATACTTGTGCTATTTTAACGCATTCGCTGCCCTAACGGCACGTAGGTACACACATCGCCGCCATTACGTCGTCACACAAAGACACGACGTACAAGCGGAAAACCCAAAAAGTGTACGTCTTGTAGCATACCAGTCACAGATGTGTTAAAAATAACAATGAATGACAAGCACTGAGAGTTGAGAGAGACAAGGGTCGGTAACGAGGGGGCGAGGGGGCCAGCCGGTAACTCGCCGATATTTCTGATACGGTGATGGAAAGCGCAGTAAAATTGACAAGAGATACGCGAAATGTAAAGGGTTTCATTGTTACAATATCCTGTAGCTTTTGTTGTAGTCTTTATGTTTATAATCTACAGGGTGACGTTTAATTGGTTCTTGATAGCAAAGGACATGAATGTACTCGTGATTAAAAACAAATTTCCCAAAAAAAGTAAATGTCAAATCAGAAAAAATTTTTGGTCCTCGATACATAAGAAGTTATCAAATCGGCAAAAATGTATAAAAGACCAAACATTTTTTTTCATATTTGACATATATGAAAATTTCATTGGGAAAGTTGTTTGTAATCACGAGTAGATTCATATCCTTTGCTATCAAGAACTAATTAAAAGTCACCCTATATATAAAAATGAACCTCTATTTCTTGTGGTCATCGCATCGTGTGTGAACGGTGGGACCGATTTCGCTAATTCTTTTTTTGTTGAGTCCGTTATTGTCAGGAGAAGGTTCTTATATAGGGTAGTGTAGTGTAGGGTAGGGTAAGATAAGATAAGATAAGATAAGATAAATTTTATTGATAACAATTGCGACAAGTCGAAAATAAAATACAAAATTATATTATTATAATAATCTAAGGTCTAGGCAACCTTACATATAAATATCATTTTAACATATAATCAAAGTCACTACTACTTAAAATAACTAAATTTTTGCATATTAATGCAATTAAATAAAAACAAAATAACAATAACACAGTAACCGTCGTCGTTAGCATTAATTAGATAAATAAAACTATAATATTATTGGCAGTTCCAGGAATTCAGAAAACTCGTAAAATAGTTTCTCGAGCAGCCACTTTTTGATACGAGTCTTAAACGATTGTGCGGAAGGTGCATCCCTGACAGAGTCCGGCAGCCTGTTGTATACTGCTGCAAGCCCCAGTATGTACACGGACCGCTCCGACTTACTGAGCTTGTGTGGCTCCGCGCTCCGTGACCAACCTATCTTTGTGGGAGTTACTTCGGAGATTGAAAGCAGTGTTAATACCTTTTCTTTTAAATAAATGAAAGTTAGTGTGTGTGAACACTGCGACTTCTTGTATGAAAAGGCAGTGAAGCGTCAGAATTTTAAATTCAGTGAAATATTCACTCGCAGATACATCATCTGGTACGCCCGCCATTGCTCGGGTAGGGTAGTGTAGAGTAGTTTAGTGTAGTGTAGTGTAATATAGTGTAGGGTAGTGTAGGGTAGGGTTGGGTAGTGTAGTGTGAGGTGGAACGAAGTTCGCCGGTGCAGCTAGTTTATCATGAAAGTAAATAACATTGTTTGTCCATGGCATCAAGTAATTCACGATATACTCTATCCTATACAGTCACAAAATTGCTATACGAGCTGTCTACTGGGGCTTCTACCATACAGAGTTATTTCAAAATGTCCAGGGTAAGACTCCCTTCTTTTATTCAGTCGCCCTCTATATGTCCCCCTTAAAAATCGTAACATTTATATTTCTTGTCAATTTATATAATTTGTTTCGTTGTTCTTTAAGGTTTTCAAAATAGTTAAATCATAATTTTAAAAATTACGTTTTAGAAGGTTGAAGGGGGGGTGGGGGGTTGACATAAAAGGGGTGACTGACAGGAATAGGGAGTCTTACTCTACCTAAGTATACTATTAATATCCTCATTTAGGTCGAATCAGTGGCATACCTAATTGTCCGTAGCGATGTAGAGGGTGTGCTTGCGGCATAGTAAAATGCTTCTACTCATAGTTTATATTGAACAACTTTTCCCAAGAGATCCATAAACAATTCACCAAAAATATTTATTTCTTCATACAAATCTATGTGATTGACCAATTTTGTTAATTTTGCTGATTGGCCAAATTTAATGATCTGCTAGCTTTTCGCCCCGCGACTCCGCCCTCGTCTTTACACCCAAACGTTGTTCTAGAAATGTGTTGAAGTTTAAAATAATTTTACAAAACAAATAAGTAAGTAAGTAAATATTCTTTATTGCAAGCCACAAAAACAATACAGGACTTATAAAAGGTAAAATTGGTATTTTTTTAGAATTTATCATTAACGTTAATCACTATCACTACTGAACGAAGTACCTTCATAATCGTCGTTAATAATTTAAAGACTGAACAAGATTCGCGCGACCCCGTACGGGTGTTTCGTCAGCGGCGCCGCGATTAAACTCAGGGCGGCCCCTTTGACACAACCGTTTGACGCTAGCCGGCAGCGGCGAGCGGCATTTATCAAAGGTGCAGCTAATTCAGCGAACGGAGTTTACCAAACTTCACAAGATCACCCACTGGGCTTATCGGAAAATTCCCTGAATATTTCATCTAAATCGGAGTCCATATGGGAACATATATATACTTGTAAACATGGAAATTTATATACATAGATAGATTAACGTGACACTAATCTGCGTGGACTTAACAACATTCCCATAGAAACCTTTAAATAGAGCAAAAATATTGAAACTCGCGCACTAAGGGGCAGGGCTTGAAACCGGTTAATTTTTATTTTCCAAAATACAAGATAGCTTGAGCCAATTTGATGTCAGTTCTAAAAATGGCCCATATTAAATTTACCACATTAATTATTTCAGTAAATATGACAAAATACGAAAAAATATTAACAAAAACCTTTATGAAACCGGTTTAGCTCCCATAGTAAATTAACCGGTTTCCACCCTGCTGAGGGGTTCCGTACCAAAGACTAATTTTCATCTACAGCACCATCTATAGATATAAGTATAAGAGAACTAATTGCTGTTGTCGTATTACTACCTAAATTATCTATGTACGAACATACTACTAAATCCCTAGGTGTTGCCAGTTTCTAAAAAATCTGACTTTGGAAATTTCATTTTTCATGTAAGAACGGAAGGACTTTAGATTTTCTCATAGATTTTTCTGTAATCTATGCATTTAACCTCATACTCATATACTGAGAATTTTTCAAAGTTTTAGGCCCATTAGTTCCGGAGTTAAGAGGGGGGGGGGGGGGCAATGGTCATTTTTGCCTATTCTCCTTATAACTTCAAAACTATTTACCTTAAAATTTGAAAAAAATATATATTTGAGATTGTCACAGCAAGCCCTCTTATTTGATTTGTCACACAATAGAGTTTGAAAACTTTATTATTTTTTCTAATTTACCCCCCAAAAGAGGCTCCATGTTTAAAATTAATTTATTTACGTTACATGTCCGTCTTTTGGTCACCAATTTACATATTTGTACCAAACTTCAACTCAATTTCTTAGGAAATAGGCTGAGACAGACGGACGGACAGACACCCGAGTGATCCTATGAAGCCTTCGTTTTTTTCTTTCGAGGTTCGGAACTCTAAAAATTAGCTGATTGGTCAACTTTGTATAAAAAGTCCAATTTTTTTTGCTCCATTGTACCGGTTCCTTTAAGAAAGTTGTTCAGTTTCACGAGAAGATGCTTAATTTAACATTTGGCCAACGATTTTAATTTAACTTTGATTTACCTCACAACAATAAATAAATATCATTGATCATGTTACTTCACTAGCTTCGCGAGGGCAACGTACTCGTTGTCGAACACTCGCCACCCCGGTCACGTCCGCCGACGATACGTCGATCTCATCTCCTGGAGACAGATCTTTCGCTACTCCATGCTACGGGACCCTCGTCCCATTGGCTGGCAGACTCTCACGCGCCCATAAACCGCCGCGCCGTGTCCGTTTTACGAACTACAAAACAGTTTTGTTGCGACGAACCTGATTATAGCTTTATTGAACCATTCAATCTGGATACTTTTATTATCTCAACAGGGCTACATGTGAAAAGCGTGGCGGTACTATTATCGTTGGCATAAATATCTAATGCAGTTAGTATAGGAAGGAAATCGGGCCCTTGTCTTCGTGGTTAAGTGGCCCATTCGCGTGCAAACGAGCGCGCACTTTAAAAATAATAAAACCCCTTCAGAGCTGGGTGTGGGTGGATCCTGGCTGAGTTGAGCTATATAAAGGGGCTTTAAAGTGATACACCGTCATGAATCATTAAAACTTTAGTTCGGAAGTACCTACTTAATCATCATCATCATCAAGGACGTCCACTGCTAGACATAGGCCTCCCCAAGGATCTCCACGACGACCGGTTCTGCGCTGCCCGCATTCAGCGACTTCCCGCGTCCTTCACCAGGTCATCGGTCCACCGAGTGGGAGGCCTGCCTACACGACGTTTTCCGGTGCGTGGTCGCCACTCGAGAACTTACTACCTACTTAATATTAATTTTGAAAAAAAAAAATGTCAATATTTTTTCAGAAAATCTCCAGTGGCTTCGCATGCGGTCTCCTTGATTGCATTACACGCCCGACAGGCTATTCCATCTGTGTGCACAAGTTATCAGCTGACCGCCAGCCGCCAGCGGTGTCCCGCACGAGTGTCAACATTGTCTAACTAACCGTTGTTGTTTCACACCTTCGTTTTGTGTCTGAAAAAATAATATCAGGGACAACTGGACATTTTAAGAGGAAACGCGGGCGCCATTTTTTCCATACAAACGTAGTCTTTTGTTTCCTCCCTGGATAATGACAATAGAGCAAAAATGTTTCTCCATGTAACCTATATCTACAATAGCCATGCCCCTATGTTTCGTGTTTTTCCATATTCTAATTATAATAGGGAATAGGAGCCTTCAAAAACTGAGAAAATTGCCCAATTGAAACGTCATTTTCAGACACCCACCAAAAAAAATAATACGCATACATACGCAAAATGAAAACATAGAGGCATAAATAAAGTGTTTTTTTAATTATTTTATAAAAAAAATATATTATTGCTCAAGTTTTGGAGGAGGAAATAGGGGACTACGAAATGCTGTTTTGGACAATTTTAGTGCCTATAATCGGTCTGCGCTGCAGTTCTCTCTTTCTTGCTGTATACGTAGAGGTTTAGGGGAGGGAGACAGCAACATTTTATTCAAATACCTATTCTTTAGACCGCGTTTCCTCTTAAATAAAGTCAACAGTTTATTTGGTAAAGTTGTGCCCTGAATTTCAAGTTATTTTATAGTCCCTACTCTTTGGTTATATTTAAACAGTAAGGGCAGACAGGAGATAAGACTGTAACACAGAAATCCTTTTTCAAATAGACCCGTATAATCTTAAATTTTCTTTTCTCCCAGCCAGCAACGCAAGTGAGAGGCGAGGCCTGTATCCAGTTAGCGGAGCACACGAGAAAAAATGGAATATAGAGGCAATCGAAAGAGATTGTTATCTACCCGCGTGTTTACCTCGGAGCACGTTCGCGCTAACAAGCCCGCAGAGCCAGGCTCCTTAGCGGACCCCCTTTGACGACCATGCTCCTGACAGGTATCCAACCGATTGTCTTTAACCGCCTCCGTGGCGTAATGGTTAGTCCATTCGCTTCACATCAGGAGGTCACGGGTTCGATTAGGTGGGGTCAACTTATAAGACTCGGTTTGGTTAGTGGTAGGGCATTTTCTAAGCCCGCCTGGCTAGCTACCACCATCTTATCTAAGTCTTGCCGCCAAACATCAGTGTTAACAACATTGATGTGTTCCGGCATGAAGATAAGATAGCCAGTTCTTCATTGCGTTGGGGAATCTTAGTAAGCCCGCTTCCATCTTCGGCATTATCGTCAGTTACCATCAAGTGATCATCAGTGTTTCCCGATTCCTATAATTTGGGGATCTTCAAGGCAAGAGTGAATAGGCTTTATTTGAGTTTGCGTGTACCATCCTCGACTGCATCATCACTTACCATCAGCTGAGTTGCAGTCAAACGCACTCAAATTTTTAATTAAAAAAAAAAAAAAAAAAAAGGGAGATGATGCCCAAGGGCTTACCGATCGTGAATAAAAAAAAATAATTGCTAAAAGCCCTACTTCTAGACTTGAATTTCTTTGGGGGGCGGTTCACTGTTATTGGTGCCTTGTGCATTAACCGCAAATTGCTAACCACATCAAAATATTTGAGCATTATCCAGTACACTGATGACTCTATCGGAGGGACAGCGGTCATAAAAATTGATCAGTTATTTCCGCAGTATTAATTCGTCGGCCGTAACTAAAACTATAAACGGCGGTTGATCCCATGTATCACGGGAGCGGTCATTGAATGCGCTATCGGACGGCCGCTTGACTTATGGCTGGTGGTGGACTGGTCCCCCAGCCCCCAGCCATTAGCTGCGACCCGGACACGAGGACAAACAGTGCCTTATTACCTCTCATTATTGTGCGTGCAGTTTTACTAGCTTCACGGCAAGGTGGCGGATTTACTGCACAATAATTTAATGATATCCTGATACCTACTTTTTGCTTTTAGCAATAAGACCGCCTACTGTACACTATATTACAATATCTCAATGTATTCGCCTTAGGAATTGTTTTTGGTGTACTATAAGTGTAAATAAATAAATACTTTTTGTGTGTGGCTAGTGCACAAGAAACATAAATTTCTCAAAGGTATTTTCTTAAATAGTGAAAAACAGCCATAAAATCTGAGCAGCCGTAATGAGGGCTAGTTAACTGCTTTGATATTTATATTGTTAAAAAGTTTTTATTTAACTTGTAATGTTTGTATGTATATAACATGTTATGTTGATGTTAAGAATCAATGACAATACAATAATTTCATAAGTTTATCTCATTATCCTGAAATAAAAATTGAAAAATAAATATAGACTAAAAAAACTAAAAAACACGCTTTTAAAGCACAGTAAACTAAAAAGTTAAAAATAATTCTTAATATATAAGCCGAAAACAATAATGAACGAAAAATACTAGTATTATTGTGAAAAAAGCTTGAAGCGCTTTGTGAAATATTTTTCGTATATCGAGCAACCCACGCGATTTTCACAATAGTACTAGTATTTTTCGTTCATTGTTGTTTTCAGCTTATATTAAGAATTGTTTTTCACTTTTTAGTTTAATGTGCTTTAAAAGCGTGTTTTTTAGTTTTTTTAAACTACTTATATTTATTTTTAATAGAATCTTAAGAAATACTGCGCTCACCTTTCATTTAAATTTGGAAACGTGTAATTATATTCACATTGTCACCTTGAGCTATTTGAGCATAAAACCTCTTCTCAAATAAAAGCTTGTAGGTACCTAAAAGTTTTTAGATTTTTCATATTTTTTTTAATGATTATGTGTTTCCATGTAAAAGCTATTCAGTTTTGTGAGCAAAGGGCGCTTTAAAAACATATCTGTGCTTTGTTGTCGCTAGTTCACGATGAAAGAATCTCTGAACTAAATAATCAACCAATTCGTAAATATGGAGTGTTTGGGTACAACAGTGGATGCGGCTGCAGGTAGACACAACACGATAAGGGAATGACAGCTCGCCATTAACATAATCCCGCCGCGCGCGCAGCTGATAGCGGTAAGATGCTTAGGAAAATTAACTAAACGCTCTTGTACCCGCCGCGGATCTTAGCAACTACTGCGCGGAAGCTTCTTCGTTATACTGACTAGAGGCTCCTCCATCCCTAAAATTAGCAACTCGATTCACGATGTTTCAAACATCGAACGAAACAGTTTGGAAATAAAGTTCTTGTCAGCTCGTACTGCTAGGTGGCTGTTATGTCAATCGCTGCGACGACACGTGCAAAATTGTGGTTTTTAATTCATTATAAATAAAATAAGAGAGTTTCCAAAAATTAAGAAAACAAAATCATTTTATTGTTTTGTTAATAAGTTCATAAATTGTCATAATGATATTTTGGATAAAATTCCTGCAGTTCTATGGTAACAACTAGAAAAAAAGGGTGCATTAGGATATTTCCCCAGTGGTGACGTATGGTCCAGTGGCAGTGCTGTTCCAGCCAGGGCAAATGTCTCTGGATTCCCTAGAACAGGTGACCGTGTGTTATTTGTCCCTGAATATTAATATTATTATAAGGGTTTCATTTTTTTTAAATCCGTAGAGTAAGCTAGTCATTGTCCTTTTTTCTGCTGCCTAAAACTTTCATTAGTTTCATGTTTTCTGCTATTGACTGGATCGGGCATATCGCCAAGGGCTTTTGTAGGCGTGATCGTGTCGCATTGACCGTGATTGGATTAGGCCGGTGTCGCACTGACGAGCCCCGCGGGACCTGGCCGGACGGCCGATCGGCCGGTCGCACGGATCAGATAAATAAGGTTGGATTGGAAATGTGCGCTTGCCAGGCGCGCCTCAAGTATGATTAGACAATCATACTTATCCGAAGCACGCGTTCATACTTTTATTTGCGTGTGGTATTGTGTAACGTACATGCTCTCGAAATGGTGTGAGACACAATTCAAGCCCTGTGTTCTAAGTGTGTTTTGTTTATTAGTGCGCGCAATTCGTGTATATGTATTACTAGTGGATGCCAGCAGCTTCGCCCGCGGTTCCCGTGGGAATTTTCCAAAATCCTTTCTTAGCGGATGCCTACGTCATAACATCTACCTGCATGCCAAATTTCAGCCCGATCCGTCCAGTGGTTTGGGCTGTGCGTTGATAGATCACTATATCAGTCAGTCAGTCACTTTTTGAGTTATATATATTTAGATTAAGATTATTGCTTGTGTAGTGGAGTTGATGGGTGGGAGACAGACGGCGACGCTGGTTTTTAAACAAAAGTGTGACTATTGCCAATCCAGCCTTATTTATCTTATCCGTGGCCGGGCGGTGGACTCGGCGCGGCGGTGTCGCGCGCACTAACACGCACGCACGAATCACACATCGCTCTAGCACGGTGCGCAAGGTACAAATAAAGCGTGCATCCACATCAATGGACATCGTAAAACGGTGATAAAACTACGCTCTTTTTAGTGCACTTTTTTTGTTCGTCGTAAAATGAGATTAGTGGCGTAGTTTTGTCAATCATCATTCGGTGTTTTTATTGTTAGGCGAATAAATTGTACTGCAGCCCGCATTAAATTTTATCGACATTTTTTCATTATTATTTTTTCATATATAATATAATATTTTTTTTAAATAATTTTGACGAAATACTTATTTGTAATACATAACAATTCAATGGCTTTAACCATTTGTGAGTAAGTCGAAAGTTTCAATTTCATTTGTAGGGGAATCACACAAACACGATTTTTTTCCAAACCAATGGGTATTACTGAGTAATAGACAAATATAAGCAACTCCGACATGCAAAGCTTCATAAAATCGTTAGAGCCGTTTTAGTTTAAATCGACGTGTCTTCGGTTTAACGGTACTAAAAAACTTTTGATAATCCCTCGACGAAACAATTTAAAACTCTTAAGTTCCAAATTTGATTTAGCCTCCAGAGCCAAGCGCGATGGACGGGCGGACGGTCGTACGCACGCAGGCACGAACGTACGGAGTTGAGATAAACGGTTTTTCGGTATGTGTCATATATACTCGAAGAACACATTTTCGTGACAATTGGAAAAACTTTTTTTTTCGCAATAACAACGTACAGACGTACCATACTACGGGTCGAGAAAGTCAAAAGTAAATGTTGCTGGGAATAATAAGAACGCGATGATGATATCAGCTCATATACGTCGCCATCGAGGGGATCGAGCCTACCCTGAACCAGGGCGATCGGACCTTAGTCGACCACGCGGGCCCAGTGCGGGTTGTTCGACTTCACACACAACTTGAAAAAGAACGTATAGTAACCTAAATACATTAGGTATGTACCTAAACGTGACCAAAACGTGATTAAAATTTAACATTTCAACCTGTTGGTGCCCAAGTGTAATGAAAGTTATCTTCGTTCGGGATCTCCTTTCTAGGTTCTTAGGTAAGAATAAACATTAGCCTAAAACACCTATACAGATAAGCTCGACTCCCCTCCCTTTTCCAGTATCTAGTTTCTGTCCAGGAGCGAGGGTATTTAAAGAAATTATTAGGTGCAATTACGGTTCTTGTTGTGCGTGATTGGAATGCACACACAGTCGTCCACGTGGGGCGCAGGCCGGAGGGTGGACGACAAATTCCTACAAATTAATACATCTATCGGGAGACGCCTCGCGACAACGCCAGGGTCGCCAGGGTCGCCAGGCGATACGCACGGAATACATTATTGACCTTCTTTAACGGTAACCCACAGATTGGTATTGACATTGAGAGCTTTCAGATAACTTAGCGGTGGCTTATTTACAATATGATGCTTGCAGTTTATTAGGGTTTCGTGCACCCAACGTGTCCCTTAACCCTCCGCTGTCTGTCCGTCTGTCAGCGGGTCTTATTTCATGAACCGTAATAGGTAGACAGTTGAAATTTTCTCAGAATATGTATTTCTTATGCCACTGTAACAAAAAATACTAAAAATTGGCTTAGTGTGAGTCGCACTCGCGCTAAGGAGTCCGAACTGAATGACAAAAAGTCTTCGTCTAGGTCCTTTCTTCAGAGGGGTAGTAGATGAAAATCAGCGCATATGCTGAGCAACTAATACCTTTTCAGTAATAGGTACAAACTATTTATTCTAAAAACCACGCTATATTTCACTTGTGGGTACTTATCACTGAATAAAAATTCATTATATTCTAAAAAAACATACTTTTGTACCTTGTCTTTTGTTTGTAATGTGAAGGTAGTTGTGAAAAGGTGTGGAAGTTCGGAACCCTTGGAGTGCTAGTTTGACTCACACTTGGCTGGTTTTTTAGTCAAGTTTTTGTAGAAAATTTGTTTCTACGGATCTATCAGAAAATGCTCTATATATCTCTTAACACGTAAGTCGCATCTCATAAACATAAACACTGATTAAAGGTACAAAGTAAATAATTATGAAACCACGGTGCAAGTAAACCTTTTTCCACATTATAGACATTTACAGAGGAAGAAACGATCATGGCTGAGCTCTCGTCTTGGAGTTACGGTACAGAGGACGAAACGATCATACCGACCGTCACGCGACACACAGACGAATGAAACGATGTAATAAAAGTTTCACTTTAATAAGTAGTGCTCTGAAGTAACAAAGACAGCGTCACAGCGTTAAGACTAGTCTTAAACTAAAATTTCAAGAGTCTAGTCTACCGCTAAAAAGCATGACTTTAATATAGAATATTGAGGACAATAGATTTCAAGTGCCCTGTAGACAATGTCGGAACAGCGGGGAATTCCATTTCTAATCTCGCGTACGATCTGCAGCGTCAGCCGATGCAATATGCGCGCCCGCGCCGCCGCCGCGTCACTCCTGGTTCGAGTCTCGAGAGCTATCGAGGCGCCAATAAAAAAGACGATCGTCGCCTCGGGCTCAGGACTGCCACCGAATTATTTACAGAACACCCTGCCATGCCATCGCTATTTATTTTATTGACAACCATTTTCCTTTGACTTTTATCGCTACTTAGATCACGAGGGAAATACTCGTAGTTGCAGGTGCCTGTGCTATGTTACAAAACTGTGACTGTTTTTATTTTTTTGACCATTTTCTAATCGCTCTCTCTCTCTCTTATCATGTGGAATAATTAACCGTGCTATCCAAGGGATAGACGGCGGTTGCCTGGTGTTGCACTTAGCATCACCGGCGGTCACGTGTAGGGCATTTAGATTTACACCTACGAACGTGTGCAACGCTACCTTCTTACATATCTAGAATCAGATGTGCAGGTTTCCTCACGATGATTCCTTTACTGTTAAAGAAATTACTCATTTTGGTATATATTTACACTAATTCCACAGAAATTTAATAAAACTACACGTAATAATTTGTCAGCGACCGGTTTCGAACACCATCTTCAGGCAGACTATTTATTTACACCTATAAGTAAGAAATCAGTAAGTATAAGTACCTACGTATGTTTCCCAAAACTCATTGGTACATTGGCCGTCAGGATTTGAACCCGAGACCACTGGTTAGGTGGACCGAGTCGTTCCTGTTGAGCCACCGCCGCTCTCGCTCGCTTCGAATCGCTGAACATTGTTCACTAATGCTTTGATTATCCACTGTCATCATCATCATATCAGTTCATATACGTCCCCACCGAGGGGCTCGAGCCTACCCTGACTTAGGGCTATCGGGCCTTAGTCGACCACGCAGCCCCAGTGCGGGTTGATCAACTTCACACACAACCTTCGAGTTTCTTCGCAGGTGTGTGCAGTTTTCCTCACGATGTTTTCCTTCACCGTTAAAGCAATCGGTGAGTACCTATATGTACGTAAGTTTTAAAAAACTCATTTGTACATTGACCGTCGGGATTTGAACCCGGCACCTCTGGTTAAGAGGACCTAGTCGTTACCAGTTGAGCCACTGCATTCTATTATAATTTAAAGTTCTCTAAAGGGTTTTAAAACCCTTTGTATGTGGTGCGTAGCAAGAAAAATAATACAGTACCACGATTTTATAGCATTATTGTCATTATTTATATTGCTATTTTGATTTATTGTACCCAATCACGTCTGCACAGATCCAATTTCATTGTTCCATTAGGTCAGAAAAAGTTTGAAAGTGAATTGTGTATTATTTTATTTTATTGCTGGCTGAGTCAAGTCACTGGGCCGCCGCGCTGCCCGGCAAGGGGTGACTCCCATTTTCCACACATCATTGCATCGGGTCGCAGATTTATTTGCATGCGGGCCACTGGTCAGGATCCATTACTGCCCTTGCGCATATATCTGATCAACCGGTGAGAGAATTATGGCGCTCTCGTGTTTCTTAACTACCTCCATGAAAAATTCTGCTAACACAAAAAAAACCGTTGTTTAGGACGCGATGTCTCTGGGGGAAATTGGAAATGGCCATCGGTCGGGTTATGGTTTCCGCTATATTTTTTCTATTTCGGGGTGGATAAACAATAAATATACATTATGAGAGCGTCGGTGGCGTAACGGCTAGGGCCGCCGCCTCTTGTCCGGGAGGTTGTGGTTCGAATCCCGCCACGTACCAATGTGTTTTCTAATTTCGATTTTATATGTATGTATGTATTTGAAGTTTTTTTTTTTGTGTATCAATTGTAAGGTAGCTTTGAAATGGTAGTTTTATCTATCTATCTATCTATGTACGTTTATCCGAAGCTCTTACGGTGAAGGAAAATATCGTGAGGAAACCTGCACACGCCTGCGAAGAAACTAGCAGGTTGTGTGTAATGTCGACCAACCCGCACTGGGCCCGCGTGGTCGACTAAGGCCCGATCGCCCTAATTCAGGGTAGGCTCGAGCACCTCAGTGGGGACGTATATGAGCTGATATGATGTTTTTTTTGTTTTTTTTTATTAAAAATTTGAGTGCGTTTGACTGCAACTCACCTGATGGTAAGTGATGATGCAGTCGAGGATGGTACACGCAAACTCAAATAATGCCTATTCACTCTTGCCTTGAAGAGCTAGCCAGTGCATAACAGAATATATATTTACTAGATTTTTCCAGTGATTTCGCTCGCGTGAACATAGTTTCTATGACTGTCTTCGAGGGTGTGCAGTGCAGCGGCTCGCGAGCGTGGAAAAAATTAACCTAGATATCAATCCAGGTCCTAATCTGTTTACCTACCACATTTCAGCCAGATACGTTTAGTAGTTTTTGCGTTAGAGTAACGAACATCCATACATACAAACTTTCACATTTATCAATTGAACCTACGAGTATTTCGCTGTAGCTAGTGGCTAGGAGCTACGCCGCGCGCCGTCGCCGTAGCATACCATGTAACCAAAAGCTAACTAATAATTAATTACTGATACGGAAAACAAATGAAAAAACTACTAACTTGTTTTAAGCGACTTCTTATAAATCACTTACACATATAAATAAGTCAGTGAGAAAGTGTAAAAACTTATATGAAGTCTGCGAAGTTGCCTGGCGGGGTATTCCGTGTTTGGTCCATTCCATTCAGATTTATGCCCCGCGTCCGGCCGCCACCGGCTCGCTCACTCAATACGTATAATGAAAGGGGAGGAAACTATAAATCTACTTAGCAAGGAAACTTGCGTAATATAGAAGAATCAAGAAAGTAAAATAAACAGCTAACTATTAGCTCGTTTGTACGCCTTCGGAGGCGCATTAGGGCGCCGCTGCCGCTCGCCCGTGCCGGTTCTACCCGCTTAGTGAGGTTTCCGCCTAAGCGTATTAATCTGAAATTAGGTCACAGCTTACGATATAGTGTTAAATGAGGGTCAGCGATCGTTTCCTGTTTCATTGACACTTATCGCCATATTATAGACTAGCTTTTTCCCGCGGCTTCGCCCGATTAGTAAATTTAGTGATTAGTAAATTATGTTGTTTCCCACCTACTCAACCATCTCTGTGCAAAAATCACAACAATCGAGTATTTTTTTAGTTCTCTCAGGAACTGCATCAGATTATGCTATTTTCCCAGGATAAAAAGTAGCCTATGTCCTTCCCCGTGACACAGGCTACCTGCATGCCAAATTTCATAAAGATTGGTCAAAGCGTTGAAGCGTGAAAAGGTAACAAACAAACAAACGCATTTTCACATTTATAATATTAATTAGTAAGGATGAGGTAGCCGGTGGGCCATTAGCAAGCTCGCGCTTATAATGCTTATGGCCAAAGCATAACATAATGGGATTTAAAGACATTAAGGTAATGTTTTTCACGTGTATGGTTGGTGTAATACCTACTGGCTTTTTTACATATTTAAGACTAGCTGTTGCTCGTGGCTTCGCCCTCGTGGTTATCGGTTTTTGGCTTATTTCCATCCTGAAATTCCATTTTATCTATTGGTGAAAGATTTTTTAAATCGGTTGAGTAGTTTAGAAGATTACCTTCTAACATACAAACAAACAATAGCTCATAGAACGGATGGCCTTTGGGGAAATAAGCAGGGTAGCGCAGAAGCGGTCGTCGTGGCAATCCTTGGCGGAGGCCTATGTCCAGCAGTGAACATCCTTCGGCTGATATGATGATGATGATAGAAACAAACAAACTTAACCTCTTTACTATATAATTATATAGTATCTATAGATTTAAACTTAGATAAATATCTATTTTCGAAAAAAAAATTTTTTTTCGTAGTGCCAAATACAGATAATTCTTCTGTATTAGACCTATGTTTAAAAGCTAAACGTAAAAGCTCGTAACGTATTCTCAGTAATTTTCATAAATATACAGAGGGGAAGAAAAACAAAGCTGAAGAAGTGATCGTCGGCAGTATCGCGTGGTATCGTCGGCAGTATCGCGTGGTATGGTCGCCCGCAAGGACATGTCATTATGCAACCGACCCGCAACAGTAGTTAAGATATTCTTGACCGCGGGGGGTGACTTCTACCGAATTACTCTATTTATTGGCTCACTATCGATAACTAGGGATGCGATTTTGTATGTGATATCGAAATTTTTAGGTTTTTTGACGTGACAACGTCTAATAAATCGATGGACGCCGGCTGCATGCACGAAAAAGGATGACTCATTGTCCCGTTTTTTTTTTTTTTTTTTTTTTATTAAAAATTTGAGTGCGTTTGACTGCAACTCACCTGATGGTAAGTGATGATGCAGTCGAGGATGGTACACGCAAACTCAAATAATGCCTATTCACTCTTGCCTTGAAGATCCCCAAATTATAGGAATCGGGAAACACTGACGCAGGCAAGGAGTTCCACTCCTGCGCTGTACGCATAATAAATGAAGAAGCGTAACGATTCGTGCGAAAAGGTGGAACATCAACAACAAAGGGGTGCAACCCCTCCCTGCGTCTCGTTGACCGACGGTGGAATGGAGCAGGGGGAATGAGGTCGTGAAGTTCTTGCGCGCACTCTCCGAAATGAATTCGATAGAATACCGATAGACAGGCGACTTTGCGGCGATGCTCAAGGCTTTGGAGCTTGTCATTGACTAGCTCGTCGTCACCAATGAGTCTCCGTGCGCGTCGGTCGATGGCGTCCAAGGTATCCAGCTGATAGCGGGCTGATCCATCCCATAAGTGTGAACAGTACTCCATACATGAGCGGACCTGTGCTTGATACAAGGTAAGCAGCTGTCCAGGTGTGAAGTACCGTCTCACTTTAGAGAGAATGCCCAGCTTCATTGCAGCAACTTTTGCCTTGGACTCAATGTAACGACCGAAGTTAAGATTGGGTGTTAAATCCACGCCGAGGAGTTCCAGGTGGTCAGATATCTGAATCGGTTCATTCCGGAGAGTTGGAGTCAAGGTGAATGGACTCCTTTTGGCGGAAAAAAGACACGCCTGTGTTTTAGAGGCATTAAACCTTACGAGGTTGGAATCACCCCATTCAGACACTGCCTGAAGTGATAGGTTTATGCGCTCTATCATTGCCTCTCTTAGAAACAGCGTATCAGCGCTGTTAGCTCGTGCACTGGACAGGTATCTTTCTACAACCGTTGCTCTCATTGTCCCGTAACGCTCATTGACTCGTCATAAAAGTATGCAATCATTTTATCAATGTTTTGTTATGACGTTGTCACGTTAAACTTTCGTCCGTAAACCGACTTTACAGACAACGAATTTTTTTTTGTTATATTAATTAAAATATAAAGTTCATCCGACGCTCTTACGGTGAAGGAAATCATCGTGAGAAAGCCTGCACACGCCTGCGAAGAAACTCGAAAGTTGTGTGTGAAGACGATCAACCCGCACTGGGCCTACATGGTTGACTAAGGCTCGATCGCCCTAACTCACAGTAAGCTCTATCCTTTCGATGGGGACATGTATGAACCGAAATGATGAGTCAAAATATAAAGTAACTGGTGGTAGTACCTAACTGCTACTGCTCCACCGTAGCACCTCTACGACGTAGTAAGTATGTCGTTCGGCGCTAACACTATACGCCTAACTCGAAATATAATGTTATTTAAATAAAATTCTCGTGTCATAGTGTTAGTTGCCACACTCCTCGGAAACGGCTGGACCGATTTCCATGTAATTTTCTGTGTATATTCGGTAGGTCTGAGAATAGGTATATAAAAATGTTTCACCGGAATCTGAGCAGACGAAGCCGCGGGAAATAGCTAATAATCATGTACAGGGTGTAAAAAGACCACTCCCGGAAACTTAAACTGGGGCTTCTACTCATCATACTGAACAACTTTCCCTAAGAAACGCATATTGAATTTTCGAAAAAAAACTTCGACTTTTCATACATATATCAGCCAATTTTGTATGGGAAGTCCTAAAAATGTATATAATGATTATTAGCTGTTTCCCGCAGCATCCACAATCTCGCTATCATAAATTTAAGAATACCAAGTTCTAATGTCAGTGAGAACAGTGATGTTAAATATAAGTTTTTAAAACTTACACAAAAAAATCTTCTATAGATATAGAAAATCATCCGTCTCCACCCGAGTCTTTTAACAACTTATCGGCGGCAGCAGGATACATCACTAGCGGTCAGCCGTCGGCACGGGATGGATGCAACAAATCAACCCGTGGGCCGCACTGGGCGGGTCATCGACAGATTTATCGGCGCAGCCCTGTTATCGCGCCCGACTCCTTGCCAAAGCAAATAAGGTCGACTGATTCCTTCAACAATTTGTTTTGATCTCAAATACTGTCGCGGTACACAGACTGGTGAGGGCTCCGGCAGAATATCAGCGTTATGGGCATTCACCTATAACATATGCTGAGCCAGGACCTTTTCACTGGCCTGCCACTTACTGCAATTTTATTGTATTTTCAAGCGACTTCCAAAAAGGAGGAGTTTCTTAATTAGTCTGTATGTGTTTTTTTTAATGTGTGTTACCTCATAACTTTTGACTGGGTGAACAAATTTTTATGTTTCTTTTTCTATTTGAAAGCTAGTGCTTTCCGTGTGGTCCCATAAAAATTTAATCAAAATCGGTGTAGTACTTTATTAGAAAATAAAAAAAAACAAAAATAATAATGCAAAAATGTACTAAGTTGTTGCGATGGAAGTCAATTTTTTAACGTGTTTAGCGTTATTTATTGTGGTTATTAGTAAGTAGCTATAAGTTAGTCTTAGTGGTGTTATCTTCATTTTTTCACTTTATTGTTACCAACCTTTTAATTATTGTTTTTTTTGTGCCTGGTCGGTGAATAAACGGTTTATCTATCTATCTAACTAAAATCGGGGGCCAATCTAGAGTGAGATGAAAGAACAATTTTCTTTAAAAGTTAGCTAAAGATATGTCGCATTCAATTCAGTTTATGCTCCGAACATGTTTTAAAAGGCAACCAGGTCACGCGGTGACATTAAATTCGGACTCTTTGCAGAGGACGGCTAATCGGCCGTTAGCGGGTGCCCGTGTTAAATCTCTGGTAATCCGGGGCGAACAAATATAGTGGAGAGGCAGATAAGCCGCGTCCAGTGGTTCCGACCGAACTGGGGGGAAATTTAGAGTCTACTGCTAAAAAAGTCCGAGATGAAAATTTAACAGTGAGTGAGTAGGCAGTAGTCGAGTGGCGACCGCACACCGGAACACTTAGCGTAGGTAGGCCTCCCAGCACGCGGTGGACCGACGACCTGGTGAACATCGCGGGAAGTGGACGTGGGCAGCGCAGGACCGGTCGTCGTGGAAATCCTTGGGGGAGGCCTTTGTCCAGCAGTGGACGTTTTTTGGCTGGTATGACAATGATGATGATGAGTAGGCAGTGAAAAAACATGGGAGAAAAAAATCCATATTGGAAAAATAACTTACAATCTTGCCCAGAGAAAATGCATGAATCTAGCAGAAGGATGAAGAAGAAAAGATGATTGTGCACGAAAAAATAACAATAACAACGATATAAGATTGAATTTCTAATATGAAAGAAAAAAATATTTATGGTAGAGGGCAATTACTAGCCGACCTAATAGGAAAGTAAGTTTCGAGCAACGATTTCTCAAGAATCGCCCCCGTTTGTCGTAAGTCGGGGTGCTAATGTGCCATTTGTATGTTGATGCGAGTGACCGCCGCCGCCGCCCGGTCCCCGGGGCCAACATGGCTGCTTGGCGGTAGAGGTGATGCCCGCAAATACCTCTGGCGGTGACACCGAGCAAGTTAATGGTCGTGAACTGAGAAAAAGGAATACCGCCAGCGGATTTTATATCTGTGGACTCTATGGTCGGGAACATCCTGTCTTGACTGCATTCTGGAAATGTCTTGTTATAAATACAGTACGTTTTTAGAGTTCCGTTTGTACTTAAAAAGGAAATAAAGGAACCCTTAGGATCACTTCGTTGTCCGTATATGTCTTTCAAGAGACTTTTTCTCAGGAACGCTTGGAGGTAGGTATCAAGTTGAAGTTATTATCTAATACTAAGCTATAGTCCCTTGAAGCTGTGAAAAAATCAAGCTGCTATGACAAAATAATAAAAAGTTGTTCCTTTTTTATACGGCTATTTTGTCACATATTTTGATATTCGCAAGTAAATTAAAACCTCTGAGGTACTCCCTATTGATACCACGACCTCCCGGACTGGAAGCAGCGGCCCTAGCCATTACACCACCGACGCTCTCGTTTAGTTATGTTTAAATTTACTACGATGAAAACTAATTACAAACATCGATATGTGTCTACTCAATATATTTGAAAAGTGTGGATTCAATCCGGCCTGTAGTTTTTGTATTAAGGCGGAACTACGTTTGTATGGAAACTCTAGATTCCTGGGGACTCTTAACGATTTTATCACGTTCAGATATACTTTAAATAACAACTTAGCTGTTAAATTTAAGACAAATCCTTAGTAATATTATAAATGTTAAAATGTGTGTTTCTTTGTTGCCTTTTCACGCTTCTACATCTCGACCAATCATGATGAAATTTGGCATGCAGGTAGCCTGTGTTACTGGGAAGGACATAGGCTACTTTTTATCGCGTGAAAATAGCTAAGTCCTATGCAGTTCTGAGGGAACTGAAAAAATACTCTTTTTAGGGTCCCGTACCCAAAGGGTAAAAACGGGACCCTATTACTAAGACTTCACTGTACGTCCGTCCGTTCCTCTGTCTGTCTGTCACCGGCTGTACTTCACGAACCGTAATAGGTAAACAGTTGAAATTTTCACAAATAATGTATTTCTGTTGGCGCTATAACAAAAAATACTAAAAACATAATAAAATAAATATTTAAGGGGGGCTCCCATACAACGAACGTGATTTTGAGCTTGAAATGGTACGGAACCCTTCGTGCGCGAGTCCGACTCGCACTTGGCTGATTTTTTTGGGTTAATTTCTTTAACATCGCAACGGAACAATGGACTGTTGTGATTTTTTTCACAAAGATAGTTGAGGGGGTGGGAAATGACATAATTTACTAATTAGCCTTGACATACTTTCCGGGGGATCTAGGGAAAACTCACTTCTACGCCCGCACATGTCGGTATCGCAACGGAGCAACGGATTGAATTGATTTTATGTATAGAATTGGTTAAGTCGTTTGTGACTCGCTCGGAGTGGTGAGCGATGGACAATCATAAAAACGATGTCCACGCGGGTGAAGTAAGAGACTCACCTCATGACTTAAATATTACTACTTGTTGACTCCTTAAAGTAAGATAGCTGTTAAACCATTTGACAGTGTGAGCATCAAAGCCGTAATACGAAAGTTTGGAAAGCAACAGACTAGTGTTAATAGAGTCAAAAGCCTTAGAAAAATTCAGTAGCGTAAGAACACTACTCCTACCCAAGTCTATCGATGCTAGCAAACCATCCACTACATCTAGAAGGGCAGTGGCTGTGCTGCGGTTCCGGCGGAAACCCGATTGCAATTCCGGAAATAAACTGTTGGATTCACAATGTTTGACAACTTGGTCATATATAACTTTCTCAAGGAATTTTGAAAGGTACGGCAGGATACTAATGGGGCGGAGGTCATTTAAAACTACAGGGTTTCCTTTTTTGGGAATCGGGCGAACAAGAGCTGTCTTCCAAAGAGCAGGAAAGGTAGCGTGACTGATCGATTTGTTAACAAGAGCAATAATTGTGCTCAATGAGTAGGGTAGGGTGAGAATTATCATATCCATGTTAATGCCATCTACTCCGAGAGCATTTGGTTTAAGGTCCAGGATGACCTTGGCAATAAAATATTCGTCAACAGGCTCTAATGTAAAGGTTGTATTACTGAATTTATGGTGCTCGAAGTATGTGTGCGTAGAAATGTTGATTGAGTTTTGTCCGGGAACATTAAGAAAATGGGAATTAATGATACGTTAATTACTTTTTTCTTTGCCTTAATTAAGTCATCTGTATATATTATTGCAAAGGTTGGCAGGAAGAGATCTAAGGCTAAGGGATAAGTCCGCTTTTGTGTATCAGTGAATTCTTTATTTTTTTTATTAATGTATATATTTTGTACAATAAAGAGTATAAACAAACACATAAGCAAACACATTGTAGGGAATGCACAATCAAGGGGGAATATCATTTCAAGTAGCAGTGCAATATTTTTTGTCGTATTATTAGTTTAATATTAACATTTTGGTCGTATTATTGGTTTAATATAAACATTTTGGTCGTATTATAGGTTTAATATAAACATTTTGGTCGTATTATTTATTTAATATAATCATTTGGCTCGTATTATTGGTTTATAAATATTTTGGTCATATTATTGGTTTAATATAAACATTTTGGTCGTATTATTGGTTTATAAACATTTTGGTCATATTATTGGTTTAATATAAACATTGTGGTCGTATTATTTGTTTAATATAAACATTTTGGTCGTATTATTGGTTTAATATAAACATTATGGTCGTATTATCGATTAAATATAAACATTTTGGTCGTATTATTAGTTTAATATAAACATTTTGGTCTTATTATTTTTATAAATAAGTTCGATAGTTTCAACGATTACTGCAATGCATATTGATATATTTTCTATGCAAACGTTGTCGAAAGCCTCTGTCTAAAGGTACTCACTATTCCGTTCCTCGCGTCTGCGAGAAAAACATCATTCATAATATAGGTCATCTTGATCTATCCGTTGATTAGAACGAAAATTAACAAACAAATTACATATTATAATAAATTCAACCAGACACGACAAAAAACGAGGCATCAAACAAAGTAAACACAAACCTGCCTGCCAGTAATATTCATTTGTGTTAAAAACCGGCCAAGTGCGAGTCGGAACCGCATACATAGGGTTCCGTACTAGATGGCGATAGTTTCTTCACGTTAAAAAAAAACGTTTCTTGTATGGAGACCCCCCTTATTTTTTCACTTTTTTCTAATTTTTTGTATTTGTTGTTATAGCGGCAACAGAAATACATCATCTGTGAAAATTTCAACTGTCTAGCTATTACGGTTCATGAAATATAGTTGGTGACAAACGAAAATACAGACAGACATACCGTTTCGGTACTGAACCCCTTAAAACTGGCCAAGCGCGTGTTGGAAATTTTGTACGCTTTGTTGTTTACGGATCCAACTGTGAGCAATAACTAATAAGTTGTTTTAACTATTCCTCGTAAACTAAGAAAGCCTATGACTATAAGTTATATTTTTAACCGACTTCCAAAAAGGAGGAGATTATTAATGTTATTTTTTTATATGTTTATACGCGATCATATCAGCCGAAGGACGTCGACTGTTGGACATAGACCAAGGATTTCCACGACGACCGGTTCTCCGGTGCCCGCATCCAGCGGCTTCCCGCGACCTTCACTAAGTCATCGGTCCACCGAGTGGGAGGCATTCCTACGCTACGTTTTCCAATGCGCGGTCGTCACTCGAGAACTACTTGTACGCGATAACTTCGCATATTGTAACTGATTGTTAACCGACTTCCAAAAAAGAAGAGATTCTCAATTAGTCAATTTTTTTTACTTTTTACGTTAGTATGGCCTACAGTTTTTCTGCTTTTTAGTGGTAAAACTAGTGCTAAGCCCTCATTGATTAGTATAGCATGTCAAATTGCAACTTTATAGAAATAAAGTCTGCCAGTAAAACGGCGGCAGTGCCATATCGCCGGATAGACAGACAGACTGACATGGCTTTTGACTACGAAACTACCCTGGACACTTCATACCACGGGCCAGAAATGACATTTCAAAAAACAAATGACGGAACAAACAAAATGGCGGCGAAATCCTATACGTTGACAACCAAACTGCAACCAATCTGTATCAATCTGGGTGACGAGTGGGTGAGGTCGCAATCCAGAGAGCGGCAGGGAGTGTTCATACTGTATGTTAGTACTAATATATATACTTTGACGAAACCCTAAAAATGAGCGGAGAGCTGGCGATGGCGGTGCGGTGCGGTGGTCAGTTAGCCAATTTGCATTGTAAACTCGTGCTTAGGATGGACCGGCACGCGCGAGATCAAAGGTGTAATACGGTCAGTCTCGTTATGTTCGTATGTTGCCATTACCTTGGGAATTGTAATTTAATTTTCAATACAGTTTCTCGAAAAGTAGTTCTTTAAATGCCAGTTAAGTTTGCGCAAAATTGATTTTACCGCACACGTGCTTTTAATTTTTAGCTCGGAGGAACAAGACATTTCTAGCAAATAAAAATATAATAACCAAAGATACAGAATCTTCTTTAGGACTTCTTTTGATAGGAGAATTTTAAAAGAGATAGCTTGTTCCTTCGTGAGGTTAGTACATAACGCTAGCTGATTACATTCTCTTTGGGTTGTGTCTTTGTGAAGAAAAGAGAATAAATATGAATGAAGCGCATAGGTTACATACACCAAGGAATAGGTGATATTTTCCTAGGAGGTTAAAAAAACTTACGCATGCGTACGTGTGCTAGCTAAAATATGGCGCAATTTTCGTAAAACTGAATTGAGATGTTTTAGTTGTGAAAACTAATAAAATTATAAATAATTAATATAATACGTGTAATAAAAAATATACTTATGTATATGTTTAAGAAAAAACAAAGTGAGATTACTCCCTGGACGTTTAAAATGAGCGACAAGTTGCGTGAAATTAACTTTGGTAGGCGAAACCTTGATAATTCGTTCGTTTTTTTTATTTCACCGGTATTTTCTCACAACTGTATTGAAAAACGTTGTATGATACGTGGGTGTAAAAGAAAATAACAAACTCGCGACGATGGTAAACCCTCGCCTGCGGCTCGTTCTTACAAATTTCACTCGTTTGTTATTGACCTTTTTACCACCCTTGTATCATAACTATTGTTTAAAAAGGTTTAAAATGATGGGGTCAATGAATAATTTAAAATAGAAAATAATAATAAAAATCTATTTTTTTGAATAACAACTTGCATTACAGCAAACAGTAATAAAAAAAAGATATTATCGCTAGCATCACGGCGGCTCTAAACAGTCAAAGGAAAGACATGAACGCGAGCAATAACACCATGATATACTCAATAAACAGTTATAGGAAAAATATCAATACGTTGAAAAACACCATCACTAAACAGCGTCCGACTCACCTTCACACTGATCTGTCTCACTGGTGTGATGGTGAGAAAATTATTGTCCCTTACTCACCTTAACACCGTTGTGGTTTATCATAGAGAAGACTTCAACGCAAGCAACAAAACCAAGCTACGTCCAATGAACAGTCATAGAAAAGGCATAGACGCGAGAAAGGAAATCAATTCGAGCAACAAAACCATGCTACACCCATTAAGCAGTAATAGGAAAGACATCAACGCGAGCATCAACAACACACTAGTGACTACGTCTAATATTCATAAGAAAGATATCAAAGCATTACCAAACTTTAAACCGCCTCCATGGCGTAATGCTTAGTCGATAGCTTCACACCAAGAGCAGAGTCTTACTTTGTAACCACCATCTTATATACAGGTGTAAAAAAATTGGTGTAGGACCCATTAACTGGGGCTTCTACTCATCATACTGAACAACTTTCACCACGGAACCCATAGTCAATTCGCAAAAAAAAATTCGACTCTCCATACAAAAATGCACAAAATTGGTCCATCATTGTTTTGTATGAAGAATTAATTTTTTTTGTGGTTTATGCAAACTTGTAGATTTGTAGAACAATAGTTAATCAGTTTGAACATAGCGTGTTTGAGTGTACGTACATTACTGCAGATGGCCGGGAAAGCGAGAGATTGCTGGATGAGTAGAGTTTAAATGCCGAACTAGTGAGGTCTTTAATAATACGAATCCAGAAATTGCCGTTCCGCAATTTTTTTTTCTTATCTGTCGCCGTTCCAGCCGAGGCCTGTATAGTGCTTAACTTTTTTTTTAATCACAGTGCCGCCGTCGCCGGTCCATTTAATTATTTTTTTTTAAAACAGCCAGACCTCAGACCAAGGAGCTTTTATTTATCCGACATGATTTTTTTTGGCGGGATTTGTGGTGGACGCATTCGTAGTTTTATTTTGTTGTTTTTGTTTTGGAGAAAATCGTCTAGTGCACGTGAGCAATGTGGAGAATAAGAAAATGAAACGAAGGAGGACGTGAGAACCTAACTTGCTCTGGGTGCAGTTTTATAGAGGCCCAACAGCAACTGGATGTTCCACCTCAGAATGTAGCTGCTGCAAATGCTGTCAAGAACTTCAGAAAAGATTTGTAATGCACCGGCACTAGCATTACAAATCAAAAAACGAAAATAGATTATTTAAATAGGGATTGGAATTGGATTCGGAAGGGCTTTTGTACATACCCGTGTAACGTTCATCATTACAGCTCATATGTGTCCCCACCGAGGGGCTCGAGCCTACCCTGAATCAGGGCGATTAGGCCTTAGTCGACCACGCGGGCCCAGTGCGGATTGGTCGACTTCACACACAACCTTCGAGATTCTTCGCAGGCGTGTGCAGGTTTCCTCACGATGTTTTCCTTCACCGTTAAAGCAATCGGTAAGTATGTACGTAAGTTTTTGAAAAACTCATTGGTACATTGGCCGTCCAGATTTGAACCCGGTACCTCTGGTTAGATGGACCGAGTCGTTACCGGTTGAGCCACCGACGCTTTTTGTGTAACGTTAAGAGACTAAAACAAAAAAAAACTTTATCCGACTATGGTCGTTAGTACTAATATATATACTGTGCTATGGTGCTGTCAACTGGCTGTTTCCAAAATAACTCAAGGAAATACAGGTACAAGGAGGTGCCCCGATTCTTCAGAAAGACGTCTCGGAGATATCCGGAGATCAATTGTCGATTTCCAAAATAACTCAAGGAAATACAGGTACAAGGACGTGCCCCGATTCTTCAGAAAGACGTCTCGGAGATATCCGGAGATCAATTGTCGATTTCCAAAATAACTCAAGGAAATACAGGTACAAGGAGGTGCCCCGATTCTTCAGAAAGACGTCTCGGAGATATCCGGAGATCAATTGTCGATTTCCAAAATAACTCAAGGAAATACAGGTACAAGGACGTGCCCCGATTCTTCAGAAAGACGTCTCGGAGATATCCGGAGATCAATTGTCGATTTCCAAAATAACTCAAGGAAATACAGGTACAAGGACGTGCCCCGATTCTTCAGAAAGACGTCTCGGAGATGTCCAGAGATCAATAATTGATCTTATCAATTGTTGATCTCCAAAATAACTCAAGGAAATACAGGTACATATATATTTAAAATTCTTTCAACGCACGATTGTACCTATATTTTTCAATAGGGAAATACAAACCGAAAATATATTACGACATTTGGTAACAGAAATTAGTGTTTTGACAACCTTCCAAATATCTCAGCAACGTGACGCGTCAGACCAAAATGTCCCAGTATATGTTTGGTTATACATCTTTATTGAAGAATTAATTATTTTTAATTTACTTCAACACAAAACTTAAGGTATGGTATGGTTTTGGTTTTGTATTTGCATTGCTACGAATTCGAAAAAACATAAATTCAATGGTGTGCCGAGATTTAAAAAAAATGCATGTAACGTACATTGTCACTATGCCACGCCCTATACAAAAATGTTCCAATCCCAAAATTACCAGTTCCATCACGTAAGATATAATAATTTTACTTTTGTAATAGGTACCTTACGTGATGAAGAAAATTAAGAAGTAACAAATATAGATTGATCTTAGAAATGATTAATGCAAAGGCTCTACTACAATTATTTCAAAAATTAAATTGAACTATCAATTATTGATATCCTAGCTTCAGCTAATAACCAGCATTATCGTTTCCGACTCGGCTGGAGTGACATGCTTAAGACGTAATTAATCTTATCAATTATTGATCTCCAAAATAACTCAAGGAAACATAGGTAAAAGGAGGTACCCCAATTCTTCAGAAAGACGTCACGGAGATGTTCGGAGATCAATATCTGATCTTATCAATTAAAATTATAATCTCCGAAATAACTCAAGGAAATATAGGTACAAGGAAGTGCCCCAATTCTTCAGAAAGACGTCTTAAGCAAGTCACTCCAGCCGGGCCGGGAGTGATAATGTTAATAACCTCGTTTAATTTAATTTAGCCTATGCAGGATGAGTCGGCAAGCTCCACCGGGGCGGCGTGGCGGCGACCGAGTCATTAGCGGTTATCACTTCATTCCGCGCGAAAAAACTTCAACAGCCCCTCGAGCCGACGGCGCGGCTCGCGGCTCTCACGTGCTCTAATGATTTATTAATTTTCACCTCCATAAAATATGGTACAAGTGCACGCCGCATAATGAGCCCTTGGCGCTTCCGGAATCACTCGTTGACTTGGATTTCGATCGGTGTACTCAGAGGTGTACCTACTCGTCAGTAACTACCTTCGAATGGCCCCTGACTTTTTTTTTTGCTTTTTAGTCATTACCACCCAAGGTCCTATATAGGATGTAAGAAACTTTGTGTATGTACTAGGGTCTGGACTGGCCGAACTAGGGCGTCTACTTATCATACTGATGGCTGACTCTCGCGTTTTACTCGTGACCGGGTGCTGTCCGTGTGAACTGGCCTACTGTTGTCAAAGGTATCAATGACATTCATTAATTTTTATGTATAACTTTTCGTGTCATATTGTTTTCATGTTCTAATGACATAATCTGGTTTATTTCAAGGATTGCATTTTGACATTATTAACTAATGATTGTTTATTTCTTGATTTTTCACCAATGAAATTATGTTATTATTATTTTATAACTATCAGAAACAGTGTAATTTGAACCTATTTTGAATAAATACCTTGAATTTTAAACAATTTTCCCCAAGGAACCCATAGTCAATTTGCAAAAAAAAAAAATCAACGCTCCATACAAAAATGCACAAAATTGGTCAATCAGCTGATCGTTTTGTATGAGTTAGAAAAAAATTGCGACTTCAGCAAACTTGTAGAAAAAAAATTGTTCAGTTTGATGAGTAGAAGCCCCAGTTAACGGGACCTAAACTGATTTTGTTACACCCTGTGTACAGGTAAGCAACTGTACAGCCACGCTGTGCAGACTTTCTCGCGTAGCTTGCACCCTTTGGCATACATAAATCAGCATTAAGAACACAGAAATCCGAATACTATAAGCGCATTATGAACAAGCTTAAGCACTCGATGTTTTTTTTCTTCAAATAATCAATGTTTGTACGGGAGGTACCTTTTTACGATTTTTTATGTTAATGAAACTGCTCAGTGAATTAGGCTTTATTAAGATAGAAAGTAACTCACAAAGTTTAATTAAAATCATTTTTTACAAAAATAACAATCACCCTTGATGTGTATGGGAAGTACCTTATTCCGATTTATTTTGGAATAATGAACATCACAGTATAGTAGGCTATTTAAAACCGCAAAGTAACATACAAAGTTACTTTAAATTATATACAGTAACTGTAAAAAAAAACAGTAAGTAGTTTTTTTCTACTATGGTGGCAACACCAAAAATCAAGATATGAAAAATTTTAAAAAAACCCCTGGAGATCAATGACTTATATATTACTGGCGTAAGGACCCGGCCAACGCGCGCGACTAATGGGCCCAGCGAATTGGTGCGAAAATCGAAAGTTACGCACACTCGCGACTCAGTTGTCTGCGGGACATTGTTCAGTGCGGTGGAAAAATATTCCATATAAAAATGCCTTATTGTGTTGTAAGAGGCCGTAAATATCATAAAAGAAAGGCTAAAAAGAAACATGGGATGTCCTATTATCGATAAGTAACCTTACATTGTATTTTTTCTTGTAAACAAATTAAAAAAACGAATTTTTAAAGCGACAATTCTATCAAGGTTCTTTTAACTCGGCACGTCAGTCAACTCTCGCCCACGCTAGTTCGTACGAGTTATGTCAGATGGCGCTACTTTTTGCATGTATGAAGAAAATCTGACTGAAATATGCAGACGGGCGGATCCTTCTGTTCAAATCTGTGCTGGAGATAGGTATATAAGTAACATTTCCCTAATCAATTTTTTTTTTGGTTTTTGGAACTCTACTAGTGTAAGACAATCGATCACAATCAAATGACAACTTCGATTTTTTGCTATCACAATGCCTTCTTCACATTCACTCCTTCGTCGCTCGAAAGTACTAAAATAAATATTTGGAAAAATTTTTCTTTGACTTTTACTCATGAAACTTTACTCAAGAAACCTATTGTCGATTCGCAACAAAATACGGTTCCCATACAAGTCTATCAGCTGATTTGCCAACTTTGTATGGGAAGGCTAAATTATTTTTATTTTGGTGAAACATGGGTTTTTTGGGGTAAGTTGATCAATTTCAGAAAGCCGGATTTAAAACATAAATAGGACTATTAATAGAAGGTTTTTAAGCCGTAGAAAGTTTTAAAATATGAAGTCAAACAAAAAGCAGCCAAGTACGAGTCGGACCCGCGCAAATCCGTAATCTTTTATATAATAAATGTATATTACAAGCTTTTATTTACTTTCACCTGTCCCGGTGTCTGTCATCAAATCTTGAAAGTTAAATTTGACCCACTTCCCGGTTTCCAATTGAGCTGAAATTTAGCATGCATATGTATATCGCTTGAGAGTGCAATATTAAAAGCTTGTACCGTAGTATGAAAAGTTTTCAGGTTTTTGAAAATTATTATAAAAAACTGAATTGCTAAACTTAAGTGGCAGTGGGCGGGGCACATTGCTCGTAGAACAGATGGCCGTTGGGGCAGTAAAGTTCTCGAGTGGTGACCACGCACCGGAAAGCGTAGTGTAGGCAGGCCTCCCACTCGGTGGACCGATGAATGAATGAATGAATGAATGATTTATTTATTGTATTGCTTAAGTACACAAATATAAATAAAAAGAGAAGAGTAGATAAACAAAAAAAAACAATTATAAAAAGAGAAGAGTAGATAAACATAAAAAAACAAATATTTTTTTTACCTATAAATACCTAATACTAACATCAAAGGAGTATTTTTTTTAAAGAAAAAGGGAAACACAAAAGCAATAACCTGGTGAAGGTCGCTGGAAGTCGCTGGATGCGGGCAGCGCAGAACCGGTCCTCGTGGAGATCCTTGGGGGAGGCCTATGTCCAGCAGTGGACTTCCTTCGGCTGATATGATGATGATGATGATTATAAAAAACAAGATTAAGTATATATGGAGTTGGTAATAGAATATTTTGTATGAAAAAGCTATGAACTTTTACAAATCAACTGCCGACTATTACTCCTAAACTAAGAAAGTCTACTTATGTTTTCTTTTAAATTTATTACATATCTATGAGATAGACTTTCTTTTAAATTGAGATAAAAAAAATTCAGACGTCCTAAAATAACGGTTTAGCTGGAATTTGCACTTTAAAGCTTAGTATTGCGCAAACCGATCCCTCAATCGAAAAATGGTACTATTAAACCCTAAATAGGTTTGTAAGACCTATTCAACGATACCCCACTCGATAGGATACGTCAAGGAATAAAACACCCCCTCGCTATGTAGGGGAGATACCATTAAAAAAAACAAGATTTTATTGTACCACTTTGTCGGTTAATATGTATCATCATATCAGCCACAAATCGTCCACTGCTGTATACCCATGCCAAATTACAGCTTTTTAGTACTAATAGTCTCAGAGCTAAGCCGCGGACAGACAGACAGACATGGCGAAACTATAAGGGTTCCTGGTTGACTTCAGAACCCTAAAAATGGCCTTGGGTCTGAATGATTCATCATTACAGCTCATATACGTCCCCACCGAGGGGCTCGAGCCTACCCTGAATCAGGGCGATTAGGCCTTAGTCGACCACGCGGGCCCAGTGCGGGTTGGTCGACTTCACACACAACCTTCGAGTTTCTTCGCAGGCGTGTGCAGGTTTCCTCACGATGTTTTCCTTCACCGTTAAAGCAATCGGTAAGTATGTACGTAAGTTTTGAAAAACTCATTGGTACATTGGCCGTCCAGATTTGAACCCGGTACCTCTGGTTAGATGGACCGAGTCATTACCGGTTGAGCCACCGACGCTTCTGAATGATTACTGCAATTTATACCTTCAAAAAGCCTTGGTACTAACGCATTAAGTATCTACCAACTTAAAACAAGGTTGTATAGCGATTACGCACTTCAATTTTAAGAATTCACTTATCTATGGTTTTTGTTTGAGTACATTTACATTCTAACCTACATACTGCATTGAATTAGAAGTTTTCTCATATAGATGATGAGGACGGAGCCAGTCTTCCAATATTAACACTTGACTTGCTACGAGACGTAGCTCGTGGCACCTATCGTAGCAAGTAAGATTTATGATAATTATTTAACCCTCTGTAGAGTCTAAGTAAATCCATTTTTTCTACTATGGATTTCGAAGCTTTTATTAGTTTCACTATTGTACTTTTTTTAAAGTAAGTAAAAAAAACTATGAATCAAAAACCTTTACAGGTTTAACCGTGCACTATTCAAATCGTTGATGACATAATCCTCTTAAGCTAAATTAAAGTAGGGTACCCATCTACTAGACGTTAACAAAATAAATAATAAAAAAATATATATAGTGTATTAGTATTACAGAAATAATAATTAATATACAACTTTTAAATAATAAAAGAAAAACTTGTAGATAGACTTGAAAAGATGGACACTATCATCAACACAATATACAGAGTCAGAGGTGGACTTAAGCAAGCGCATTAAGGCAACATTAAAGGCACAAAATATCTACCCGCCTATTAGAAGTGTTTAAAAAAAGTTGTGAAGGCGTCGGTACTGCCGCTGCGGCCGGCCGCCCGGCGGGATGGTTGTAAAGCAATAGTTGGTACCTTTACGTTGCGATGACATGTGCGTGCGTTATTTAAGAGTATTATGTCGTCCATCATCTTCATAAGTAATAGTTGCGTAATTGTGTTCGTTTTTAAAAGCTTTTAATTAACTTGCAATGTATGTATGTTTGTTCGGGTGCAATCTTGCAAGTTAAATTTGGACCCACTTCTCGGTTTCCGATTAAGCTGAAATTTTGCATGCATATGTATATCGCGTGATAATGCAATATTAGAAGCTTGTACCTAAAAGTTTTTAGGTTTTTCGAAAATTATTTTTACATGCTTTTATTTAACTTGCAATGTATGTATGTTTGTTCGGGTGGAATCTTGTAACTCAATTTTGAAGCGGATATCCTCAACCGATTGAGCTGATTTTTTTTATACACGTTCAGTTTGGATGACAATGCATGATTAAATATCCCAAGCAGCAAAATAGTCGAATAAGAATTTGTTTACTCAGCCTTTAATCGTATAAGAGCCGAGTAACTGTTCTTAAAACACCCATTTATCGTATAATAGCGGTTATCTCGACTATTTGGCAATATTGCTAATGTGTGCTTTAAGGACGTCGAATAAACGTTTACAGCACTATGTTTTAGCACTTTTACTCCACCTTTTAGCAGATGCTGAATTAAAGTGGCTAAAATACTCGTTATTCGATCTTTTGATCTATAACAGTCGTATAATAGCTGTAGAATAGCTGATTCGCTGAATTGGGTGCTTTTATACAGCCGTTACTCAGCTCTCTTTTATGTTTCTATAAAAGCTCTATAAACGCAATCGAATTGCTTATGGCAACATTGCTGCTGTTACTGCACGCTTATAGACTAACTCGTATAATAGAGTTAAAAACGTTTGTATAGGAGCTGTAGTGTAATTAAGAGCTTTTATACGATATTTACTCAGTTTAAAGTAGTATTGTAGAGTTCTGGGAAACAGTAACAGCACAAGTCCGTCCATTTTGTTGATCGATACCTTAAAGACGTTTTCGCGAGTATTTTGCTATCAAAATGGAAACAAATGGAAGAAATTGAAAAAAAGCGGCCATTTTCGTAAAAAAGTTAAAAAAACGTTGGAGCAGATGAAATGCTCTGCAAAACTGATTCAGCAAAACTTAATTTCTGCAAGTAACGCTAGTGAATTTCCAAGCGCGAGTCCGAGTATTTTAAGTGGTTCCGTAGACTCAAGTAACACAATAACTCTTAAATTATAAAAATTACACGCACATCACAATATTCAAAATAAACAAAACGAATTTCGCAACCCACGTCATGATGGCTCACTTCACAACTGAAATGAATAAAACTGGCTTGTAGATAACTACTTGTGAAGACATAGTATTAACAAAATGTCATTACTAAAAGAGCTGTATTTTTTCAATTCCAGCCTTACTGTAAACTATTAAGGTTTACTATTATCTGCATTACTAAGCAAAATTAACCGACCACTTATTTTTTACGATTCCTCAAAGAAACAACTTTATAGTCATACAATTTAAGTTCAAAATTGTTTTTCTTATTTCGAGGTTTGGGACTTCCCCGTCGACAATTTGAGCATGCGAGCGAGAAGGGCAACTGCAGAAAAGTTTTAGGGACTTTCCCGAGTATAAAAGTGCTCCCAGACGAGGTATAATCTATTAACACATCTCGTAGTGTTGTAGTTGTGTCTATCTATCTAAATAAAATAGAACCCCTATAAAAAGAACCCGACTGCTATAGCCAAAAAGAAAGTCCAGTTTCCAGCGTAACTTGACCTCTACTCAAAGCCCGAATTCCTCTTCGAAAACAGCATGACATGAGCCGAGCTGGCCACCATGATCACGCGTGACATTGCGAACGCCCTGAGTAAAGTTCGTACTACACTCACCTTAGGGTTGTAAAAATATTTAGTTACAATAATAACACTCATCATTCGTAAAATGATCATAAACAGCAAAGTAAGCACAACCTCGACACCAAAAGAAACCGGTATTTAGTAAATGTTTTATTTTAATGTCAGGTAAAACAAAGTGAAACCTTCTTCGGTTTGAGTTATCGTTTGTCCTAAGGCCACATCCGTTACATTTATCTGATAATATAAAATGCGTTTCCTTCCAAGGCCATCTGAATTGGTCAAGTTGTTTTAAATCATCTTTGTTAAGAAAGGTATCAACATCCAAGAAGTCTGGCATTGTTTTATGAAATAAGATGTTCCTTTAAAGAAAAATAATCATAATTAATTAAATTGGTTTTTTGGTCTCGTACCAAGCGAACCCTAAATCCTATTATCATGGCGACACCTTGTGCTATAAATGTGGTGACCAGCACTTTTACTCGACTTTTAATGGAATAAGTTAGCTGTAACTGCAACTAAATTATCAATATGGACATAGCATTAAAGATAATTATTTAAAATATATTTAATTTTATAACTTAGTCGTCAAATTTAAGAAAATAGGCAGCGCATGAATGTTTATGTAAAAATGCCTTTGGGTTTATCAATAAAGCTTGTTGCGCATGATGTTTTGGAGTAGCTACACGAACAGTAAAAATAAACACATTGATTGCTCAAAAACTTGATAATTTAATATTATTAATAATATGGTAATATTGCCTTTGAAATATAGTTTACTTGTTTTACAAATAATTAGCACACAAGCACTTCGCACTCGTTGAGTTGAATATTTTCATTAACTTAGTGGTATAAAAGCCTCCCTAAGATCGTTTACAGCACTTATTAGTCGAGTAAAAGCATTCTATTCGCTGTTATAGAACTAAAAAGGCGAATAAAAGCAATTCGGCTGCTATTATAGCACACTTTATCTGTATAATAGCAAATCAATTGCGTTTATTGAACTAAATATCCTATATACGCATTTTGGTTGCTCTTAAAACATTCTTAGTGTTTTCGACCACTTTTACTCAAATCTTACAGCATCTTTTTGCTGCTTACTCAGCGCTTATTCCACTTTAATAGGACTTTAGTCTGAATAATTTGCGCCTTTTTCGCGTCGAGTAAACGTTTACAGCACTTTTACTCGACTGTTTTAAGAACTTTTATAGAACTTAAAGCGAAAACAAGAACGTGCTCTCGACCATTATAGCACGTCCATTTGCTGCTTGGGATGTGACGTCATTCTAAATCCAACATGGCGGCACACCCAAGATGGCGCACTAGTTATTTTAATGCACTCCTACAATATGCATGTCAAATGAAAGGGTTGGCTGAGAAGAATGCGAAATTTTTAATATTTTTGAAATTGAAGCTTGTACCTAAAAGTTTTTAGGTTTTTCGAAAATTATATCTTTTATACACTAAACAGACAGGGTATCCTAGTTTTTAGTGATTTCAGCAATGCGTTTTAACCGCCTCGCTTCACACCAGGAGGTCGCGGGTTCGATTCCCGGTGGGTTCATCTTGTAAGATTCAGTTTAGTTGGTGGTAGGTCATTTCCTAAGCCCGCCTGGCTAGCTACCACCATCTTATCTAAGTCTTGCCTCCAAACATCAGTGTTAACAACATTGATGTGTTCTGGCTTGAAGATAAGAAAGCCAGTTCTCTATTGCGTTGGGGAATCTTGGTAAGCCCGCTTCCATCTTCGGCATCATCGTCACTTACCATCAGGTGAGATGATACGAAGGGCTTACCAATTGTAAATAATAATAAAAAAGAATAGAGGTTTTTCAGTGTCATGAGTAGAAGGTCTCAAAAGTATTCTCTTTTTACAAGATTTTATATAGTTTCACCTGTCCCGGTGTCTATAAAGAAATCTTGCAAGTTTAATTTGAAACACTTCTCCCGGTTTCCGATTGAGCTAAAATTTTGCATGCATATGTAGGTACTCGTATATCGCGTGACAATGCAATATTAAAAGCTTGTACCTAAAAGTTTTTAGGTTTTCGAAATTTATTTTGGCAAACATTCATATTCAAACTTGTCTTTTCATTACTTGATTTTACAAAGTTTTAGTACCTAATAATATTTCTTAATTTTTATGGCTTTCGGTTCCTTCTGTTTAGCAAAAGACTGAACTCTAATTAACTCTGTCACCTGTTTTCTCATCTTATATAAATAAATTCGGTGACTAGTTATTCAAGATTTATCTGTTTACCAGCTTAGGTTGTAGTACCATATGTAGAAATGTAATACAGATTGTTAACAATAACGTAACTATTGTGAAAGAGATCAAATAAATTATATATTAATTTATTATTATTAAATAAATTCTACTTACCTTCATAAAATTGTATCAACTCCACGCACAGGTGGCAAACAAATTGGGTGAACAAAGGCGCTATAGTAGTAGTAGGCAGGAGCGTATCGATCGCGCACAGTGCTGACTCGGCACTCAGCCGCAGTCGATGGGACCCGGGAATGGGAGACGGGAGGTCTATAGAGGCTTTATTAGAGCAACGTTCATACTATGTGGTGTTGGGTAAGGTATTTATATATCTATTTTGGTTTTTTATTCAAGTTTCATCATCATCATATCAGCTCATATACGTCCCCACCGAGGGGCTCGAGCCTACCCTGAATTAGGGCGATCGGGCCGTAGTCTACCACGCGGGCCCAGTGCGGGTTGGTCGACTTCACACACAACCTTTGAGTTTCTTCGCAGGTTTCCTCACGATGTTTACCTTCACCGTTAAAGCAATCGGTATATGTACGTAAGTTTCGAAAAACTTATTGGTACATTGGCCGTCCGGATTTGAACCCGGCACCTCTGGTTAGGAGGACCGAGTCGTTACCGATTGAGCCACCGACGCTTCAAGTTTAAAATACACAAAATAGTGTTTTGTAGATAGTGTGACCAGATGCACTGTAATTACAGTAGATTTACTGTTTTTTTATGTCATCTACTGTAATTAAATCTTAAATTAGGGAAGAGACTGGTTACCCACAACACAGGGAATCCTAGTGTGGGGACTAGGTACTAACTGTACATCACACTAATATTATAAAGACGAAAGTTTCTGAGTGTGTATGTTTGTTACTTCTTCACGCAAAAACTACTAAACGGATCTGGCTGAAATTTGGTAGGTAGGCAGATTAGGACCTGCATCCTTTAAACCTGAAAAGATCACCTATAAATGAGGCCACATTTTTATTTCAAAGCTCTAGAGTTATCGCAGCAGTTTCTTTGTTACTAAAGTCATATTTGGGAATACCCCGCATAAGATTTCGGCACTTTGAGGAAAATTCAAGAAAATTAGCTTGTTAAAAAAAATACCATCTGACCATTCTAGGAAAACGCCTTTTTTCTTTTCAATGATACGTAGCTCTGGAGATTAGAACATGAAAGACAGCACACTGGTTACTTCTTTTATGAAAAAGAACATAAAGTGTATCATTATACTTATGATTAGTAATTAAAACCAATAACTTTTCTCTCAATAAAAATTGGCATTGAAATTAGAAACCTGAATCGCCAATTTCATAAGTAAAGATTTATTACGTATAATCTTCTGTACGTGTGTGTGTCACTGAACTCCTCCTAAACGGGTGGACCGATTTTGATATTTTTTGGTATGTGAGTTGGATGGTTTAGACTTTAGATTCAAAATTTGACCTAGAAGGTGGCACTGCGATCGGGTTATAGAAAATTTTATTGCAGGCAAGCAAGTCAACTTTTGATAAGAGTATCCGTGGTTTCGAAGCTACGTGACAGCCGTGACAGCTCACAGTTGAACCAGTTTCAATATGGGTGGTTTTTTATTAGTCAACGGGTCCCTATATTACTCAGCCTTTGCCGTCCGACCTTTGGAACCGTAACACGCAGTCGGCTGATATTTTCATAAAGATTGTGTTATTGTTAGAGATGGGAATAACGGCTTAAAATTTTTAACAAACTTATCTGCTATGTTAATTTTTTAAGCAACTTTTTAAGTTGCTTAATTGCTTATCTGCTTATTTGCTAAGAATATAACTTTCGTTGAAAAAAGTGAGCATTTATAACTAGTTGTAAAAAGTTTATTCAATAACGTTGTTTGTTGTTTAATGCGTCTGTTAGCTGTTTTGTTTACAGTAAATTAATGAATTTATTAATTCAAGAAACTTCCCTTCGTACTTTATACAGTCTTAGGACTGTCTGAATGTGCCACAGACTTATATAAGTCACTGGAATGTGCACTATAATTACAATTTACAACGTATTTGATATCAAAAATCTTTGTTTTTCTCGTCGATAAAACATTAAGAAAACTAATAATAAAACAGCAAACAACGCGCTCGACAGCAACATTAAACACACTGAGAAATTAAAAAAGCATATAAAGCAAGCAGGTTAGGTAAAACGAATTAAATTAAAGTAGTTTTTTTCAATATTATTTTTGATAATCCAACTAATATTAAATTTGACAGATAAACCGAACGAATTATAGTGGTTATCTCTTTCTTCGTGTTTGCTACAAGTCACATCATAATGGTTCAACTCACGAACGGTTTTCGAACCTAGTCAAAAGATGTCGCTGTTAAACGGGTTGGCGGGGTTTCGCCCGTATTTGAATTAGATAAAGCTCTTTTTTGACTGGTGAAATAAAAAGCATTTAACGATATGTGCAATAAAATTTTAAATAAAACAATAAGTGAATTTTTCTATTACTGTTATTTATGCCTAAGTATGATTATAATACAAGCAAAACAAAATAACACATTCACGACCTTGAAGTACGACAACCGAATTTTGTGTGAAGTTTCTCTGAATAATTTTAATGTCAGTGTGGCAAAGGATTAATCACAGAGGTAGTCTGCTTCACTCCCATACATATCGATCGATATGCATTTTAAATCGGGCCTACAAACCTTTGGCGTATTTTTAGGTGCTAATTTGACCCGCCACAATTTTTTCGGCTCCCAGTAGGTCGACAGATAGGGATTTTTTTTTGGATCCCGGAAAGTGACAGACAAGTGGCTTTCAGTTTGAAATTGTTACCACTCACTGGAAGTAAGGTAACTTTTAGTTTGAAAGACGTGTTATCACTTACTGGCAGGACTGCTACTACTGAGTACTTTTTGGGAGTTTTTTGTCGGGATTTATGGTGAACTCTTTCGTAGTTTTATTTTTTTGTTTTTGTATTGTTTTGTGCTTCAAAAATTGGTGCGTTTTGGAGGAAATCCTCTGGTGTACGTGAGCAATGTGAAGAACAAGAAAATAAATGAAGAAAACCCAATTTGCAATTGTTTCAGTTTTATAGACGGGCTACAAACCTTACTGCAACCAGGTGTTCCACCTCAGAATGAGGCTGCTGTAAATGCTGTCAAGAACTCCAGAGAAGATTTGTAATGCACCAGCACTAGCATTGACTGTTTCAAAAGGGCATTTGTAACCAGAGACATTTTTATATATTTAAAAAAGAGTACTTTTTCGACTTTTTGGCGGGAGTTTGTAACGTCCAGTTTGTAATTTTTATTTTATTACCCGAAAAATTACATTTTGTGGATTTTGGTGTTAATATTGATACTGTATTATACAGCAAAATATCATGTTTATTGTTTAAGATAATAAAAATAAAAATGTGTATGCTGTGGTTCAAGATCCCACAAAAAGTCCGTGAAAGCTTCAACAAAAGTGCTATCATTTTGCTGAAGCTTTTAGGTCATCTTTGGCTGGAGTATGTAGGTTACACATTTTGGTATATATTTACAATAATGTAGTGTAAGTTAAGTTAGTTTGTAAGTAGTGCTAGAATAGGAAAAAAGTTGATTAATTGAAAACCTCATCCTTTTTTGAAATGGGTCAAAAAATAATGAAAACTGTGGAAGAAGTGAAAAATATGTATAAATAGGGCTGAAGGACTTGATTCCGTAACCTTTTTTTTTTTAAATATTATTTATTTGACTTTGACTGTCTAATAACTGTCAATTGTCAAACCAGTCTGTCTGTGTCAAACAAAATACAATGTGTGATGGATGGATCTGTAAATTGTTTGTTTTTACGAAAAACTTGTTAGAAAGTTATTTCATTGCAATTTTATCTTTTTTCTTGCAATCAATACACATAAGATAATATCGGTAACAAGTCCTGGTAAATGTTTTCCGACAATCAGTGCCATTATTCATGCAAAGTGGTTAGCCTTGAAGTGGATGTCACCTATTAACTCGTTGTTTATTTTACATTTTAGAGATATTAGTCGCGAAATCACGATTATATGGCTTTGCTATTTGACTTATGTTTCACGGAATATCAGAAGAGGCATGTTTTACCCACGCATTCGGGAGAACGGCGTTGGCTTAGTAGTTCTCAGCTGGACGTGTCTAGCAGTGTTGTGCGGCGCGTCCACGGCGCCCTGTGACAAGACGCGCAGGGTCTTCACCGAGCCCAGCGGCATCATCACCGATGGGCCCACTAACTCTAACTACACACAAGTTAGTCTTACACACAAACATTTACCCCTACCGAATTTGAGCAGTGTTGTCATCAAATTCTCATTTCAAACTCTTTTCCAGGATTCACATTGTGAGTGGCTGATCAAAGCAGGGAACAAAAGTCAATACATAACACTTAGCTTTATTCGCATGGGCACAGAATGTTCCTATGACTATGTGTTTGTGTATGACGGTGATTCCTTCGATGCGCCACTGCTGGGGAGCTTCAGTGGTAAAACTGATCCACAAAATGTTACTGCTTCAAGTGGATATGTAAGTTTTTAAGGTCTTTGTTGTATTAAGGTGTGTGCACATTAGAGATCCTGGCAGCCTCAGGTCAAATATAGAGATGTTCAGCCTGAGGCATGCCTCACCACTCATATATACCTCGACCTGAGCATTCCAGCCCATGTTGTGTCTGAATCACACTCGGCACAAGCTGTGGGTGGAGAGGCTGGTTACTAAAAGGCTGCCGCTAATGCATACCTTTAGATTTGTGCATGTTATGCTGAAAAACATTTCAAATTTTAATAAGGATTTACTTGACTCATATTTATATTTGTATGTTTGTATGCATATTTATATATGATGTTTTTTTTTCAGATGTTAATATTACTATATAGTGACACAAACTATGTCTTGGATGGGTTCCGCGCCTCATATGCTATCCACAATTGCCCTAATAATTGTACCGGGCGTGGACTATGCATGTCCAATACATGTTTCTGTGCAGGCAACTGGGGTGGGCCTGACTGCAGTGTGCAACTCTGCCCCAGCTCCTGCTCTGGTAATGGGCAGTGCAAAGATAGGTGCTTGTGTAAGAAAGGGTATGTAATGAACCTTAGTTTATCAATTTTGAAATTCAAATCATATTTCACATCTATACAACTTTATCATTTAGCATCATCTCACCTGATAACTAACCATCACGTACTACTAATATTAATGATACCCAAGGTATAAAAGGGCTTATCAAAAATCGCCTATGCAAGGAAGACATTTAATGGCTACATTATCTCCAATGCTGGAACAAATTAATGCTATAAATATTGATGTTTGGTGGCAAGAGTTAGATAAGATGGTGATTGTAACTATAGGTATAACACTTAACCTAGTAGGTTCCTGTGATAGAGTACAGTGTGCACTTGACAGCATTAGGATGCAGGCAACCGATTGGTCCGACTGAAGTGTAGCGTCAATTATGTGATCTCAGCTCATTGCACCCAGACTGCAGGAACCTGCTGATTTATCTAATATCTTTTTGAGACAAAACATTTACTTATTACAATTTTAAGGTATTCTGGAGAATCTTGCTCATTAAAACATAATGATAAGGAAGGAAATAGTTGGCACTGGCTCTCTCATACCGAGAGTGGGATGACAAAACGAGCAGCTCACTCGGCAGTGTACGTCAACCACACGGACTCTCTATATGTGTTTGGAGGTTATGATCTGAATAAAGTGTTAGGTTTATTGGAAGTATATAGGCAAGTATCAATTCTTTATTTTATTGAATTTTTATACACAAAGATTACTTGTTTTAAATGGCTTTTTAATTATTATTTTATAACTGTAACTTATTATTGTATTCACAGGTTTCCTACTAGTCAATGGTATGATGAATATGGAAAAGTTTTACGTAGATATCCGACAAATGAAGAAAATGATAAATCCCTTCTCACTTTGTTTACTAAAGTAAGTAAATAAAACACAAATAGCTTATTAACAGGTCTATACAAATTTATTAGAAAAACATAGTTTTTATTGGAATCTGTTTACTATTGTAGGTATATCTGTCTGTACTACATTGAATTACCAAGCGCCTTAGTAAGAAAGATAAAAAACTGTCCAATGATTCATTTTAATGTCAGATTAAATTGCTTCCTGTTGTTGAGTTCACCCACTATCTTTATTTACAGGGTAATATTGATGGCAGCAACTTTCAAATAGGAAACAGAAGTTCATTGTTCAATTTACTTTTATCGTCATTTTCGCAACATGATAAAACGACATTACCACTTATGTACTCCCACTCTCCAGCACCGTACTCAGAGAGCTACCTGCATTTTACTGATCGGCCAGAAATGCTTATATCAGCTGTGAAATTTAATTACACTAAACCAGAACCACGCTATGGGCACTCAGCATGTGCCTTTGGGAAGGGTTTTGTCCTATATGGGGGGAAACTATCTGACGGGAGTTTATCGTCGGAGTTGTGGGCATATGACGCCGTCGCGAATCAGTGGACCCAGAGGGCAGTGAATTCATCATTCACACCACCTGGACTGACTCGACACACGTTGACGGCTGTTAAAGATGAACTGTACCTGTTTGGCGGGAGTACAGTCGATGGAGAGTTTTCTTCTGGGTAAGGATTTAGCCACTTTTTATAACATAAATAACAAAGTCATTAAAAATAATGCAGCCTACAAAGTGACTCCTGTTCCACCTATCCCTACCCGGTTATCTCCACTTAACCTTGTCGTTCAACCATGAAGTTATGCCACATGAACAAGAGTTTTTAGCAATAGTCTATGGTGTTTTTTTACAGTTTGTACAAGTTAAAGTTGGGGGATGTGAATACCGAGAGTTGGGAGCGCGTACAGGTGCACGGTGGCAAAGAACTGGATGTGCGAGTGGTGGCGCACACCACTGTCTACCATCCGCATTCAAACTCCTTACTGGTTTATGGAGGAGTAGTCGCTAGTGTCGCCAGGTGAGACCGAACATTTTATTCAAATTAATTAATGTTTATGAAGAAGTAGAAGGCCAAAGTCGAAAGACAAGTTCGTTGTTGATGCAATTTGCAATGCCAAATCTAAAGTTTAATTAATTTCTAAATATGATTTATTTTGGGTCAGAATAAACCATCAAAAAGTCAAGGTTTTGAGCTCAAATAATATACTGGGAGGTAACGATAATGGAAATGGATAAACTTAGGTTGAGAGGATAAATGGCGACCCTCTGATGTTAAATATGTCGGTCTGCCTGCGCAGTGTGGTAGCGTTATGTACTTATAGTGCCTGAAAAACTAGTTATCGTGACCAAAAAAAACGATAAGGGAAATGGCTGAGTAAGATAGAAAATGAAAGTACGAGTTGTACTCATGATAATTATGCAAAATCTGACCAAATATTTGGTTGCGTTATAGAGCAATGCCCGTTAGTATTAGGAATTCTGGACCAGGCCCCCACCCCTGCCGGAGCTCGAAGTTGCAAATGGCGGAATTAATTGCTATAAAGTAAAAACATTAAATATAACGGTGTCGCCCCCCATTTAAATTGTTTGCGCGTGGTCCCATTTCGCTATTTTCGTTTCCGTGATAGGAGTTCCAAGAATAGAATAGAATAGAATAATATTTTATTTGCGTAAATGTGGTAAGTACAGTATGTTGGTAGATAAATTAATAGTCCAATACACATTTACCTTATTTCAAAGACATGCAAACAACAACTTAAAAAATAAAATTTTACATTTTTTCATTTAAAAACTCATTCACCGAGTAGTAGCAGTTATCAATAAGCATAGTTTTTAGTGACTTCAAAAATTTGTTATGCGTCAATCCCTTCATTTCCTCAGGTAATTTATTATACAGTTTGATACACATAGAATAGCAATTTTTTTGATATTTTGTTGTTCTTGGTATTTGATCGTGCACTAGTTTATTTTTGTGTCTTGTATTTCTAGGGTACACTTGATCAGCAGTTTTAAAAAGATCAGGATTCTCCTTTACAAACTTACATATTTCGTAAATGTATATACATGGTAATGGTATTAGATTTAATTTCTTAAATATAGGTTTGCAAGGTTCATCTGGTACTGCACCGACAATGGCTCGTATGCATTTTTTTTGCGCAACAAATAGTTTTCCTATGTCTGTACCGTTGCCCCAGACTATAAGTCCATACCTAAGAGCAGACTCAACGTAAGCCTGATAGGCTACTGTTGCTATTTTTCTTGAAGTCGTCATGGTCAATTTACTCAGAGCAAATGAAAAGCTATTTACTTTGTTACAGATTCTATTGGTTTGTTGTTTCCAGTCTATCAAATGATCTATTATAATTCCTAAAAATGTCACATTATCGGCCCTCCTAAAAGTTTGTGCGTCATAATTTATGTGTAACATATCGCTGAGATTATTAAAATTTAAGAAAAGTGATTTATCTATATTTAATTGTAAATTATTTTTACTTAACCATGTCATTAATAACTCTAATTCATTGTTGATGTTAATTTCGTGATATTTTAATGTTTGTTTTTTGTCAGTGCTAATAATAATTGAAAGATCATCAGCAAATAAAATACTCCTATGATTATTCAATTCTAACAAGTCATTTATATACAATATAAATAGAAGAGGTCCCAATACACTACCTTGCGGAACCCCAGAGTTGTTAAGCGTAAAATTGGATCTATGTGTTTGCACTATATTTTTAGAGTTCATTTTAAGTACTTCAACACATTGAGATCTATTTTTCAGGTAACTTTGTAGCCAGCTCAATGCAGGTCCTCTAACACCACAGTTTTCAAGTTTAGATATTAAAAGTTTGTGTGAAACCAGGTCAAATGCCTTCGACATGTCGCAAAATAGCACTGTAGTGTAGTAGTTAGCGTCAAAATGGCGGAGGACATCTGTTATCAAGTTAAATGCCGCAAGTGAAGTAGACTTGTGTCTTTGAAAGCCATATTGATCATGTTTGATGATGTTGTATTTTTTAAAGAATGCCATTAGTTTATTATGCATGATTTTCTCATAAATTTTGGAGAAAATAGGAATAAGAGTAATTGGACGATAGTTTGCCATCGTGAAATGTTCGCCCTTTTTATATAACGGCTTAACTACAGATATTTTTAGTTTTTCCGGAAATTCACCGGTTTCTAATGATAAATTAATAAGGTACGTCAGTACGGACACAAGTTCTTCCCCGCACGCTTTAACAATTTTTGTACACACATCGTCATATCCCTCAGATTTAGTGTTATTAAGTGAATTTATTACTTAAAGGATGTCATATTCGTCTACTGGGTCAATAAAAATAGAATTCTTTAGTCTAGCTTTAAGGTTAGTCACTTCTGTTTTATTACTAATTATTTTGCTCATGTTAATGAAATAGTCGTTAAAACAATTTGCTATGCTTGACGGATCGGTCACAGTTGTGTTATTACACTCAATTTTTTCAATATATTTATTTCCAAGTGTATTGCTTGAATCTTGCTGAATAACATTCCATGTTGCTTTGCTTTTATTTTTACTATAAAGTATATACCTACTGCACTCATTTTTTTGGGAGCGAGAGATACATTTCTTTAAAAGTCTGCTGTAATTCTTGTAGTTATTTCTCGAATCACGTGTTTTACTCCTATAGTATTTCTTTCGTAAAATTCTTTTATTTCTACAACTAACTTTAAGACCCTTTGTCATCCAGTGAGTCTTAGACAATGTAGATATTTTTATCTTGGAAATTGGGAAACAAAGTCTATACAAAAGACAAAACAAGTCATAAAATTCATTAAAACTTTCATTTAAATCCGAATTACTATACACTTCAGTAAAATGTAAGCATTGCAAATGTTTTTTAAATTTTTCTATATTCTCACATGAGTAACACCTTCTAAAAATAAACAAGCTTCGCGGTAACACGTTTTTTACCTTCAAAGAAAATTTTAGTACCTGAGCTCTATCGTGGTCTGACAGATAAAGTGGCAAAGTTGTTCCTGTTGCTTTTTTAATGTTACTTATTATGTGATCTAAACAAGCCTTTTCTCTTGTTGGCTCGTTTATATGTAATATTAAGTTATAGTTTCTAATTATGTCCTTAAAGTATGATGTTCTAGTATTCTCTTCTAAGGTATTTATATTAAGGTCGCCTAATATTATTATCCTTTTTTTCGGATATTTAGACATTAACCTATGCAGCAATATTTCGAATTTTTCAAAGGAAAAATCCATGTCGCTTTTATTTTTCGAAGGATTTCTATAAATACAACATATCAATATATTATTAGTGATTAAATTAATGGCACAGCATTCAAACCGTTTGTCAGCTTGTAAGTCATGGAATTTAATTTCCTTGAAAACAAGACCTTTCTTGACCAAAATACATGATCCTCCCCTTTTTGTACTGCGGGAGTAACTAGCTGACAGTTCATAGTTACGTATATGTATATTTTTTCCCTCACCTTTTTTTACGAATGTTTCGGTAAAGCCTAAAACATCTGGATCAAAATCTGATTGAAGGTCTGATAACGTTATTTCTATGATTTCTTTTTTAGACAGCAAACCTTGAATATTTTGGTGAAAAACTGTAAAAGCGCTGTTTTTAGGGACGAAAAAAGTTCCCTGTTTCACTTTGGGGGGAAGATTCAGGTAAAGCAACTTTTTTAGTAATTATGGGCTTTGAACTGATTTTCTCAAAATAATAAGGAATAGTCCCCTTCCTATAACGCTGTTTCACGTCCACAGTACTATCATGACGACTCTGTTTTTCGATGCATGACTTGAGCGAATTACGAACCAACTTTCCTATATTTAAGAAATTTTTATCATAATACATTTGATCAATAATCATATTTATTTTTCTGCATATAGTTTTAAAGTTTTTTTTTGACATTATTTTATCAAAATATTGTAAGTCTAAAAATGTACATTTTTTAATATTGTTAGCTAACATTTTCAACATTTGATTTAGCTTGAACTCATTTAAATGTAAACTGTCCTGAGTCCGCAAAATAATAAGATTACATGTGAGACTTTTTAGAGCCGCACTTAATTCCATCATAATATTTGTTGGATTATCGTCAGTTTGCCCTACCGAGAGAACAACAAAATCATCTTCGGATATTGTATATGAAGACAATGTTTTTAGAATTTCTTCTGTATTTGCTCCCGGTTTTACAAATGAGAATATTTGATATTTTTCATAGCGAGTTTGATATCTACTTTCAATAAGAATACGTGAAAGTCCAACACATTGTTCGCCACCAAAAATAAAGATTTTTTTATTAGTATTGGGTTCGAGTGTAGAGGGCGGTAAAACTTGCATATTACGACCTGATTCTGCTGTTTGCTGGATTGCGTCCGTGGCGCCCTCCGTGTCAGTGTTGGTTGGAGAAGTAGGTACATTAACAGTGCGGCGACTGGAGCTCAGTAACGCGTGGTCCGGCTGGCGAGTCATATCGTGGCTTAGCAGATTGGGGGAGTGCAAAAGTGATATTGGGGTTGTTGGCAAAGATGTTGTTAAATCTATTTTGTTAAGCCGTTTTCTTTGCTTTTTGCGATCTGTATTTGGTTTCTCAGTAGATTTACATATTTGAGTCAAATTATGTATTTTTTTCTTATATTCTTCGATCTGTTTTTTTAATGAGCTGTTTTCTAACAATAAATTTTCAATTTCATTATCCGCCCTTTGTAATTCAGTTTTCAAAATTTCATTTCTCTCTGATAACAATTCCAAATCTTCCTTCAGGTTAGATCTTAATTCTGGACAGCTCCTGTTTAGTGGCGGTTCACCTTCTATCATAGAACTGGAGAAAAAATTGTCTGATTCTTCGGAATCCTCAGTTTTTAAAGACTCGAAAGAATTTTCTGTTGTTACATTGACTGTGAATTTTTTTTGTGGTGTATTGCTGGTCAATTTACCTTGGTTTTGGTGTGGGCTGGATTGAATGTGCCCTGGTAAGTGGTTATTTTCTGATTTTGTATTTTCTAAGCAAATTTTACATTTCCAGATTGTTTTCTTTTCCTGTGTCATTAAATCATAAATCTTTTCGGGAATCCTAGTGCATTTTACGTGATATGTGTTATTACAACAAGAGCATAACAAACGTTGTTTACTCATTATTGTTTTGCTACACTTATTGCATTTGACCCTTCCTGGTGCCATCTTGTGGTTATTGAAGATAGTAATCTAGTAAGCTTGTTAACGAGTATCGCGCAAAATCTTTGTCAAGTTGCAACATTCATAAACGGTACCTTAAGTTTTTGACAGATGGCGCAGAAGTGAGTAAACACTAATCATATGATCGACATATATCAGCTGTGGCTATAATTGTTTGTTTGGGTTCAAACTCCAAGTTTGATTTTAACGGTTAAAGATATTATATTTTTTTTTAGATATGTTTTGAGTTATATAATTTGTGTACTCACAGGTTTACGATCAATCTTTTGTTTTGAAAGCTTCATTGCACTTATATCACTTCTCGAATAAAAACAATCCAAGGAAAAAAGAATCACGTACTACGAAACGGGACCATTTTCCAATTTTTTGCCAGTATTTGAGAAAATAACGTTTGTACAGGTACTTTTTATTATATCTGACGTTTTTAAGCACTTCCTGTTACAATTAGTTAATGTTATTATTTTTAATTAGTAAAAATACACGGAGCCAAGGTTATCGCACTTTTGACGGTAGACGATGTTGCACGGTAGACAACTAGACACTAACACTACACTAGACACTGACACTAGACACGGTAAGCAACTTTGGGGCTCCGGCAGGGGGTGGGATCCTGGTCCAGAACTCTCGCTATTCCTACTACTATTGGGCCTTGCTATTGTGTTACCGAATATTTGGTCAGTTTTTGCATGATTATCATGAGTACTACGAGTACTATGAGTACTCATTTTCTATCTTACTCAGCCATTTCCCTTATCTTTTTTTTTTGGTCAAGATAACAAGTTTTTCAGGTGCTATAAGTACATAACGCAAACACTTTGCGCAGGCAGACCGACATATTTGACATTAGAGCGAGCGTCGCCATTTATCCTCTCAAACTAAGTTGATCCATTTCCGTTATCAAATTTGTCATGACCTCCTAGTCTATAACTAATATCAAGTAGGCATTTGTTATTTTGCCAGAATATTTACTTATATTGTAGTAGATTATATGTTTTATAATACATATTTTAATGTTGCAGCCAAATGAAAGAAAGAAATATGTATATTGGTTCCAGTAACAACACACCAAAATACATAATATATTAGAAACAGAAATGTTTAGGTAAACAAATATATTTAATTCATGAGGTGCCACTGCAACTACAAGGCCTAAGCTCAGCATGTGCTAGGTTCGGAGGCAAAGGGCTGGTATTCTGTTGGTACCTGTGGCTTGTTAATTTAGCCATTTAATATACGAGATAGCCTGCTGGTTACAACTGTTTATAAAACCCCGATAAACACCCAATCGGCGAGACCCTTTTCACAGTGGCACTAGACTAACTCGGCATTACATAACTGTCCTTCCAGTAACTAAGTAATTGATCTAGCCAGTTGATTAAGTAGCTAATTAAATTCAACCGTTTGGCTGCCACATATATGTATGCAAGCAAAAGTCTTAAGAGCCCGCTGGAGTTCATAAATCCCATACAAACACAGTCTCTGATTCCTTTGTTAACCAAAGAACCGATATTGAAATTATTTTATATCGATAATCAGATGACGTATATCTGTGTCGGTATCGCATTACTTTTTTTGAAAAACGAAACAGGATAAATGGATACTTAAATTACCAATAAACTTGTTTTCCGTTTTTTACCTTAAAAACAAGTTTATTGATTTATAATGGATTCCTGTTTCGTTTTTCAAAAAAGTAATGCGGTACAGACACAGATATACGTCATCCGATTATCGATAAAAAAATATTTCAAAATTGGTTGTTTAGTTAACACAGGAATCAAAGACTATGTTTGTATGGAATTTCTGAACTCCAGCGAGCTCTTAATAGCAATCCATAGACATTAAGATTAAGAAGTAAATACTATGATTATTGTGTGTTCAACCTTGTGGTTTTGCAGATTCTCGAAGCTTTCCGACAGAATGTTTGCATTTGATATCGACTACAAGCATTGGAGTGAAATACACTACCCCAGAGCACATTTACGTGACACGTACGTGCCACGGGAAAGAGCGTTTCACACATCGACCGTCATTGGTGAGTTGGTTTTTTAATTTTTTTTTTTTGGAAAATCATCTACAAGGCAATTGATAGACCTAATTATCACGCAATTTACAGTGACAATATAAAGGGTATAAAGAGCGAACCGTATAAATATATCTAATAGAAATATTATTATCACGCAATTTACAGCGACAATATACAGGGTATAAAGAGTGAACCGTACAAATATATCTAATAGACCTAATTATCACGCAATTTACAGCGACAATATACAGGGTATAAAGAGTGAACCGTACAAATATATCTAATAGACCTAATTATCACGCTATTTACAGCGACAATATACAGGGTATAAAGAGTGAACTAAATGAACTAAAAGACTAAATATCCTCTAAATGTATATTTTTTCTTTTAAAGGGAATTACCTAGTCATCTTCGGGGGCTATTCCCACCGCCACAACCGCGAGGAGATCTGTTACGACGGTCAGATGTACCTGTACCACCTGGGCTGCCACGCCTGGATACCCCTGGACGTGCTGGGCAAGACGCGGCGAGGTTATCCCAAGAAACAAGGCGTTTTCGCGCACGCCGCTGCGCTGAAGCCGCCCTCGACACTGCTTATTGCTGGGGGATACCACGGAAACGTAAATGGTGAGGTACTATGATAATCAAGCTTCATCTAATGAAATTTTTCAACCGCCTCCGTGGGTAATGGTTAGTCCATTCGCTTCACACCAGGAGGTCGCGGGTTCGATTCCCGGTGGGGTTAACTTGTAAGACTCGGTTTGGTTGGTGGTAGGGCATTTTCTAAGCCCGCCTGGCTAGCTACCACCATCTTATCTAAGTCTTGCCGCCAAAAATCAGTGTTGAAAAAAAACATTGATGTGTTCCGGCATGTAAATAAGATAGCCAGTTCCCCATTGCGTTGGGGAATCTTGGTAAGCCCGCTTCCATCTTCGACATCATCGTCGCTTACCATCAGGCGAGATGATGCCAAGGGCTTACCAATTGTGAATTTTAAAAAATGGATTTTTAGAACTTCCATACAAAGTTCGTTATCGGCAGATCTTTAGTAAAAGTATTTTTTTTTCTGTGTATTAAGTATGGGTTCCTTGCGGATAGTTGCTCATTCTTGAGTGAAGCCACCCTTAAGTTTTTTTTTCAGGTATTTCAGAAGAACCCTATATTGTACATCATCATCATATCAGCCGAAGGACGTCCACTGCTGGACATAGGCTTTCCACGACGACCGGTTCTGCGCTACCCGCATACAGCGGCTTCCCACGACCTTCACCAGGTCATCGATCCACCGAGTGAGAGTCCTGCCTACGCTACGTTTTCCGATAAGCGGTCGCCACTCGAGAACTTAACTGCGCCAACGGCCATCTGTTCTACGAGCTATGTCGGTTACTTTGGTTCTCCTACGGATCTCCTCGTTTCTGATTCGATCACGAAGAGAAAGTCCAAGCATAGCACGCTCCATTGCCCTTTGGGTGACCTTGAGCCTTCTTATGAGGCCCATAGTAAGCGACAATGTCTCAGTTCCATATTTCATCTCTGGCAACACATACTGGTCGAAGACCTTGGTCTTAAGACACTGCGGTATTTGGGACGTGAAGATATTGCGAAACTACTCGAACGCTGCCCAGCCGAGTTGGATTCGACGATTGATCCCTTTCTTGAAGTTGGACCTACCTAACTGGACTGTTTGTCCCAGGTACACATATTCGGCAACAACTTGGAGTGTAGAGCCTTTAACCTTCAGAGGAGTAGGTGCGACATGGACGTATGACATATTTTTTTGTCTTGTCCATGTTCATTCTAAGACCTACTTGTTGAGAAGCTCTACTGAGACCATCGAGCATTGTGCCTTAGTCGTCCATACTTTACATGTCATGCTCAAACACCGAATTCGCTCATTTATCTAAATGAAAGAATTAACAATAGGGATGACGAATGCTAGTCATGTGAGTTACTTTTTATCACCTGTCCAAAACGAATCTTTGTTCTAAAAACTTTTGAAATACCTTGGCGTGACATCATAATTTAGCAGCGTCATATATGTACTCATTTTGTGATTTTGGTTATTTAAAAATCGAAGACTTGATGGAAAACAAGTTGAGTAAGGTTTTCCGAAGTTTAAGTAGGAGAGCAATTTAGTGATCAAGAGTTCATAATTTATTTCTGATGCTGTCGTCATCCCTATTGCCGATTTTTTTCGGATAATGTCGATTTTCGGAGATACATAGATAACACTAAGAATAGGCCGTGGAATTGTAAGAAATGCAGCTGATTGAAAATTTAACGTGCAACCGTTGGGGCAGTAGAGTTCTCGAGTGGCGACCGCGCACTGGAAGACGTAGCGTAGGCAGGCCTCCCACTCGGTGGACCGACGACCTAGTGAGGGCCGCGGGAAGCTGCTGGATGAGGGCAACGCAGGACCGGTCGATGTGGGAGGCCTTTGTCCAGCTGTGGACGTATTTCAGCTGATATGATGATGATAATATGTTGTTGCACAAGGCCATTGATTCTTGATCTGAGCACAAAGCATACTGCACTGACCTAACTACTGGACTAACTAAATATTTCACCTATTTGTACAAAAGTAGAAAAAACCGGACAAGTGCGAGTCGGACTCGCCCACCGAGGGTTCCGCACAAATGTGTACATACATAATATAAACCAAAACATAGCAAGCTGTTAGGTACTATATACACCAAAATTATTAGGTAAGTACCTTACCTATACATGTACAAAAAGGGAAAATATATTTTTTAATTCTTCTTCATAAATTAATCATAAATATAATTAAAAATCTGTTTAAGCTTGTGCCAATAAAGCCCTTTCATATGATACCCCACATGGCACGGTTAACTCAATTTAAAATTTAGACTATCTTTCCTTGCATAATTGATTGAAATAAAGACTTTTTTTATGATTTAATTACAAATGTACAGTTTGCAGATTTTTCCCTATACTTGTAGTATAAGACGGTATTACTTTCCAAATTTCATAGTTCTAGGTCAACGGGAAATAAATACCCTATGAATTTTGATTCCCTTGAGAGTGCATAAACGGTTCTATCTTTTTTTACGTTAACTTAGACCGATGTATATGGTTTTAATTTCAACTCGATACCTCCACGCGTTCCCGAGATAAATGGTTTTATCTCGGGAACGCACGGGAGGACAGGGAGGACAGGCAGACGGACGGACAACAAAGTGAAAATCTATATCTATATTACTTTTAATCTGAGATGTACAGCTACAAAATTAATAGTTCGAACATTGAGTTGACTGTTACATGTTGATTGTACTCATTGTAAAGAGAGACATAAGTATTTAGAACAATATTTAATTGTTTAGGGGACCTCCTCGCTTTCGTGGTGCCGAGCTGGCAGGCAGGCATTACTAACAGCGACCCGGAGTCGGTATGTCCGCGCCACCGGAGCCAGCCCGAGTGTCTCGCCGACCCGGAATGCGGCTGGTGCTCAGCTGATGATGTAAGTTTACTTGCGACTAGCTGGCAGGTAGGCATCACAAGCAGCGACCCGGAGTCGGTCTGTCCGCGCCACCGGAGCCAGCCCGAGTGTCTCGCCGACCCGGAGTGCGGCTGGTGCTCAGCTGATTATGTAAGTTTACTTGCGACTAGCTGGAAGGTAGGCATCACAAGCAGCGACCCGTAGTTGGTCTGTCCGCGGCATCGGAGCCAGCCCGAGTGTCTCGCCGACCCGGAGTACGGCTGGTGCTCAGCCGATGATGTAAGTTTACTTGTGACTAGCTGGCAGGTAGGCATCACAAGCAGTCACCCGTAGTTGGTCTGTCCGCGCCATCGGAGTCAGCCCGAGTGTCTCGCCGACCCGGAGTGCGGCTGGTGTTCAGCCGATGATGTAAGTTTACTTGCGACTAGCTGGCAGGTAGGCATCACAAGCAGCGACCCGGAGTCGGTCTGTCCGCGCCACCGGTGCCAGCCCGAGTGTCTCGCCGATCCGGAGTGCGGCTGGTGCTCAGCCGATGATGTAAGTTTACTTGCGACTAGCTGGCAGGTAGGCATCACAAGCAGCGACCCGTAGTTGGTCTGTCCGCGGCATCGGAGCCAGCCCGAGTGTATCGCCGACCCGGAGTGCGGCTGGTGCTCAGCCGATGATGTTACTTTACTTGCGACTATCTGGCAGGTAGGCATCACAAGCAGCGACCCAGAGTTGGTTTGTCCGCGCCATCGGAGCCAGCCCGAGTATCTCGCCCAACCTGAGTGCGGCTGGTGCTCAGCTGATGATGTAAGTTTACTTGCGACTAGCTGGCAGGTAGGCATCACAAGCAGCGACCCAGAGTTGGTCTGTCCGCGCCACCGGAGCCAGTCCGAGTATCTCGCCGACCCTAAGTGCGGCTGGTGCTCAGCTGACGATGTAAGTTTACTTGCGACTAGCTGGCAGGTAGGCATCACAAGCAGTCACCCGTAGTTGGTCTGTCCGCGCCATCGGAGCCAGCCCGAGTGTCTCGCCGACCCGGAGTGCGGCTGGTGCTCAGCCGATGATGTAATTTACTTGCGACTAGCTGGCAGGTAGGCATCACAAGCAGCGACCCGGAGTCGGTCTGTCCGCGCCACCGGAGCCAGCCTGAGTGTCTCGCCGATCCGGAGTGCGGCTAGTGCTCAGCCGATGATGTAAGTTTACTTGCGACTAGCTGGCAGGTAGGCATCACAAGCAGCGACCCGTAGTCGGTCTGTCCGCGCCACCGGAGCCAGCCTGAGTGTCTCGCCGATCCGGAGTGCGGATGGTGCTCAGCCGATGATGTAAGTTTACTTGCGACTAGCTGGCAGATAGGCATCACAAGCAGCGACCCGTAGTTGGTCTGTCCGCGGCATCGGAGCCAGTCCGAGTATCTCGCCGACCCTAAGTGCGGCTGGTGCTCAGCTGACGATGTAAGTTTACTTGCGACTAGCTGTCAGGTAGGCATCACAAGCAGCGACCCGGGGTTGGTCTGTCCGCGCCACCGGAGCCAGTCCGAGTATCTCGCCGACCCTAAGTGCGGCTGGTGCTCAGCTGACGATGTAAGTTTACTTGCGACTAGCTGTCAGGTAGGCATCACAAGCAGCGACCCGGGGTTGGTCTGTTCGCCCCATTGGAGCCAGCCCGGGTATCTCGCCCACCCAGAGTGCGGCTGGTGCTCAGCTGATGATGTAAGTTTACTTGCGACTAGCTGGCAAGTAGGCATCACAAGCAACGACCCAGAGTTGTTCTGTTCGCGCCATCGTAGCCAGCCCGAGTATCTCGCACACCCGGAGTGCGGCTGGTGCTCAGCTTATGATGTAAGTTTACTTGCGACTAGCTGACAGGTAGGCATCACAAGCAGCGACCCGGAGTTGGTCTGTCCGCGCCACCAAAGCCAGCCCGAGTATCTCGCCCACTCTGATAGCGGCTAGTGCTCAGCTTATGATGTAAGTTTACTTGCGACTAGCTGGCAAGTTGGCATCTCAAGCAGCGACTCAGAGTTGGTCTGTTCGCGCCATCGGAGCCAGCCCGAGTATCTCGCACACCCGGAGTGTGGCTAGTGCCTAAATGATGATGTAGGTTTGTTTTATTTTCTACCAGATAATTTCTGTGGCAAAAATACCTTGTGTAGACTTTTTGCTTATCATACGGACAAATAGCCCTTGCTCTTATCTCTAACTAGCTTTTGCTTGCGGTTTCGCCTTCTTCTATATTAGACAGACAGGTACCCGGTTTGGATCGGCGGATCCGGCAGTTTTTTTTTGATCCGGCCGGGTAACGGGTAATAATGCCGGTTACCCCGCAGTGCCGGTTAATTCAGTTGTGCTGAACTCCCCTTTGTGCCTTTTGGCCTGCTGAGGCTGCTGGGAGTGAAAGCCTCATGAGTCTGAAAACCTGTGTCTTAGTGTCTATTTGATCGTCTAGTTTATTCTGAAGTGTATCCTGCATTAAGCTCCTTACTGATGGAAAGTTATACCTATGGAATAGAAAGTTTCCACGAGATGCATTACATCTATAGTCTAGTATCATATCAGTTCATCCCCATCCCCACCGAGGGGCTCAAACTTTAACTATTGCCGATCACTTAATTTCGGCAATACAGAAATTGCGAGTTACTTTATTTTTTCTAATTGATTTAATTCTAAGTGAAGGTAATTCGTGGGCTGCCTCAGGAATCCTCAACGTTGCATGCAGAGGGTAAAGTAAATGAAATAACTTGGTTGAGTCATAGATGAAGTAGCTGATATATTGGACTCAGTTTGTGGAGAAACCTTTGTTTATATAGGCGTAAAACTCCACGTTACATCGATTAATTAACGATATTGTTTCGTTTATATACAGACTAGCTGTTTCCCGCGGTTTCACCCGCGTGGACAACGTTTCTATGACTTTTCGAGGGTGCGCAGTGCGCGAGCCGCAAGCGGCTCGCGAGCGTGGTAAACAATAGCCTATGTCTGAATCCAGGTCCTAATCTGTCTACCTACCAAATTTCAGCCAAATCCGTTCAGTAGTTTTTGCGGGAAAGCGTAACAGACAGACAGAGTTACTTTCACATTTATAATATTAGTAGGGATTAGTAGGGATTATTACAAAAGTTGCTTCAAAGGCATGGTATGAACTTGGATATTTTACATTATAAGTACGACCATACATTAGTTACATACTTAACTGGCAATTCATTTTCCGAATCGCAAGATTCTCCTCTACACAAGTATGACAGAATCGTTAGGCAAAGGTTTACAGAGGATTCAATGTCAATGGACAAGTTATAGTTACAACTCCATATTTTATAGTTAATTATTGGCTCGAGAAGATATCACATTTCTTCTTATATCTTATAGAGCTCAGATAGTGTATTGAGCGGTACAAATTTGATGTAATATTGACTTATACAAGCCCTGTGCGATGTCTCGCACTGCCTTATGGACGTATATAAATTAGGATTAAATATGTCTACATTATGTAAGATTAAAAGGTAAACAAAATTAAGTAGACTAGTGAAAGTACTGCAATCGTTCGTCCATGGGCGAACTAGAGGAAAACTACCTAAAATATAAGGAAAACTAGCCCCGAATGCGAACTTTGTCTCTTTGAGTTATTGTAAGTGAATATGAACGGTTTTAATATTATTTAGCATCGTCCGTTCAGTGATTATAACCAACCCGTAACAATATTAAAATTGATGCTTTTAGCAACTCTTTAGATAATTTTAAACATCTCAGATTATACATTTCTGTCAAGCAAACGATACTACAACCACCTTATGTGAAGTTATATGTACAAATCTATAACTCACAGAGAACCCTAATTTTTAGAGAACCTTTCGAGTGTTCCATATTTAAATTTAGTAATGCCTATAACAAACATGGTTATTTAGTGTGTGATTCCAGTTACACGTAGCTGTAAAATGATTGTACAATGAAACCTTAAGACCAATATGATACGTACCCGGACACACGTCGCGGCTCACAACCTGTTACTTTTCACACCACGGTCTCACCGAAAAAAAAAACAATATTCAATCCTCGACACACGACTCCCTCGATCCGCCATCTAATCCCGCCTTCCTTTTGCGTACACGCATCCTCAAGAAACAGTCCTCCATCCTGTCTCTTTCACACAACATCACAAGGCCAATCATCTTACTCTTTCGCTCTCATCTACACTCTCTTGCAAACCTAAACCGTATTTCATTGGTTTTAAGTGCTAACACTTTCTATACTTGAGTCAAAGAAATCGGCGCCAGACACCCCCCCCCCCCCCCCCCCTCAGCCCAAATACAAAAGTTCAGCAACTCAATATTATTATAAGGGTTCCGTGTGGTGTTACGCAGTAGCTCTATTACAAAAGATTTTATTATTATTAGGGTTCCGTGTGGTGTCACGCAGGAACTATCACATAGTGAAGGAAATGTATTGACTAATTTTAATTGAACAAACATTTATTCAGCAATAAACATTCAAGGTCAAGCAAGGAAAATACTAATTATGGTATTGTATTCTTAATAGAATTAAATAAATAAGTAATTAAATAAAATTAATATTTGTAATTTAAAATTGGCAAATCATGATGTAAAACACTAGTTTGTCAGCACGATTGGCATCAAGTTGACTTCTTTTTTTCTCATAAATTAGTGCTGCTTCTGAAAACAGGCGTTCGGTGTAAATATAACTTGCAGGTGTAGATAAGTAAGGTGTAGGTTACCGAGTACCCGGCAAAACCATTACCACTCCCATGTCTAGTCGATATAACTTTTGTGACTGTATATCGGCTCGCCAGCTTGGGCTTAAGTTTGACATTCAATACCATAGCCCTCAAATTTACCTGCAAAATGAGTCCAGATCTCTCGGGGACTATGTAATTTTTAAAATGTTGCTCCGTCCTTTACTTTAGCTCTGTGTCAAATTTCAGCTAAATCGTTTCAGTAATTTAAGCTTGGTTGAGTAAAAAAATTGACAGACAGAAACTTTTGGATTTATATATTAAATATTAGGAGTAAGGCAAATGATTATATGTTTTGTATAAACCGTTCTGTTTCTACAGATACTTGCGCTGTGAGACTGTTATCCTACGCCCGCGGCCGACTATATCTTCACTAGTCTGATTTTAATCCACTCTTTACAGATCTGTTACGGAAGAACTATAGGATCTAACTGCACCACAAACCTTCAATCCATACGGTGTGGGGGGATTTGCCCTGCTCTGGGCGATTGTCGTTCCTGTCTCATCCATGGACCGCCGCTCAACGCTGAACGCAAGCCGTTGCCGTCCGTTACTACGAAGCTGGGCCTCTATAAGTGCAGTTGGTGCGTGCAGAACGCGAGATGTCACCATAAAGATGGTAAGTCAAGCAGAGTTCGAAGTGATAATTATATTGATATAATATTAACCATAGGTACCGGGTTCAAAACCGGACGGCCAATGTACCAATGAGTTTTTCGAAACTTACGTACATATTAATCACCGATTGCTTTAACGGTGAAGGAAAACATCGTGAGGAAACCTGCACACACCTGCGAAGAAACTCGAAGGTTGTGTGTGAAGTCGACCAACCCGCACTGGGCCCGCGAGGTCGACTAAAGCCCGATCGCCCGATAATTCAGGGTAGGCTCGAGCCCCTCGGTGAAGACGTATATGAGCTGTTATGATGATGATGATGATGATATAACTTTGATCATTATCCTTATTAGGGATGACGAATGCTAGTCATCTGATTTATTTTTTATCATTTGTCAAAAACGACATTTTGATCTAAAATGTTTGTAATACCTAGGCGTGACGTCATAGTTATTCAGCGTCATTTATGTACTCATTTTGTAATTTTGATGAATTAAAAATCGAAGGCTTGATGGAAAACAAAACTCGTTGGGTTTTCCGAAGTTTAAGTAAGAGGGAAATTTAGTGATCAAGAGTTCATAATTTATTTCTGATGCTGTCGTCATCCCTATTATAAAATTAATTGCAGAAACAAAGATTTCCGATTTTATAGGGAAGTGCGGGGAAGACGCGGGAGGGTGTTTTGATATGGTGAGCTTAGCGGATTTGTCAGTCGCTATAGATCGTTGGACAGGAAAGCAGCGTGCTTACGCTATACCTAACTAACCCACGGTTTTTCGACAATTACCGCGCGGCGTAAGTTTTGTGTTCGCTTCAACTTACGCCGCATTCGTGATGCGCCATCGATTAAATTAGTTGAGAACTGGGTGGGTGGCATGGTTAAAAGTTTCAGGTTCAGCAATAAACATGCCAAAGCAGGGTCCAAGATATCCTTAAAATCATCTCTACGGTTATGTGAACAATCATAACTGTCGTTTTTGGGGCCCAGACATTCCGAGAGAAATGCATGAGAAGCCATTTTCCAGTCAAAAATTCACAGTTTGATGTGCCTTTTCAGCGAGAGCCATTAGAGGTCTATACTTTTTTTTAAATGCACGATGCGCGGCGCAGCTGTAACCGTCAACTCTGAAACATACTGCGTAATGATTGACACTTTTTTAATGCACACGTGGAAGGAAGATGGACCTTTCTTCAATAGAAACACGTGGTTTCAACGAAATGGCGCAACTGCCCACACAGCCCGGCCATCAATGAATGCAGTAAGGGCATTCATCATCATTATATCAGCCGGAGGACGTCCACTGCTGGACATAGTGTCTCCCCCAAGGATTTCCATGACGACCGGTTCTGTGCTGCCCGCATCCATCGTATTTTTTATTATAAATTTTCAAAATCGGAAATCTGCCGTTGGACACCTTCAAAATAGCTTTCGCCCGCGACTTCGCTCACGTGGGCATCTTTTTTATTGGGCCTTTGAGTGGTGGGCGCGGCTCGCGAGCGCAAATGTATTATAGTTATCTCTGAAAAAACGCTAGCCTCGCGCTATGTTCGGCCATTTAATGTTACCATGCTATTCCAAACACGATTTCACGTTTCTTAACGTGTCGTTAATGTTACCATGTTAATCCAAACACGATTTGACGTTTCTTAACGTATCGTTAATGTTACCATGTTAATCCAAACACGATTTGACGTTGCTTAACGTGTCGTGAATGTTACCATGTTAATCCAAACACGATTTGACGTTTCTTAGCGTTTCTTTAATGTTACCATGTTAATCCAAACACGATTTGACGTTGCTTAACGTGTCGTTAATGTTACCATGTTAATCCAAACACGATTTGACGTTTCTTAACGTGTCGAAACGCGTTAAACCTCGAACTCGGAAAAAAGTCACAAAAACGAAATTATTAATTATTAACCGTGATTAAACTCACACTTGAACAATTAAAAGTTTTTTTTTACATAATGTTTTTGTATTTTATTTTTATTAAAACAATAAAGAGCCAAAAGTAAGAATACATACATACATACATATAATCACGCCTCTTTCCCGTAGGGGTAGGCAGAGACCACTTCTTTCCACTTGCTACGATCCTTACATACTTGTTACGCTTCGTCCACTTTCATTATTCCCATAATCATAAAAAAAATAAGAATCAACGCAAATAATTATCTTGATAATTTCGAACCCTGAAGTCAAGATCACGACATTACTCGGTCTCAGAACATTAATGTTTAGCAAAGGAGATGGAGGCGTTTAAAAATAAATTATCGCTTTCAGATAACTATGGCGTATGTGGAGAGGACACACCATCAGAGACCCCTGGGTGGTGGGGTACCACCGGCACAGAAATCACTTCACCTGACCAGTGCAAAGTTCTAGATAAGAGGCCTGGTTTGACATTCCTTAGGTACCAGCAACCAGCCGATTGGAACCATCCCGATGGGGTCTCGGTGGTCAATGCGACCACTGTGGATTGGGGAACGGGGGGAGGGAGTAATCACATATTCAGCGGCCCCAGCGAAGCTAGATTGCGCGGATGGTTGCATATACCACAGTATTGGAACGGGACTGGAGAAACACTGCATGTTTGCGCTGGTTATGCGAACATTTCTTTGACACTGGGCGACAGTAAAGATTCAGTGGCGAATTTGACAGCTCAACCATCATCTTGTTCGCTGGTCGACTGGCCGTCGCTGTTCCCGGGCAGACTTTCAGTAGACATGCATGCGAATGACTCGTTACATACCGGCCTTTATCCCTCACATCATCATGCTAAAATGGAATTGTTACATAACAAATCGCTAGAAACTGCAAAGGTTAGTAAGGTTTTACACAAAAATATTAACATTAACAATTTTGAATTTGTAGATTAAACCAATACATAAATATACAAGGTGGCATATAGGAAATTTTATTTTTATTTGCTTCGTAACTTTTGAACGTGTGAAGGGGGAAGTGCGCTGTTGGCGTGGATCGGTAGCTTGGTTCTTGAAGTTTGGTTCGCCATGGGTCAGTTCACAAGTGAACAGGGTGCTTTCGCTGTGCGTAAAGATTTACGAAAACAAGTTCGTGTGTAAACAAAAAGAAAATTTCCTGCGGGCCACCTGTACTATGGATATTTTTATCCGAAATAAAATAAAGAATTTTATTTTATCTACTCTCATATCGTAAAGTTCGCATTATCAACTTCAAAACGAGTTTATATTAGCATAGTTTATAAACACAATACCGTAATTAAAAAAAATACATTATAACATTATTTTGTTATGGAAATAATGTTTCAATGTATTTTTTTTCCATTACGATACAAGTTAAACCAAAGAGATAATATCACCAACGAAATTCCATATCAATTTTTTTTTATTGGAACGCACATGCGGTTCGCGCCATTTTTACAGCAATACAAACATTTTTACTTGTCTGTGACAGCACCCGCTTTAACGCATGCGCGGTGATGTGTTGGTTTTTCATTGAATTTTGTTGTAGATACTGAATTTCGTGGATAATTTTCATTCTTGTTTAAAAATCTCTGAGATTAGTGAAAGCATTGTTTTTACCTGTCTGTGACACCGTCCGCTTCAGTGCAAGGGCGGTGATGCGCTGGGATTCAGCGCTATGACACGTTTTGTTGTAGGTACTTACTGAATTTCGTGGTTTTTTTTTACTATTAACTTCGATCTTTGTATTTTAGTTGATTCAATCCCAATGTATGAGATTAGATAAAGTAGTGTATGAAACTGCACATAATTTGGTCTTAAAACACTTGTGTAATGCTATAAAAAACTCGCCTACGGCTCGTTTTTTTAACATACACTCGTATTTTAAGAACCCTTATTATGCAACAGTTTCATAAACTACTATATTATTTTTTATTTTAAGCCGAATAGATATTAAATATCGAAACTTCTTTCCAGGTCTTTACATTCGAGTTTTTGGAACCATACTCAGATGGCCAGTGTTCCAACTACGACAACTGCTTGCTATGTTTAGCTGACGCTGCCTGTGGCTGGTGCGAGCTGACTAACCGCTGCGAATCGCGCCACGTTGACGAGAAGTCCATTTGTGCTGTGGAAGAAGAATGGCGGTATCTGACACTCCAGCCGGCGTCTTGTCCTAACTGTTCCAACTATATTAGTTGTGAGCGGTGCGTGGCCGGGAACTACTGCGAGTGGTGGGCGGACGAGGCGCGTTGCGCGCGGCGCGGGCGCGCCAGCGGCGCCGTCGTGGACGCCAGCGAGTGCCCTGCGCCTTGCCGCCTGCGGCTCGACTGTGAGCACTGCCTGGACGAGCGCGGCCGCTGCGTCTGGTGCGAGGCCACCCGCCAGTGCTTCAGCTTTAGCGTCTATACCAGCGAGTACCAATTTGGTCTTTGCCGCGAGTGGCTCGACCGCGCTTCTGCGCCCACTGATGAAGCGGCTAGGAAAACCGGTCAGTGCAAATCTTGTCAGGCGCACACGCAGTGCTCCACTTGTCTACGCAGCATGGGCTGCGGCTGGTGTCACTCGTACGAGAATCCTATCAACGGGGCCTGCACAGAAGGAGATTTTACTAGGTCTCACGTGGCTTGCTCCTCGCTTCTCAACGTGAGCGTTACTGACGCGGGCTGGGCGTACGCGCAGTGCCCCGATGTCGACGAGTGTGGCCTCGGCCTGCACGACTGCCACGAGAACGCTGTCTGCAACAACACGCACGGCTCCTACACGTGCAAGTGCAAGCAGGGCTACATCGGCGATGGAAAGAAGAACTGTATGCGCACATGCTACAACAACTGCATACACGGGTACTGTTTGGGCGCGCCTCAGTACAAATGTAACTGTGACCTGGGCTGGACAGGCGCAGATTGTTCTATAAACTGTGGTTGCCACAACCATTCCACGTGCAGAACGGGTGTTGGGCGATGCGACGAATGCCAAGATTGGACCGAGGGTGAATTTTGTGAGTCCTGCAAGCCCGGTAGTCATGGCAACGCGACGACGGGACAAGGCTGTCGGCGCTGCGACTGCAATGACCATGGCGATGAGGCGCGCGGCATTTGTGACGTCAGTACAGGCGAGTGCCTTTGCAAAGACAACACCCAGGGACAGAACTGTGAAAGGTGTAAACCAAAATTTTATGGAGACCCAAGACACGGCGGCAGGTGCTACTATCAATGTGAACCTCGCGGTATGTTAAATGCTTCAGAAACAGAGGGAATAGGATCCTACATGACTGATCCTCAAGCAATAGGACCATCCAAGGAGTGTCTCTGGATTATAACAGCAGATGGTATAAAGGACGCTACAATTCAATTTTCCATAAATTCAGCTCATTTTGATGTACCGTGCGATGAGAATGCTGTTTACATATACGATGGCTTAGGAGGAGTTCCAGATGTCAGCAACAACCAGCAGAGTCAGTTGTTAGGTGTTTTCTGTAATGGAGCTTCTGGGGTCGTGGAAGCTCACAGTGGCAACTTGACTATCCATTACAAGCAAGGCCATCCTGAGCAAGGATTCGAGGGAGTATACACGGTTCTTGCGTGCGAAGATTACTGCAAATGGCCTAGAGTTTGCAATAAGAGACACTGCGTGTGTCGAGAAGGGTACGGTGGACCAGATTGCGAAGTTGAAATTTGCAGAAACAACTGCAGTGTTGCCATCAATGGAGGTGTATGTGATCCGAGCTACGGACGATGCCTCTGCAACGAAGGCTTTGGCGGAGACGATTGTTCAATAAAACTTGACAAATCGCACCTTGTGTTTACTGAACTATTCAATTCCGAGTATCTCTCTGATGGCTTAGACCACTTAAGAAAAACATTGCCAAGATTCGGCCATAGCTTGGTTGCCGATAGACGAGGTCTATGGATGTTCGGAGGATACTCGCTCTCTCATGGACCATTAAATGACATACGATTTTTTGATACAAAGAACAACACCTGGATGCAAGTGACAGTAGAAGCGACACCTGACGCGAAGATGCCAGAGGGACGATACTTCCACGCAGCCGAAATTTACCATTCCAAACAAAATATCTACATATATGGTGGATTGAGTTTGCAGGAGAAAAGTGGGTTAAATAAGACGCTTGATGATTTTTGGCAGTTTAGTTTGAAGGATCAGCGGTGGAGTATCATCCGCAACAAAGAGGAGCAACCTCCTTCGCTAGCTGGTCATACGTTAACGTTACAAAAATATCAAGATTACGAAAGTTTAGTGTTGATCGGGGGATTCTCACTGGAAGAAGGTTTCATGGCTGACGTTTGGGAGTTTGACTTGGACAACGAAAAATGGATCAAATTGAGCACAAAAGGTTCAAGACCTATTGGAGTAATAGGACATAGCACAGTTTATCACGCTCGTTCGCAAAGTCTATACGTTTACGGAGGCATATTGTATGCCTACAATGGGACGACCATGTCAAATAACTTGTTCTCATTCCACTATCCCACTAAGAAATGGAGTGAACTGCCCACATTTCCTCAACTAAACAACTTTTACAACCAGCCAATCGCTGCGTATCTTCACTCGGCAGTGACGACAAATGATTACATGTTAGTTTTTGGGGGAAAGACTGACCCGTATCTTCGGCCTGAAGCATTACTCGCTTACGTGTACAGCTGTAATCAATGGGTGAAAATTGCTAAAGGTCAGTAACACTACATTAACTGTTCAATGATTATTGTCTAAACGGTTTATTAAGCTTTTGCATATAGCTTTTATCGCGGGCTTTGAGCGCGGCGACCGAATCAAGAAATTCCGTAACGAAAAAACCGTAACACCCCACACTCCGCCTACCATGTAGCTCTGACGTAACGTTACCGCGTTCTAAAAAAACTTACAGTGCCATCTATTAGCGATTTGCGGTACTAATACTAAAAGGACTTTGTCAATTTTACTGGCTCGGTTGAGCGTGACGTAACGTTACCGAGTTCTAAAAAAACACAGTGCCATCTATTAGCGATTTGCGGTACTAAAAGGACAGTCAATTTCACTGGTGTAACTTTCTTAGTGTTAAAAGTTGATAAAAAATGCTATGCAATAGCTTTACCGCGGCAGTCCCCGAGTGCCACACTCCTTTTTTTTTATTTTAACCATTTTTCTTTTTAGGAGCAAGTATCGTAGGCCACCTTCCGCCGCCGACGATAGCTCACGCAATGGCAATCGACGTGGAGTCGGAGACCGATGGCTTCATCTACATAATCGGCGGCTGGACCGGCAGCGCGCACTGCCAGGTCACTCGGATCACTCTTCCCGACGACTTGTGTTCCCTCTGGAGCGCCACTAAGATGGAGTGCCGCAGTCACATGGGCTGCAGTTTCTGTAGCACCGGGAACTATACGAAGTGTTACTCGGTTGATAAGCCGGGATGCGAGAGTGGTGATCTGTTGTTGACAAATTCGGGGCAAGCGTGCGATGCGCAGCTGGTGGCGAGGAGACCGTGCGAAAACTTTACATCGTGCATGTCGTGTCTCGCCGCGTGGCCGCTGTACCCGGAAGAGAGGCCCGCTTGTCGCTGGTGTGAGTCGTGCGCTGCAGCCGTGGGTGAGCCACCACATTTATTTGTTATTGTTACATGAAAAGTATGTACACATTTACCATCACCAAGTACAAAAAGCAAAAAAAATATGAAAAAACCAAGATAAGCGCCACAGACAGCTCATGCTAAGCATGTGGTGAAACGCATTAGTGTCCCAAAAAGACCAAAGCCTGTGTTGGGGTACACTACAGAACATTTACTAGTAAACCTTTTAATTAGCAGGGAGAACCGGTCAGTGCAGCAATCCAGTTAAAGTTATGGTAAAAAAATATATATAATAAAGCAGATACAGAAAGCTTATCTAGAAACTAAACTAAAATAAAATAAACTTTAGGTATAAGTAACAGTAACCTCATCATCATGTCGGCCACAAATCGTCCACTGCTGGACAAAGGCCTCCCCCAAGGATTTCCACGACGACCGGTCCTGCGCTGCCTGCATCCATCGGCTTCCCGCGATCTCCACCAGGTCATCGGTCCACCGCGTGGGAGGCCTGCCTACGCTACGTTTTCCGGTGCGCGGTCGCCACTCGAGAACTTTACTGCCCCATCGGCCATCTGTTCTACGAGATATGTGCCCTGCCCACTGCTACTTCAGTTTAGCGATTCTGTGAGCTATGTCGGTTACTTTAGTTCTCCTGCGGATAGTAAGCATAGTAAGCGACCATGTCTCAGTTCCGTAAGTCATCACTGGCAACACACACTGGTCAAAGACCTTAGTCTTGAGACACTGCGGTATTTGGGACGTGAAGATATTGAGAAGCTTCCCGAACGCTGCCCATCCCAGTTGGATTCGTCGATTGACCTCTTTCTTGAAGTTGGACCTACCTAGCTGGACTGTTTGTCCCAGGTATACATATTCGTCAACAACTTCCAGTGTAGAGTCTCCAACCTTTAGAGGGGTGGGTGCGACACGGACATTTAACATTACTTTCGTCTTGTCCATGTTCATTTTAAGGCCCACTTGTTGAGAGACTTTACTGAGGCCATCGAGCATTGTGCTTAGGTCTTCCATAGTCTCAGCCATGACCACGAAATCGTCAGCGAATCGGAGGTGGGATATGTACTGGCCGTTGATATTGATGCCGAGTCCACCCCAGTCCAGAAGCTTAAAAACATCTTCCAGGGCGGCGGTGAACAGTTTCGGAGATATAAACCTAAATCAAACTATATGTCATTAAATTGCTTATTATTGTATTTTTTAAAATTTTTGAATTTAGGATTTTAATACAATGAGGTATTATCGAAAACTAAATATTAGTTTCTTTAAGTTCAAAATATCGCGGTTCAATTCGACTGACTCGGTGGCTCAGTGATTAGTGCTCTCGACTGCTGATCCGAGAGTTGTGGGTTCGATCCCCACCCAGGGCAAACATTTGTGTGATAAGCAGATTTGTTTGCTCTGTGTCTGGGTGTTAAATATCTATATATGTATGTATTTAAACGTATATAAGTATGTATATCAGTCTCTGGTTCCCATAACACAGGGAATCCTACTTTGGGACCAGATGACCATGTGTCCCAGAATATTTATTATTATTATTATTTATTAATAGCCGAGAAATGTTTTGTATGATTTTTTTTTTGTGAATGAACCACTCTGGTTCCTTGCTAAAAGTTGTTCAGTTTCGTCTTTTCATTCACTTCCCGACACGCGTCCGTCGTCAAACTGGTCACCCAGTTGTTTGATTGTTAACCGCCTCCGTGGCGTAATGGTTAGCCCATTCGCTTCACACCAGGAGGTCGCGGGTTCGATTCCCGGTGGGGTCAACTTGTGTGACTCGGTTTGGTTGGTGGTAGGGCATTTTCTAAGCCCGCCTGGCTAGCTACCACCATTTTATCTAAGTCTTGCCGCCAAACATCAGTGTTAACAACATTGATGTGGTAAGATAGCCAGTTCTCCATTGCGTTGGGGAATCTTGGTAAGCCCGCTTCCATCTTCGGCATCATCGTCACTTACCATCAGGTGAGATGATGCCTAGGCCTTACCAATTGTGAATAAAAAAAAATCTTTCGGATGGTAATACACTGAATATTATTTTAGTGAGAGACAAGAAATAAACTGTACGGCAGCCCTCACTAAAGTTTTTCGTCTATTGACATATATCTCTCATAATTGTATGTATTTGATTATGCATAAAAATTGTTAAATTAAAAACATTTTTTGCATGAAAAACAATTATATCATATTTGATATAATTGTTTTTCATGCAAAAAATGTTTTTATTTTTTGCATGAAAAACAATTATATCATATTTGATATAATTGTTTTTCATGCAAAAAATGTTTTTAATTTAACAATTTTTATGCATAATCAAATACATACAATTATGTATTACACGATATAAGTATGTATTACATGACAGTTCAATATCTCCAATCATTTGTGAGTAAATTGCAAGTTTCAATTTCATTTCTAGGAGAACCATACAAACACGACTTTTCCCAGACTAATGGGTATTACTAAGTCATAGACAAACATAAACAACTCCGACTTGAAAAGTTTCATCAAAATCGTTACTACCGTTTTTGTTGTATGACACTCACTCTTCGGTTTGACGGTACGAAGAAAAACTTTTGATAATCCCTCAATGAAATAATTTAAAACTTTAAAAGTTCCAAATTTGATCCCAATCGGATCACGGCTTTAGCCTCCAAAACCAAGCGTGATGGATGGACAGACAGACGGAATTGAGATATTCGGTTTTTCGGTATTTGTGAATGATAACGAACACATTTTTATGAAAATTGGAAAAACTTTTTTTTGCGAAGACAATACTTCGTCTACCCAACGTACTGTACTACTGGGTCGAGAAAGTAAAAAAGTATGCATTATAAACATCAATGTCGTAGCATTAACGTCATAAATTCAGATTTTAATTTATTGTATTAATTTCCAGGAGAATGTGTATCAACAGATGAGTCGTGCACTAGCATCAAGTGTAATGCAGGAACGACTTACGTGAGCGAAGTAGACCAATGCCCTGAGATGCGATGTGCAGCCTCCGATTGTGAGAAATGTACGTCGAGTCAATGCACTTGGACAAGACGAGCGAACAGAGAAGGTAACAAAATAACGCTTTTATACAGGACAAAACAACAGCTTGTATACAGAACAAAACAGCAACGTTTATACAGGATAATTCCTGTCCACAAGAAAAGTTCATTAGCTAATTAGTATGAGAAGTTCAAAAACATTTTTGCTCCTAACATATAGGTTCCTTGGGAAAAGAGTTTCAGTTTCATAAGTAGATTCTGAGTTTGAAGGGCCAACAATTTTATTTTTATCTTTTACTAGCTGTCCCGGCGAACTACGTACCGCCTTACATTACATTACACTGCCCTACCCTACCCTACACTACACTACACTACACTACACTACCCTACACTACACTACCCTACCCTACGCTACACTACCCTACCCTACCCTACACTACCCTACCCTACCCTACCCTACACTACCCTACCCTACCCTACCCTACACTACCCTACCCTACATACACTACACTACACTACCCTACCTTACACTACCCTACACTACACTACCCTACCCTACCCTACCCTAAAATAAAATAGATGTTGGCCTATTCTCAGACCTACTCAATATGCTCACAAAATTTCATGAGAATCGGTCAAGCCGTTTCGGAGGAGTAAGGGAACGAAAACTGTGACACGAGAATTTTATATATTAGACTAGCTGACCCGGCAAATGTTATTTTGCCAAAATGAAATATACTTTACGACCTATTCCCATACCTACCAAATACACATAAAAAAATTCGTGGAAATCGGTCGAGCTGTTTCGGAGGAGTACGAACACACACCGTGACACGAGATTTATATATATAGATTACACAAGATTACTTAACTTTGTTTAAATACTTAATGTAAATTTTTTTTTAGCACAATTCACCAGGATCAGCACGGATGATCACATTGAGCTTTTCAACTGGACTTGCGCTGCTACCGAAGAACCGGGCCGTGCGAGTCTTCGAGCAAGGCCTAAAGAGGAGTGCCCCTCCCGTTGCCACTTGTTCCAGGACTGCCACTCTTGCTTGAGCGCAGACGGGGCTGAAGGCGGCTTTGCGGAATGCCACTGGGCGACGCATCTCGGCAGATGCATCTCCCCCTCTTACCAACCAGTTTATTGCGCCGGCGGGGTTTGCGGCCTAGTGCTCACAAAGGCCGACAGGAACAAGTGCCCCGCCCCGTGCGGTACTTTCGAACAGTGCTCTGAATGCTTGCATCACTCTCATTGTGGCTGGTGCGCTTTGAAAGGAGCTAACGGGGAAGGTGTTTGCGCTGAAGGATCGATAGACTCCCCACTGGATTATTCGACTCGAACAACTTGTGCGGCTGTTTACGAAGCTGTTTATCCGACCAATACGAGCGCCACTAATGAGTCGTTCTCGTGGCACTACACGCGCTGTCCCCCAGAGAACGAATGTGAAAATAATCACCATCAGTGCAAAGCGGAATCTGAGGTAAGCAGTTGTTATCCGTAATCGGATCTTGAAAGCAGTTTATTTGTCTTGGTAGTTGATAATGAAGCATAGGGAATAATGTTTCACAATATGCAGGTCCAAATTTCGGAGGAATAGGTCCAATCGTGCAGAGTTAGGAAAAATAAGCTGGCTACATAGATATGGACAGAAGGATCCGCCCGTCTCCATATTTTACTCAGACTTTCTTCATACAAGCAAAAAGTAGCGCCATCTGACATACCTCGTATGAACTAGCGTGGGCGAGACTTGACGTCAGTGCCACGATAAAAAGACCTTGGTAGAATTGTCGCTTTAAAAATGCGTTTATTTAATTTGTTTACAAGAAAAAATACAATGTAAGATTACATAACAATGATACGATATCCCATGTTTCTATTTAGCCTTTCATTCATGATTTGTACAGCTTCTAGCAACACAAAAATGCATTGTTATCGCACTCTACAATTTCCAGCAGACGACTAAGAAACTTTTGATTTTCGCACAATACCATGACGTCACGTCTAGGTATTTCAAACATTTTTAGAACAAATGTCGTTTTTGACAGATGATAAAAAGTAAATCAGATGACTAACATTCGTCATCCCTATTCTTATCTTCGGTCTTCGTGTATAAATACTAAGTTTTTTAAATTTTTATTTTATTTACATACATACAGGTTTGCCGCGACTTGCCCTCCGGGTATGAATGTGCGTGCGGCCCCGGGTACAAGCGCGCGGCGGGCGCGGGCGGCGGCGGCGGCTGCGCGGCCGTGTGCGCGCAGGGCTGCGTGCGCGGCGCTTGCGTGCAGCCCGACGTGTGCCGCTGCGACTTCGGCTACGTGGGCGCCAACTGCACCATCCAGTGCCAGTGCAACGGCCACTCGCACTGCGAGGGTCCGGATAAGCTGGACAAGTGTACTGAGTGCCACAACAACACTATGGTGAGTTTTCTTTATATCTAAACAATAAAGGCTAGCAACCTTCAGCAGGTCATCGGTCCACCACGTTACGGGCAACGCAGGACCGGTCGTCGTGGAAATCCTTGGGGGAAGCCTTTGATCAGCAGTGGACGCTTTATGGCTGATATGATGAATATAGGCTAGGACGCAGCGTGTGCGTAGAGCCTGACATCTCTAACGCTATGACTTTAGATATGCAGGTGCTTACTGCACCATCAAGTGTTGACTTTTTTTTAACTTTTTTTGTAACTCAAAACGCCCTAATTCTTCAAGCCCTAACTTCACAAACTCTATACCTTAGTCCAAATATGTGGCTTGGCCGTTTCGCTACCGTCACATGGGCGTAAGCTGAAAAAATATTAACAGTTCATTATTTTCTGTTATACAATAGTTCTTGTAGAAAAAAAACAGCCAAGCCACATATTATGACTAAAAATAAGGTGTGGAGTTTGTGAAGTTAGGGCTTGTAGAATTAGGGCGTGTTGAGTTACAAGCTTGGCTTTTCATGAGATCTGATGACTATTTGACAGTGCGAGCCATATGGTCTCGACTTGGCAACATTTTACATGAAATAGTTTTTGGTGGGATTTCACTTTTTTTTTGAAAGCTGCTTATGACAATTCTTTGTTTACAGAATGATTGATTCAACTCCTTCCAGGTAGAAGATTCGAATAGCTCTGCTCTTTTTCCCATGACGTACGATGCGTTGCGTTTTTTCCACGACTAGCAACGACGTGTGCCCTAACGTGTGTGCCCGTTCAGGTTGAACGCTGTCTTGACTTTGGGCGTAATCGGCAACCATAGTTTCTGTTCGGACGGCAAGCTATTCATAATCAATCACAGCGGGTACACATTAGGCGTTTTGCGGTGGGATTTTTTTATCTCCAACCGTTTTATCAAGTTTGTCTCCTCTTGATTTTTTAGGGTTGCCACCATATAAAAAAATCATTTATTTCTCAATAAAGGCTCCAACGGTTTTGATGAAACTCAGTGCGTTACTATAACTTTATATAGTTAACTATACGCTATAGTACGTTATTCCAGAAAAAAATAAAAATAAAGTACATTTCATACAAACCCAGGTTGTTAGTTATTTTTCCTAGAAAATTTGCTTAACGACTTTAATGAAGCTTTGTGAATAACGAGGAATTTATAAGGCCTACTACACTGGGTAGTTCATAATTGCGGAAAAATCTGAATAACTTACCTACCATACAACTTAAATTATTTTTAAAGTTTTCATCGAGCCTATTATATTCTTATTATAAGTACTTTTATTCTTTGCTACTAAGTGAGCCTAATGTTTATTGTTGATTCCTGTATTCCCGACTACGCGAGACAAGACAGTACGCACAGCGTAGCGCGGCTGTACAATTTATTTACTTTCTAGCGACGAAGGAGTAAAAAGTGGAGGCCTATATTGGGCTTATGTTCAACAGTTAAGTCCATTAGCTTCACATCAGGAGGTTGCGGGTTCGATTCTTCGTATGACTCGGTTTGGTTGGTGGGAGGGCATTTTCTGAGCCCGCCTGGCTAGCTACCACTTTATTATCTAAGTGCTGCCGCCAAACATTAATGTTAACAGTATAGATGTGTTCCAACTTGAAGATAAGATAGCCAGTTCCCCATTGCGTTCAGGAGTCTTGGTAAGCCTGCTTACATATTCGGCATCATCGTCACATACCATCAGGTAAAATGATGTCAGGGCCTCACCGATTGTGATAAAAAAAGTGGAATTCTTCTGACTGAGATGATGATATTTGATATGTTTCCAGCTATGTTATAGTACTTCACATCATCTTTTGTCATCAACAGGGCAATCAATGTGAGAAGTGCAAACCAAACTTCGTGGGCGACCCAACGGACAACGGGCAATGCATTCCCTGCGCAGTGCACTGCCACGGGCATACCAGCATCTGCACGAATGACATGTCCGAAGTACCCGCGACGTCCCGAGACGCCAGCAGCGCTGACCTGGACGACTATTACAGGTGGTGATGATGATACACATACATACACACACAACCACATAAACACCTACTTATATTTATTATTGACCAATAGGGGCGATAAGGAAGGCATTGTGATGACAAAAAAAGTCAAAATTGATATTTTAATAGGATCCCTATTAAAATATCAACTTTGACTTTTTTTGTCATTGCCTTTTAGTCTAAAAAACTCAAAAATACAAAAAGTATGTACATATAGTGTGTCTGTTCGTTCTTCCGATGCTCTAGTGTCCAAACTACTAGACGGATTTGGGTAAACTTTGATATTTTTGTATTTTTTGATCAGATTTTCCCTATCTTCATTATTTAGGGTTGCCAACAAAGTAAAAAAAGGACTTTATTTTCAGAAATGGCTAACGATTTTTATGAATCTCTGCTTACATCAGGTGTTCGCGGGTTCGATTCCCGGCTGAGTCTAACCTTGTAAGACTCGGTTTCGTTGGTGGAAGGGCATTTTCTACGCCCGCCTGGTCCCAGCTTGAAGATAAGATAGCCAGCTGTCCATTAAAATGTGTGTGTGTGTCCGGTGCTCTAGAACCTAAACTTCTGGATGGGTTTTTATAAAATTTGGGATAGGGAAAAGTCACTTAAGTCAACTCCAGCCGTTTACTTCTCCTACCTTGGTTTTTAGGGTTGCCACCATAGTAAAAACACTTATTATTAATTTACTAAAAATGGCTCTATTGATTTGGATTAAACTTTGTACCGTACTACTTATATTTTCTGATCGTTTCCTAGACTATATACGACCATCTATACGGGACAGTTTTTTTATTCCAGATAAGTCTAAGTTACTTCCCATACAAAAACATGTTGTTTGTTACTTTTCTTATAAATGGCGTAAACTTTTTTAATTAAACTTTGTAAATTATTAGAAGTTAGTAAGGCCTAATACACTGGGTAATTCATTATTCAAAGAAAAAACAGAATTACTGCAGAGGCCAGCAAAAGAGGCATTGATGGACGAACGTGTAACGATCAATGCCTAGTTGTGGTCAAGGTAATGCGCGGAAAATCAATAACTACTTTTCAAAATCAATGACAAACAACGAACAAAAATATTTTTTCACGATCCAAAGTGTTCATTTTTTTTTCAATAAACAGCGTTCCATTTGCAAGTCAGTTCGAAATTTAAATAAAACCTATGATAAGTTACCTCCTAGGTTGCCATGTTTAATTCTTTATTTTTCACAAATGACTATTATGTAATTACTATTCTATGACTATCATAAAGAGTTTAATTTGCACCTATTTTGAAGAAATATCTTGAATCTTTGACTAAAGGATATTTATAATGATAATCAATCACATTCCACTACATATTTTTAATAACTACCCACAAGTTAAATAAATATCGAAAAGAAGAATTGTTATCGTAGCATATTTGTACATAATAACCCGGCGACAATGACGCTGGGTCATATTAACCCGAGCGATTTTCAATTGAGGAAATTTCGAAAAAACATATCATAATAGTTATTGGTTTTCTCAGTAGCTGGAGATAAGACCTCAATTCATATGATTCGTACCATAGTGTATAGTGAGCAAGCGCCAGTGAAGAATGGTAAAATCCCTTTTCTTGAATAAAACGGCTACAGCTCCATACATTTTTAGTTCTAAAAGAGAAAATATTTTTGTTGCCCTGTTTAAGTTGTTTTATAAAACCAAATCATAATCTTACATCTAAATTAACTTAAACATCTTGGTACTACAATGACTTCATGGTCATGCAATAGTTCTCATTTTGTATTAAATTTGTTTGAATTCAGCAGATAACCAGATAGTTAAGAAAAAAAAACATTCGGGTCATATTGACCCCGCGTCATCGTCCGCGTTATTTTTTACACGTCATTGGCGCCGGGTAAAGATTTCTAAAAAGAACCTTATCTGATGGCATTTTTTCATTATTTTCTCCCTTAATCAACACCTCAACATCTATAAGAAACCATTATTCAATTTCAGACAATTTTTCCGAGGGCACTCTTGGTTCCATGAATTCTGAGTCTTCGTAAATGTTGTGTTTATTGTCAGGGAGGGTGGCGGGACGCGCGCGCGCTGCGTGCGCTGCGCCAACCACACGGACGGGCCGCGCTGCGAGCGCTGCATCGGGGGCTACTTCCGCGGCTCCGAGGAGCTGCGCGACCCCTGCCGACCGTCAGTATACTATGTTTACCTCTTTATTGGTACCTTTACTAAAAAGGAGGGTGACGGGACATGCTAACATAACGAACGGGCCGCGCTACGAGCGCTGCGTCGGTGGCTCCGAGGAGCTGGGCGACCCCTGCCGGCCGTCAATCTTATTGATACTTTGTTTTTTTTATATTTTTTTTTGATACTTTGTTTTTTTATATTTTTTATATTTATAGCTTTAAAGAACAAACATACAGATATTAATACAGTACAAAGGAAACCCTATCGGGTTTTTATATTGCACAGAAGTCGAAGACTATTGAATATAATGATTATTGAGGGTAGGTGACACCCAAAGCAAACTTATGTAGTGTAGGTACTTAAATAAAAAGAACTGCCATAAAAATGTTCACAAAAAGAACTGCCATAAAGATGTTTCCCTCTATTAGTAGTTAGTTCACTATTTTAGTAAACTTGACATTTTTAATTATATGTTTTCCTAACATGTTTGGCTCACCAATCAGGAGAGTTGCTAGATCGGCCAACAAAACATGTTAAGTGTTATTTTATAACACACATCACATTATCTAACTTGTCGCTGTAGACCCGACTTTAGAAGTGTTTGTGTTAACACAAAGTTATTTGTTATTTTAACCCCTCAGAGGATAGCTATATTTCTAAAATTCTAGAAAAAGTTGTTAAATCTAGACTTTGTCGCTACTTGGCTGAAAACAACTTTTTATCAGACAAACAGTATGGCTTTCGCCCAGGTCGGAATACCTCTGACGCCTTAGCTCAACTAATAGAATATGTCATAAAAAACTTAGATCAAAAGAGCACGGTGTTGTCGGTTTTTGTAAACCTGGCCAAAGCTTTCGACACTATTTCGCACAAAATCTTCATTAGGAAACTGGAAAACATAGGCATAACAGATAGAACTCTGAACTGGTTTATTAGTTATCTATCTAAACGTGAGCAGCGTGTGAGAATGGATGACATCAGTGGGTCACAAGAAGTGCAATTTGGTGTGCCACAGGGAAGCGTTCTGGGCCCTATTCTATTTATTATATATATAAATGATCTATGTGAACTGCTTCCCAATGCGCAAACCTTCGCTGATGATACAGTTATAAGTTTCTCAAACGTTACATGGAACCTTGTCGCTGATGATGCAAGTAAGGATATAAGTTTGGCTAGGACCTGGTTTGATATGAACTTGCTCTCAATGAATGAAAACAAGACTACTTTTATTTGTTTTGCTCTCACCAAGGCCGGTCTTCCTGATCATGATGTTTCTGTGCAAATTCATTCTTGTACAGATGAGCAGGATTGTAAATGCATTAAGCTAAAACGGACCGCCTCAATTAAATACCTAGGTGTAGACATAGATCAACACCTCAAATGGGATGTGCATATCACTAACCTAGTAAACAGAATAAAAAGATGTTGCTATATCTATGCTGATCTAAGGAATAATGTAGATGATGATACTCTAATGCTAGTATACTTTTCCATAACGCAGTCTCTTTTACTGTATGGGATCAACGGAATCAATGGTTTTTATGTTTAACTTTTCGTGTCATATTGTTTTTATGTTCTAATGACATAATCTGGTTTATTTCAAGAATTGAATTTTGACATTATTAACTAATGATTGTTTATTTCTTGATTTTTCACAAATGAAATTGTTATTATTATTTTGTGACTATCAGAAAGAGTGTAATTGGCACCTATTTTGAATAAATACCTTGAATCTTGAATCTTCCTTGACGACCGGTCCTATTCTGCCCGCTTCCAGCGCCTTCCCGCGACCTTCAGCAGGTCGTCGGTCCACCGCGCGGTCGCCACTCGAGAACTTTAACTCTAACTATCGGTTCTAATAACAAACAAGAATGCAAAAAAAAATCTGCTGTGCCGATTTTATTTTGACTCCAATGTGACATGTGTTCTGTTGATTTCCTAGATGCCAGTGCCACGGGCACGGCGACACGTGCGACCCGGTGACGGGCGAGAAGTGCAACTGCGGCAACAACACCGAGAGCGACGTCTCCTGCCAGACGGCCACCTCCAGCAAGAACTCCGCCCAGGAGTGCTGGCGGTACCAGTGCGTCAAGTGCAGGGACCTGTACATGGGCGACCCGCGCGACGGACACCAGTGCTACAAGACCATCAACATCGAGAACAAACTGTGCTTCGATGGGAAGTCCATTGGTGAGTTTGGTTGTTATTCAATGTGAACATAAGAATCCGACAGGGATTCTTCGTAACTTGAAGTTCGATAACTGAAACATAAACCTAATGAGTTTTTTTTAGGGTTCCGTACAACAACAAAAAAACGGAAACCTTATAGGATCACTCGTGCGTCTGTCTGCCTGTCCGTCCGTCTGTTACAGCCAATTTGCTCCGAATCTACTGGACCAAATCAGGTAATATTTGGTAGGATGGTGTAATCCTATGACCCAAACACAGATGTGCAAAGTAAATAAAAATCATTAAAAAATAAGGGTCATTTTCGGGGGGAAAAATTAGGAAATTAAAAAAAAGTTTTGCATACGCTTACTGTGTCACGTATCAAACGAAAGGGCTAGTTTTAATATTATTCATGAAAGAAGACGAAAATTGACCCTTCCTCCCCCCCCCCCCTCCCCGATCTCCAAAACTACTGAGCCTAAAATTTTGAAAAAAATACTAAATATAGTTCATTGCTTGTAGATTACAGGAAAACCTATAAGAATTCTATCAATTGAGAATAAAGTGGTAAACTCAATATAATACGTTCACTTACGGAAAATAGTTCACTAAAACACCACTAGATAGCGCTAGTAGTATTTTTAGGTATCATTGTCATAGTTGTGTGGAGAGGTGTGGTGGTCCGGAACCCTCATACCGCGAGTGCAACTCGCACTTGACCGATTTTTCTTAACTATAATTTCATTTAAAATTACACTGAATGTAGATGTATTGTTTGTAAGTTTTCCTCTTACCTTTTTTCTTTGCTTCTAATCCAAATGTCATTATTAGGTAGACTGGAAGATAAGATGAGGATAAGTCCGCCTTTATAGCATACATGTCTATTGTATGCTCTGTATTCAAACATGTCAATAAAGAGTTTACAAACACACCTAAATATTATTGCTTAGATGGTCCCATTGGCATTGAAAGTGCCATGAGGTGGAGCCCATATTTTCAGCTTATATACGTCCCCACTGAGAGGCTCGAACCTACCCTGCATTAGGGCGATCTGGCCTTAGTCGACCACGCGGGCCGAAGTGCGGGTTGGTCTACTTCACACACAACCTTCGAGTTTCTTCGCAGGCGTTTGCAGATTTCCTCACGATGTTTTCCTTAACCGTCAGAGCGTCGGATAAACGTACATATGAAATCGAAATTCGAAAACACATTGGTACGTGGCAGGATTCGAGCCACTACCTCCCGCACAACAGGTAGCGGCCCTTGCCATTACGCCAGCGACGCCGATGACCGTCACTGACTCAATGACCGTCAATGAGCCATGAAATCTAGTGGATTATGACACTCCATAGAACTCATTCAGAAGGCACGTCCAGAAGTACCTGATGTCAAACGAGCTGAAGCATATGTAACCGACTCCTTTGGACTCGATTTTGACCCACTTTAAACGGACAGATTTAATTCAAACTTTGTAGACTTATCAAGAATCGGCGACAATATAATAATTTCATAAGCTTGAACTAAAAAATAAAAAATAAATAGAGTTAAAAAAAAACAAAAAACACGCTTTTAAAGTACATCAGACTAAAAAGTAAAAAATATTTCGTAATCTAAGTTGAAAATAATAATTAACAAATTACTAGTATTGTTGTGAAAAAGTGTGGGTTGCTCGATAGACGAAAAATATTGCACAGAGCGCCCAACGCGTTTTCACAAAAATACTAGTAATCTGTTAATTATTATTTTCAACTTATATTAAGAATTATTTTTTACTTTTTAGTCTGATGTACTTAAAAAGCGTGTTTTTAGTTTTTTTTAAACTCTATTCCGTGGAGAACAATTTCGATAGCACGATCATTATCCCCAATTTGAACCTTCTTTCTTTACAGATGAATGTAAGATGATGCCTCGCCCTCTCAACCCGGGACAGACCGTCTTCCTCGCAGTAAACCCAAGATACATGAACGTCGACATTCGCGTGATAGTCGATGTTACGCAAGGAGCCATAGATCTGTACCTGAGCAACAACGACAGCTCCTTCGTGGTCTCCGTCAACTCGACTAATGGCGTCCATGACGTAGAAATGGACCCATTTTATACAAAAATTGTTCCATCAATACATCACAGACCGTTCTTCGAAGATCTTATACCTGGGAGACATGCGTTGACGTGGTGGTTAGGTACGGAAGAACATACAGTGGCCGATTTTGAGGCGAAGGACCTAGTGACATACGTGAATGTTGATAGGAAACACATCATGCTTCGCGTCAGAAATCTGCGCAACCGAGCTGTGCTTACGTTGCCAAATAATATTCATGAGTTGACGACGACAAAATTCTATATTATTATTCGGGCGCGCGAGGACGCGAGCAGCGACGCCAGCTTCGGCATAGTGTTCTTCAGACAAGACCAGCTCCACATAGACCTGTTCGTGTTCTTCTCGGTGTTCTTCTCGTGTTTCTTTCTGTTTCTGGCCGCGTGTGTGGTCGCGTGGAAGGCCAAGCAGGCCGCCGATGTACGCCGAGCAAGGAGAAGACATGTCGTCGAGGTGAGTAATACGTGAACAAAAAAAAAACTATTTTTTGTACGTTTTTACTTGTGAAGAAGGTGTTGGGATGGCAAAAAAGTAAAAAATGAGATTTTGATGGGGGATCGATTGTCTTTTATTTTATTTCCGTATTTTTTTTGCTCGGAGAAAAACGTCACCCCACCTCGCTACCCGCGGCCGCGTGTCGTGTCGCTTGATTGTAGCGCGCGTGCATTGAGCCGTCTCATATTATCGCTTGTGAGATCATTTGCTAAGAAATTAAAAATATTTGCATATGTAATGTATATATTTAGAATGTGCTCGTCAAGACCTTTCTTTTGACACCAAACATATGAATAAAAAAACAATTTTTTTTGGTTGTTTAATTCACTTATAAAATCCGTCATGTTGATTTTTTTTTAGGCTATATATCTTATGACACGCGGAGTGATGGCAGAAATCCAAAGACACCACATATGTCAAGATCGGATAAGTGGTTTAGGAAATACGAGGGAACAGATGAACATACATACATACATACATAGACTGTCAAAAACATAACCCTCCTTTTTCGTAGTCGGGTAAAAAGGCAAAGGTATTCTATGGCAATATAGCCTAGTGTGACGTAGACTTTTCTCACTATTTATGAAAATCTTTTAATAATATTCTTTAATATTATTTTTTAATACAGATGCTGCACATGGCGAAGCGTCCTTTCGCAGCGGTGCGGGTGGTGATCACCGGCGGCGCGGGCTGGGCGGGGCGGCGGCGCGCCGAGCTGCGCCCCATCGCCGTGGAGCCCACCGCCGACGCGCGCGCCGCCGTCGCCACCGTGCTCGTCAGGTGAGAACTGACATTGACTGCTAGTCATTTGTTCTGCTTTCTCGAGTGTATGTATGTCACGGATCAGATAAATAAGGTTGGATTGGAAATGTGCGCTGGGCAGGCGCGCCTCAAGTATGATTAGACAATCATACTTAACCGAAGCACGCGTTCATACTTTTTATTTCCGTGTGGTTGTGTGTGACGTACAGACTCTCGAAATGGTGTGAGACACAATTGCAGCCCTGTGTTCTAAGTGTGTTTTGTTTATTAGTGCGCGCAATTCGTGTATATGTATTATTATTGCTTGTGTAGTGGGGTTGATGGGTGGGAGAAAGGCGGCGACGCTGGTTTTCAAACAAAAGTGTGACTATTGCCAATCCAACCTTATTTATCTTATCCGTGATGTATGTCTTTTTTTATCCACAATTGCTGAGCCCTTGACATCATTTCACCTGAAGGTAAGTGACGATGATTCCGAAAATGGAAGCGCTCTTACCGAGATTCCCCATCGTAATGGGTATCTGGTTATCTTATCTTCAAGCCTTCAACACATCAATGCTGTTAACACTGGATGCTTGGCGGCAAGACTTAGATAAGATGGTGCTAGCTGGCTAGACGGGCTTAGAAAATGCACTACTGGAAAGTTGGAGTTCGCCGGGATTTGACCCCGCGACCATCTTATGTTTTTTTTATTATTCTCAATCGCTAAGCCCTTGGCATCATCTCACCAGATGTTAAGTGACGATGATGCCGAAGATGGAAGCGGGCTTATGTGAAGCTCATGGACTTAACCAAATCATGGAGGTGGTCAGTTTCTTCGGCCGAGTCTAAAGCATAAAACTTGATCAATTTTGTTGAGTTCGAGGTGTTACATTCCTCTTGACATACTCTTAGGATGCTTTTTGAAACTTAAAAATGTTCGGGTTTTTAATTTATTTCTGGGTTTCACACTTAACTACAGCGAACTTGGTTAGCCCGTGGGGAATCTTGGTAAGCCCGCTTCTATCTTCGGCATCATCGTCACTTACCATCAGTGGAGATGATGCCAAGGGCTCATTAATTGTGAATTTAAAAAAGCCGGTCAAGTCCGGACCCGCGCAAAATAGGATTCCGTAGTCTTTTCAAAAAATAAATGTATATTTTAAACAAACAATTGTTATTGCAGTTTGTAATAGCACATTTTGTATAGAAAATCTATTAATTTTTTACAAATCCAACTGCACGTCTTTTAGTCGACTATTACACCTAAACTAAGCAAACCGACTTAGCCGTGCGTGATAGTTTTCCTTTTAAATTGATGATATATTCTACTATTTTCAATTTTTTTGAGATGTCCTAAAACAGTGGTTTAGCTGATTCCTGGATCGAAAAATGGTTTTAGCAAGTTTTAGTTTTGAAAGATCTATTCAACAAAACCCCACACGATAGGGTACTTCAGCGAAAAAAAAATCACCCAATCAATCATCTTTACATGTAGAGCAGGTACCCTAAAAAAAATGAGTTTTGGGTATAACTTGAGAAGAGCGCAAGTTGAAAGGTGATTTTCAATGCTTGATGACAAATCTGTGTTATCAAAACTTTTTATTTGAAAACTAACTAAGCAAATCGGTTTCAAAACTGCCGAACGGACTTGAAATAGATTTCATGATTTTTTTTCTATTTATTTGAGAAAGGCAAATGTTAGGTGATTTTTAAATCTCGGTGACAAAAATACCTTTCTTTGAAAAAAAGGCAACTCGGTTGGATAGAACGGTCGGACAGACTTGCATTAGTTTTTATCAATTCTTATAATATATAGATAATAAATCTACAATCTCTTGTAAAATTCCGAAGAATTCTCGTTTGGTCACTGTGCAGGCGTCAGTACTAATATATATACTTTGGTGCAGGGGAAGATGTAGCGTAGACAGACCTCTCACTAGGTGGACAGACGACCTGGTGGAGGTCACCACTTGTGGGACCGGTTGTAGTAGACATAACTTAGTGGAGGCCTGTTAAGCAGTTGATAGACTAGGTGAACGACGGCACATGGTGTACAGTCAGCACCATTGTGCCACGCAGATATAGTTCTAATCACTGTAAACCTGTTCGTTACCCATTACAATTTGCCACACCTCCTTAAGACATTGACCTCCTAATGTTTTTATTGTTTCAATTTTAATTTATTTTATTTATTTTTAAACATGTTGTGAAGAGCGTGCGTTCGTTCGCCGAACCGGTTTCTGGCAGAATAAGAGCGCTGCAGAGTATACTGCAGCATATGCTGAGTCAGTACCGTTTTGGTGTACAATGCAGCCATATTTTTATAGTCACTGTGCTCTAAATAAAAGATTTTTCTATTCTACATTTACATTTGCGATTGGTTTTGGCGTTACAGACTGCCGGGCGGGTCACGCGCACCAGTGCGGCTAGCGCTGGCGTCGTCACTGGTGCTGGTGTCGCGCGCGCCGCCGCCTCGCCCGCGGCCCCGACGCGCGCCGCCCGTGCCCGTCACCTAGCCCCTCCACGTGCACACGCTGTGAGGTGTCCTCCCCCCCACCCCCGCACCGCGACGCTGTATCAGCGCCAGCGCCTTGCTTGCTGAGGGTGCGAGTGGGATAGCGCGTGCGCCTCCTGCTGTGTCATCGAGAAAGCTTGCCTACGGCGAATCCTTGACTTTGGATATAAATAGTATAAGATTATAGAATGGACGTCCGATCTAATTGGACATCCGTAAACCGACAAAGGGGTATATGGATGGGCAATTTTATGTGGTCTTACTATGAGACCTTGCCCAGTTATTTATATCTTGAGAATTAAAGAGTGGGGCGTAAGGAAATCATAAATCTCTCATTTGAATGACAAGTTTACTGAAATAGATAAAATTATATTTTAAACGTGTACAAACTAAGTAACGCCATTTAAACCTATTGATATAATTTAAAAAATATTTAACAGTTCTCCATATTTTTAACAGCTATCGTATATACTTAATCATATTATTATTATTGTGATAGCTACAATCATACATTTAGGTATACATGCCTAATATTAAAAATCAAAATTTGAAGTGGCATTTAAATACATATACCTAGTGAACTAAGAGATCTGCAGTATAATGTATGAATGAAAGACGGTGTGAAATTGAAGTTGTGAAATATTGTTGTATCTCTTCGGCTCGAGTGTTGGAATTTGGGAGCCAAAGGAATCAAGATTGAGCGCATACTTTGCGTGGGTTGTGAACGCACCTATAGCCGGAGCTGTTATGTTATTTCAAAATTCTATCGTGTCGCGCGTTGGGTAGGGTTTATATTGTTTATTGCATTGCCGAAATGCTATATTTGCCAATACATATCTCTACGATAATATCCTATTTATTAAGGTAATGTAATTATAAAAGTTTTATTCGATACCTGTATAGTAATATCAACATTTGATTCATTACCTACTTTTGAAGAATTTGATTGTTTAAATTTATTTTTAGTGGGAAGGTCACGTAGCAAATAAAATGGTTATTTTCTTTATGAATCTCCTATACCTATTGGTATTTATCTGTATTTATTAAGGTTTTTTTTGTTAAGTGCAGCTAAAGTATTCCAGTGCGGCTGAAGTTCAGAATATGCAAGTGTGATAATGATGAAGTACATATTATATTGAATTTCTGAAACAAAACGTTTTTATTAATTAAGGTTTTATATTGTAAAGGATACTTTTAGATTTAATCAAACACTCTAGTTATTAAAATTAGATAATTTATTGTAACTAAAAAGGTGGGTGCTTAGATTATTCGCCAAAACGCTCATTTTTTCCATACAAATTTATTCTAAAGGTACTCTTACGCACACAGTTGAACTTAGAAATGTATATGTGCCCTAAGGCCGTTTCGAGTGTCAATGGAGACAGGCAATTCAATTAAATGCCTGTTTTTGATCTTCAAAAACTTTGCAACTAACTAAAAGATACTTGCTCATTAATTCGCGAAATATGTGTGAAATCTTATATATTTTAAGTTTAAAATGTAATTTGTATAATAACTAAGAGTACTGATATGACTAATAAATAACTAAAATCAAGATAAACTATGTATATAGGTATTTTTAAAATGTACCTGCCTAAGGTACTATAAAGCAGTCCAAAAAACATTCCAATTGTATAACTTTGTACATATTTAATATTTATTATATGTATATCTAGATCGAGTATTGAAGAGCTTTAAGAATTTTAAATTTGTATTTGTAAAAATTGCTCATTAGTTTAAATGCTAATTCGAAAGTTATGTAGGTAATTTTAAAATCGATTTTATTAATCTATTTTGTTGACGTATTTATGCCAATGTTATTGAGTAATTGCAATGGTAAAGGAGTTTATAATTATTTATCGAGATGAATTGCCATAAAATCTTGAAAATAAATACATAATTGCATATTACCGATATATGTATTTATGGTAGCCAACTGTGATGTTACGATTTTCGAACTCTTATTTATGTGCTTTAAAAACTTGTAATCTCAGCAATAAAAGCTCTCACACAGTGACAAAATGAAACCTTGGTCATGTTGCATTTAAAATGTACGTCATTATTTTGTATACTGAAAATGATTACTTAGTTTTGCAGTGCTATTGTTTTACCTACTGTTATACTTGCTCAAGAAGGACTTCATATTATTTCAAGAGGTGTTCATTTGAAAGATTAGCCAAGTCCTTTTCCTGTATTCATCAAACCCTTTGTTCCACTAATTGGACAGAAATAAACAAAGAGGTGGGTATATCTACACATTACATTTCACTCTGTAGACATTTTTAAAATATTAGCTTAGATCACATATAAAACAACAAGATTAACGGTCACGCGGTCAAAAGTGTCCAAATATAAAGTCACCCTTTTTGTTCATGTAGGTGTACTTTCGCGGCTTTCCCTCTCTGTCTAACATAGTTATTTATATATTTCTTTCCTTCTATCAAACAACTGTCCTGACATTTTTTGAAGTTTGTTTTTGCTTCTTTCCCACTCCCAAAATTTCCCACAGGCCCCTTTGTATGAAACCGAGGATCTACTTTTTTATATGTGATCTAAGAATATTAGTCTTCTTACTTTTGACACTGTTTAAATTAAACTATGGACGAAATCTTGTTAATTTTATTCATTTTAAATGTTTTTGTGTTAAAATTTATAATATAAACGAGTGTGTGTATAAATTTAATTGAATACAGGCTGTAAATAAAAGAGTTTATAACACATTATTTACCTATTTTCCTCATGGTTTATATGGGAAAAATACAGGCTGTAAATAAAAGAGTAACTTACTATTTTTTACCTATTTTCCTCATGGTTTAAATGGGAAAATTAAAATTTCACTTGTACTTTTTACACTCTGTATAAAAGTTACCATCATCTTATCGCCAAACATTAATGTTAATGTGTTCCGGCGTGAAAATAAGTTAGGCAGCTCCCCATTGTGTTGGGGTATATTGGTAGGCCCGCTTCCATCTTCAGCATCATCGTTACTTACCATCAGGCGAATGATGCCAAGGGCTTATATGAAAAAGTGTAAATATAATTACCCACCTACATTCTGAATGGTACAGTTAAGAATAATTAATTAAGAATCATCTTTGCTATTACAGTCCATGACAGAAAATAAAAACTAGACACCAGCTTATAATGAAATAGGGATCTTATAGCAGTATTATGTACAAATTGTACAAGCAATTATAACTGAAATACAAATAATATAGTTAATATTTTTGTTTTAGAGGTATAATTGTTTAAAAGTAAATATACTGTTGGTTGTATAGCTAAGTAGTTTTATTTTTTCCAACAAGAGAATATCACAAATTACATTTAGTACAAAAAAATTATTGAAATTCTTACACGATAGCACAGATAAGGTACTAGTTACGATAGTCTAAACATAATCCAGTCCTAGTTAAGGTGAATATTCGATATTCTGTCAATTAAAATTTATTCCTTTTGTGTTAAGAGATGTGTTTTGATTTTCTGTAGCAATTCGCGCTTCACAGTGTCGGGCACGAGGGAGCGAGCGCGGGGAGTTACCATCGTCACTAGCATGTCCAGAGTGATATTTTTGCCATCATTTTCTTTCACTGCTTCTCGACAAAGCATTCTCACTTGGTCCCTCCATCCACATTCAATGAGCCTTCGCCTCAACAGTTCTTTAAATCTGTAAGATTTTGTCAAGTGTAGTGTCTAATTAAGGTTCCCCAGGAAGCTTGAGTTTCCATGCAAACATAGATCTGCTTTAATACAAAAACTACATGCTGGGTTAGATTCAAACTTTGCGATTTGTAAATATATTGAGTAGACACATATCAATGTTTGTAATTAGTTTTCGATGTACTAATATAAAACGGAAAAAATAAGAGCAGTTTCAAACTTTCAGTTCATAACAAATTTAGCTCCTTGAGCATGTTTCCGTGGAGCGTGTTTTGGACTACGGGTAGGCCAAATAAACTCTTTTGTGATTGGTTGCTGTCTTACGAACCGAATGGGAACCAAAATTTTTATACACAAACTATGATGTTGTGACCTGTTCAACCATTTGAAATTAATTCAAAAATATATAATTTCCAAGCCAGGCGGCCATAGTCGACCATATTGTTTTGCCGTGTCGTTTGTCTTGTGAGATTAGTAAAGTGTGAAAATTAGTTTCAGATGTAAACTGTTCATTTTGTTATATAAATCTCATATCAAATTACTTAGAAAAAAAAAATATGTTTAAATGATGTATTTGAAATACTTGCAAAATAATTAGTTAAAATTGAGACCAAGTTTTGGTAACAGCAAAATGGCGAATTTCATTTTTTTTAACAATGGAAAAATTAATTTCAGACGTAAATAGTATGTTTTATTATATAAATCTCACATCAAATAATTTGACTAGGTTTTGAAACACTTGCAAAAATAATTTGTATAAAATACGAAGTACTGTGCAAAACGGCAAAGTGATGTAGTTTTTTTGTCATTGGAAACTTATCCTAACTTTGTAGTAAAACTATTGTGTTACGAAGAGATATGTTTAGTTAATATACACTTTTGAAAGTGTATTATGCTATGATAGTGTAAGTTTTTGTGAAAATGTATAATCTAATAAGTTTGTGATAAGTGGGTGCATTCAGTGTCTAAAAGTGCAAGGATCAAGAATTTTTTTGCAATGATGATGAAAACCACAAAATGTCTTCATCAGGTGAGTTATTACTAATAATTTCAATACTTTTAATAGCTAGGAAATTTATTAATCTTTACAGCAGTATATAACAATATGAAATGAAATGAAATAGTTTAATTGTGGAAACACAGTAATAAGGATCTTAGTTTAAATTATAGTTAAATGGAACAGTGTGTTTCGCCAATAAATGGAATACAAAATACTTATAATTCTAATTATAATGTCAATAAAAAATTAATAAGTACCTTCTCATAAAATTATTGATTAAAAAATTAATTTAAGTCATAAAAGCATTTGTCTGTCAGCCAACTAGCAAGTTTGTTTTTAAAATATAAAATAGTATAAAACTTAATTCTATATTTACAAAAAACTTAAAAAAATAGGTCCTAGTCGAGTCTGAATTATGTCATCCATGACTCAACACACTCAAGGCACTATTGCGAAAAAAATCAAATTAACAGCTTAAGCCTTTGTTTAGTTATGTCTCAATTTACTACAATAGAAACTAATTATAAACATCAATATGTGTCTACTCAATATATTTGCAAAGTTTGGATTAAATCCAGCATGTTGTTTTTATATAATAGTGGAACTACATTTGTGTGGAAACTCAAGCCTCCTGGGGGTTCAAAAAAGGAATGATTACTTTCCAAATTTAACACTGATACTAGTTTTTAATATTGCTACTACATATTTTTGGTTTCCTGCACATATTAAATTATGTTATTTTACATACAAAAACTGAATTCTATTTCAACTAAGTACAGCTGCCAGTTGTGAACATTATTGGACAGAAGTATCTACATGAATTAATTAGAAACTTAAAACACAACTGCATTAAAAGTTAATCCCTCTTTTTTGGCCAGTTGGGTAAAATGTATCCTATGTCATTTACAGGATCAAGACGAATCTAACAACATGTTGCATTCCAAAAACTATCAAGCTATTTAGGGTGCCAAAGAAATAAACATACATGCATACATACACTCAAGCAGGGTGGGCAGGCGTATTGTGGTAAGGTAAGGCCACTCATCCAAGGCCAAGATGCTTTTGATTATTTATACCAATTTTACTAGGTCTGAGGCATAAATACTGCTCTTTTCTTACCGTTCGCGATCTCCACTCAGAACTAAGCGTTGGTGTGCAATGGTATTGTGGATCGTCATAATGCGGATCTCCTCCCTCAAAGTATAAAAATGCAGATAAAACCAGGCTCTGTGATTTCTTGCTTGGGTGCTCTAACAAAAATTTAATACTAGAACTGAAACCATGTAATGCTATTGTATTGTAATTACTCCATCTATTAATTGCTTGCACTGAGAACGCTTGAGAATATTTATAACTGACTCCAGCCCATCCCACATAAGCACTCTTTGTTCCAGCACTGATTCCTTCCAGGTCCAGGTGAATTTTTAGAACCAGATTTTGCACATTTGAAGAAGACCAAGAATCAAACTAACGTAGGTACTTTTAAGAGCCTTGCTGAAGGAGACTGAAACTATGAAACATAGACAAGTATTGTATATGCCTGAAAGTTTAATTTTTATTTATTTCGGCTGAAAGAAAATCTCAAATAAGGTGAGTGAGCGATTTCTATACTCTTTGAAATGAGTTTTGTTGTGAATTTTTCTTGGCCATGGAAACTAGTCCTTCAGCTGGATTCGTAAATAATTTTCACTTTCTTCATTTGTTTTTGGATTTGTAATGCTAGTGCCGGTGCATTACAAATCTTCTCTGAAGTTCTTGACAGCATTTGCAGCAGCTGCATTCTGAGGTGGAACACCCAGTTGCTGTTGGGCGTCTATAAAACTGCACCCAGAGCAAGTTGGGTTCTCACGTCCTCCTTCATTTTATTTTCTTGTTCTCCACATTGCTCACGTGCACTAGACGATTTTCTCCAAAATGCACCACTTCTTGAACAAAGTCCCAGCAGAAAACAATGAAAAAACAACAAAATAAAACTACGAATGTGTCCACCACAAATCCCGCCAAAAAACCTCCTTTGAAATGAGGTTTGGTCAGTGCTACCAGATGCAAAAACGCAAAATACAGTAGCTCAACTTCAAAATTACAGTGTTCCCATAGAAAATCACCAAACATTTACAAAAAATACAGTAATGGGGAATTTTCCACCACTTTTACAAAAATAAACTAGATGGCGCTGATCAACATTGGGAATTAGAAAATTGGCAACATTGATATTGATAACACAATCATGTCATCAGTATGACCAATTTCAGCACATTTCTACCTTTGTAGTAAATTTCGGGCAATAGAATTATATATGAATTTTCAAGCTAACCTGTAGGTGTAGATGTTCTGCTTGCTAGTAAGTCAATAAAAACTATTTTGTTTTAAATTAAAAAAAACATTAAAAGATAATAATTTAATACGGCTTAGGTTTCGGTAGATTTTAGCAGTATTTTTGATAGAATCCTCGGTAAAAAGAGTGGTTACTCTGTGGTCACTGCTGTTATCGACGAGTGTCGTTGACTGTGGTGTTTATTCCAGTTCATGACTGCGAATTACTTGTTGGTTTTATTTTCCACTTGTTTCTTCCTGAATTTGTGTAATTTTTAAACTCCTGGTGCGTCGAGTCGAGCTTCGGTTCCTCCGTATTTCAGTTGAGGTCTTGTGCACATCAATAGGTACTTAGCAGTTTCAGAGACAGGACTCATAGCTGTGTGTTCAGAGTTTGTGTGCCTAATAGTGAGACATAGATTTCTTGTTTGGAAGTCATGGCGAAGGACTATGGATCGTGGACACTCAAGCAACTTAAAGAGGAGTTGCGGAAACGTAATGCCAAAACTACTGGGAAAAAAGCTGCTCTTGTCCAAAGGTTAGTGTATTTTGCTAAACTTTGGTTAGTTTTAGTATATTTTAGGAGCCTTTTAGCCATTTTAATATTGGAAAACAAGGGCGTTTTTAATATTGTTATAAAAATGGCATTTATATCTGTGACCTAACATGTATGGCCCGCTTAAAAATACAGTTTGATTCAGCATAATTGATTGAGAAGCATTCGTAGCTCAGTACAACTTGGTTTGTACAGCTTGGTTGGGTCAATCACGTAGGTTAACTGACCTGAAGCACGGTCACTATCTGGATGGGTTGACTGTTCATAGCATTTTTCTCAAGCGCAAGGCATGTTAAGCTGTTGGTTCCAGTTGATTTCAATACATGGCAGTCGTTAAGACTAGTTGAATATGTTACAGGTGGCTTAAAAAACTTTTGAAAATGGTGTTTGCACCAACCTGTTGGTCCCTGTTTGTAGAGTATGGCCTGACTTTCCCGAGTTTAGAAAGAAAGTGATCTAATAGTGGGGATGTTTATGGGTTGTTAACAACAGTCTGATTCACCACAACAGCTATGCCACATCTTGGAAGTGTTAGGTCATCATCTGCTAGGTGTTATAGAAAATAAAGATAGTATTCAAGAATCATACATTACCTACAGGTATTCCTAATTATTTTTTACTTTCGAGTGAGAAAGGAGTGACGAAGGTATTGTGAAGGCAAACAAAATCAAAGTTGAGATTTTGATGCAGAAAAACAAAAAATGTGTGTGTGTCTGTACATCCGTCCATTGCTCTATTTCCCAAACTACTGAATGGATTTGGGTGAAATTTGGGTTAGGACAATGTTCTTTTTATATCTCAGTGTTTTTTCAATGTCAAAAATGGCTCTATAGATTTTAATGAAACTTGGTAGTATAACTGTATATAGCCTAGAGTATCCCGTATTTATTGTTAATTTGTGTCTGACTTCACAAGAAAGTATGCTCAGTGTGGCTATACAATTTATTTTACCATTATTTGAAATGAGTGAAATTTTATTTTTAACCTGTTTATATTTTTTGGTTGCAGATTAATGGATTATGACACCATCTTTGGTGGCTTAGTTAACGATCCAGAGGAATCATACCATATCAAAACACCCAATGCTGATCTGTTTCGTGATGTCACCTCAGATAGTGTTCTACCAAATATATGTGAGCAAGATCTACAGCATTATAGTCAGCTAGCCGACCGTGAAAATTTAAAAAGCTCAAAAAACATGTATGAAGAGCAGTACTTGCAAACGAGTCGTGTAGCTTACTTTGACAGCGAGTATTTTATAACTGCTTTGTGCTCTTCAGAAATGAGAAAGTCTGTCACATATAATGTGACCATAAAGGCAAAAGACAATGTGATAATGGAAGGCCAATGTGAGTGTGCAGCTGGAATGGGCCCATATGCTCAATGTAAGCATATACTAGTGTTAGTATATGGTCTGATTGATTTTACTGATAACAAAAACATTAAATGAAGTACAAGCTCCACATCAACCCTTCAGACATTCCATCACCCAACAGCAATCTACTCAGGTAAACCTGTCAAAGCTGAAGATTTGAATTTAAAAATCAAGAATGCAAAGAAGATTGCTGAATTTGACCCACGACCCGGGAGCTCTCAAGAATCAAGCTCAAGCTCTCATAAATATGCTGAACATTAAATTATAAATCAGACCATAAATTTTTGCGCTCAAGAAAATCTAACAATGCCCATGGCTCAGCTGAGAAAACCAGCAAATAAAAAAGCTCTTTATAAAGACCATGATTACTTTAATAAGACGGAGGAAAAAAGATACCTGGAGTCATTAACTTTAAATGAAATCGAATTAGAGGAATTACAGCAAAATACAAAAAATGACCGAAAACTCTGGAAGCAGAAAAGAAAATTAAGACTCCAGAGTTCTGATTTTGGGAAAATTTGTAAATGCCCAAACAACAACAAAGAAAAGCTGGCCAAGGCATTGCTAAAAGATGAAGAATTTACATCACTAGCAATTCAACATGGATTAAAAAACGAAAAATTTGCCATCCAAAAATTTTGTTTAGAAACAGGATTCACTGTAACGAAATGTGGAATCATAGTGCACCCAAATTTGCAATATTTTGGGTGCACACCTGATGGCCTTGTAGGAGACAATGCAGTCATTGAAGTAAAGTGCCCGTATACAGCAAGAAACAAAGCTGCTACTGGAGAAAATATACCCTACATACATCTATGTGAAGAAAGTGGACTTTTTAAATTAGACAAAAACAGTGATTATTATTATCAAGTACAAGGACAACTGATGTGTACAAACAGAAATACAGCTTATTTTTTGTCTATACTGTAAAAGATTTTTATATATCTATAATCAAGAAAGATAATGAGTTTATACAAGATATTACTGATAAATTAAACCACTTTTATGAAAATATAAACAGGTTTTATTAGACAAGTATTTGTACAATATGAAATAAAATGTTAACTTTAGTATCTTAAGTCAATTCGCTCAGATAGTGTCATTAGTTTAGACAAAATGCAAGAATTAAATCTACTTAAATAGACAATTTACAGATACAAATCAAGTTATACACATGTGTCAGCATTTTTTGAGGTCAAGGCGGCGTTCTTTGACACGCGGCGGCACGCGCTGTGTCGGTATTTACAAAGGGCTAATGGCACTATCTAAGCGAATGGGCTTTACCTATGAATTTTTACCTATTACTTACATTAGTCCTGAAATTTAGTAACTAACACATTTATGTTAAGAAAGATGAATGATGTATCCAAGACTAGCTTTGAGCATGGTAAAAAAGTAGCCTATAGATATATTAATCCAGTTCCTAATCTCTCTACCTTCTTACCAAATTTCAACTGTTGTAGCGTGATATAATAACAAACATATATCCATCCAAACTATCACATTTATAATGTTAGTAGGATTACTGAAAAACCAGCCAATGGGGAATTTTAGCAACTAGTGCAGGTCGGTTGTTTAGTTGAAATCACACTGTCAGATAATAATTTAATTCCTCTATTTGTTAATTTCTTGCTATTTCTTATTTTTATTTGATTTAAACCTTTTTTTTTTGGGTTTATTTCCTTCTCGGCACGGAAAGCGCTCAATCTGTTTTTGTTAATATTTTTTATTTTTTGAATATGTATTATTTTTTTTATTTTTTTAAGTACCTTATGTAGAAGTAAGCAACTGCGAACTATGTTAATTTATTCTGCAGGTAGCTTATAGGTTTTTTTATTGTATGTATTAGTATACTGTCGCGGTACACAGACTGGTGAGGGCCTTGGCAGAATATCAGCGTTATGGGAATTCACCTATAACATATGCTGAGCCAGGGCCTTTTCACTGGCCTGGCACTAACTGTAATTCCATTTTATTTTATTGTTTATTAGTAAGTAGCTATAAGTTAGTCTTAGTGGGTTAATCTTCTTTTTTTTCTTTTTTACTTTATTGTTACCATAGCTTTACTCATTGTTTTTTTGTGCCTGGTCGGTGAATAAACGGTTTATCTATCTATCTATCTATCCAAGTGCGAGTTGGACTCGCACACTCCTTAGCGCGCTCTGTCCTTACCAACACACTTCTCGGCGTGAGTTCAACAATGATTTCGCTAAACAAGACATCAATGAGAGCAGTAGACTTTTTATTAAGTTTGGAATCGTTAGCGCGAGAACGACTCAGACTTGGCCAGTAGTTAATATTTGTTTTACCTAATGATTAGTATTAGAATCATCAATTTTAACGCGTGTATATTTACCGTTTACACGATAGAGCAAAAACAAAAAACTGTAAAAATCATTTTTCTTGTATTCTAATTTTTACTTTTTCTTTTTTATTTAATATTTGATTTACTTAAGAATTAGTATTAGAATCGACAATATTAACGCGTGTATATTTACTGTTTTCACGATAGAGCAAAAACAAAAAACTGTAAAAATATTTTTTCTTATATTTCTTTATTTTTACTTTTTTTAATATTTATTATTTGTTAGTTTACCCTATATAAAAAATCACTGAAAATTTCAGCCTGCTACCTGTTACGGTTTAAAAGGTACAGCCTTTTAAGTTGAACAGGTGGACAGCGTAAGCTTAGTAATAAGGTTCATTTGGAAACCTTTGAGTCATCATCATATCAGCCGAAGAAAGTCTACTGCTGGATATAGGGCTCCCCCAAGGATTTCCACGACGACCGGTTCTGAGCTAACCGATTCCAGTGGCTTCCCACAACCTTCACCAGGCAACGGTCCAACGAGTGGTAGGCCTACCTGCGCTACGTTTTCCGGTGCGCGATCGCCTTTGAGAACTTTACTACCCCAGGGACCATCTGTTCTCTACGCACTATGTGCCCCGCCCACTGCCACTTAAGTTTAGCAATTTTGAGAGCTATGTTGGTGACTTTGCTTTTCCTCTTTGATCTCCTCATTTCTGATTCGATCACGCAGAGAAACTCCGAGCTTAGCACGCTCCATTGCCCTTTGGGTGACCTTTGAGTAAGGAACCCTAAAATTTAAATCACTTTTATAAATAGGTTATATTATAAAAGCATTTGTACAATATAAAAATATTAAAGATTTTTTAATGAAAACCTATGCATTTTTACTTATTATGTTAGTTCTAAAATTTGTTAACATGGCACATATAAAAACAATGTCGCTTGACAATATTATTTCTGTATTATTCATAGGCTCAATCAATATTCTATATGTTTTTAATAACCCAATAGCTCTTTCTACATGAATTCTCTTACTTGCAACTTTCCGGTTCTTCTTTAGCATCTCAGGGCCAATTTGGTTCCCTTTTTTGAAAAATGCTGGCATATTAACTTTTACCCCATATGATATAAAAATGTCTTGTACGTTAAATCCTTTATCAACCATTATTTCATCGTTAGGATCAAACCTGTTTAATATTTCACTCCTCTCAATGATTTGTCGGTCACTCGCAGAGCCACCATAACATGGAGATACATAGGTTATCAAACCACTCGGTGTAATACCTAATAGAAACTTCACTGTGTTTTTATTTTTATAAGATGAGAAAGTTATCTGTTGGGCCCTTGGTAAACCAGGTTTCTTTATAGGACATTCTGTAGCATCTATGATGACTCTGGTCATGGGAAACTTGTCATTAAAATCAAACGGTATATATGATTTTACAGTTTCCTTTCCAACCCACAAATCTATTTTTCTCCACACTAATGACATGAATCGAATCCAAGTTATTACTAAATTTGATACATCTTTTATTGATATTAAATACATCATTGACAATTCTTCAAACGTTTTATGTCTCCGTAATACTATTAATGTTAAAAAGAACTGTTCTAACGGGTCTAATGAAGAAGGTGGTGAGCCATAAAAATATTTCAAATGGTGAACATCGTTGCCCAGGCTTGTGAAAACAAAAAGCATTTTTTTGTATGATTGTAAGCCAGTATAGAAATGTATCGCCTTGTTGTCATTTTTATATGTATGTACACTAAAAGCCGGTGAGTTGTTGATAGTTTGTACAGATATATCATTATAACTTTTAATTTCACGAACAGGGGATGCGCAAGATCCAATACTGGGTTCCAAACCACTTACTTCAATATCCATAGCTACAGAATCAGAATCTATATGATCTAGTTGTAGACAAAAGGAGTCACTAGTTGATGTATTAGATTGTTTCTCAGCATCGCTTAACTCCAAAGGATCTTCAGTTATGTCATTTGGTTCTACTTCAATAAATGGTATTTCTTCAACGAATCTTACTGGATAATTGTTTTTAGAATAGTCATTTACTACAAGACTAGGATCAAACCTAACATCATGATCTTCAGAATCATCAATACTAAAACTTACTACTTCAGCGACATCAGCTTCCCTTGTTTGAGAAAGTGTCCAAGGAAAGATTGATGGAACAGATCCTTTTTTTAATATCTTGTTTCTTTTGTCACCAGCTAAAAAATACAAGTGCTTAAATAATAATTTTTACATAAAAAAGGAACTAATAAATGACTTACGATTAGTAAAAACCAAAAGGTATATGTTGCAATACAAAACCAACTTAACAAGCAGCATGCAGAACGGATTAGAAAACAGACTAGAGGCTCTTTTTTTTCTATGCTATGGGTGAAGGGGTAAGTACTTACCAAACAGTGGCCGTGTGTAATAGAAATCATTGTCTTGAAAATGTTCAGAGCAAAGGTAAGTATACGTTTTTATGCTCCGTCCAGTCTTTAGTTTGGTGTCTAGTTTAGCAGCTGTAATCCACTGGGCCTTTATTGTTTCATCTTTTGGTAACTGGTGAACTCCATCTTTGTTACACCCATACACAATACATGGTCCACGCATTTTCCTAAAACAATATGATTTAAGTACATAAAAAAACAGTTATTGTTTTTTTTTCATTTTAAACTAAAAAAAGGTAAACATACTTATCATTTGTTCTTCAAGGCACGTATTTACAGAACACTATTATTTACTCCACAAGGGAGCACGTACCTAAATACACTAGCTTGCTACTTTCATGTAAGTGCAGTGATCTGTGATACACTCATTTGCTTTAAATCAATACAAACAAACAAAAGTAGAAACGTCAAACAAAATGATTGCTGCTGTTCAGTTTTTTGTTTATTATAAGTACCTACGAAAAAAGATTTTACTTAAAAGTCTCTTAGAAAAATTACCAAGGCAAATCAGCGCCATCTATTGAAATTTATTTGAACGTTGTGACATATGTCATCAGAAAATTCCCTATTGTATGAAACTCTCGTGCCAAAATTACAGTGTTTGTTTGTAAATTCAGAAAATTAATTACAGTAAATGACATGAAAATACAGCAAATCTGCTGTAATTACAGTAAATCTGGAAGCGCTGGGTTTGGTTGACTGACAGTGTTACCAGATGAAAATTTTAAGCTACCGTGTTGGTGTGTTAAAAATACCGTGCTTGAATTTGAAAATACCGCGCAAACGTTTGAAAAACACCGTGTATAAGTCACAGGTATACTGTATAATTCGTCATTATACATACTGTCAGGCAAATTATATAATGACGAGGGCGGGAAGCCTCGCTTCGCGAGGCTCTTTGACAGTTAAATCAATCAAACCTGACCGAACCTATTATTACAAATTGCCTGACGTACAGCCTGACCGTTTACATACGGACGAATAATACAATTTGCCTGACCGTATGTAAAATGACTAATCATACAATTTGCCTGCCACATAAACATACCTCTAGATAATGTAAGAAAAAACACCATAAAACAATACTTTAGTTAAAATAAAATGAAAACAGTTTAATTAAAATTGTATTAGTTCTTATTTTAGATGGACTGACAATTTTAACCCACTTTCTACTGAAATTTTAAATATTTTTAATATTGCATTATGCTTTATTATCATTATCAATCTCCTGACTTGAACTAAATATTTAAAAATAAATAAAAGAAAAATAAGGTGTTAATGGTTTTGACGCCTGGCAGACGAAGCGAATCTGTTTAATTATCTAAAATAAGAACTTCTTTTTCATAAATTGCTGCAGTCATTTTGGACAACATTTCCTGTTAGGTAAAAATCGACAAAATTATTTCCATGGCGACGTTATGTTATTAGTGCTAACAAACACACACAAACACACTTGTTATTGTCTATGCAGTGAATGATGTAAAAAACTTTAGCATCCCGGAAAAAATTAAATGAGTTCACATATACCTTGGATAACCCTTTGCGTCACGGATTTTTATTGGCAGTAATAATGACATAATTTGGTTTATATAATTTAACATCTAAACCTAAAAAAATAAAATAAAAAAAAATAAAAAATATCCAGAAATACATATTAAATTAACTTTTTTGGACTTTTTCAAGTTAATAATTTCCTTCTATATGTGCCTTTTAAAATAAAACTTTTTAGGTGGTTAGCGCTGCTTTGGTCTCCTCAGTTCTTTTCAGTTGAGTGAAACTTCAGAACACCAGGCATTATTTGGTTAAATGGAATGGCGAACTCCTCCGTTGCCCGGGAACAGTATTGTATATGGCCCATATACCATATAATATGCATACTCGGAGACTGCAGTTGCTCATCTCAGGAATGTTTTGAGGCGCCTGACGGTACGCATCACGTCGGGGTCACCACTATGGGATCTTGATGCGTAGGAATAAAACTCCGAATACATTAAATGAAGTCCTTGTTACACAATACACAAGACAGATATAATTTCGGTGGTTTTAACACGGGACACATAGAAATATACAAGAAAGTAAATTATCCGTTATCGACGAAAAGCTCCTATCAAAATCCTCTTCTCTAAAACAAGTGTTGCTATGTCTGGCGATCCTAATAGCCACAGGCTTTTGTACCCAGAGACGTTAATACATTCTTTAAAAAAAACTATAAACGCGCTTGTATAGCCCCTCCGCCCGCCCCCTTGGTGGGAAAAGGAAAGGGGGGGTTTTTTGGCGGGATTTGTGGTAGACGCATTCGTAGTTTTATTTTGTTGTTTTTTCATTGTTTTCTGCTAGGATTTTGTTCAAGAAGTCGTGCATTTTGGAGAAAATCGTCTAGTGCACGTAAGCAATGTAGAGAACAAGAAAATAAAACGAAGGAGGACGTGAGAACCCAACTTGCTCTGGGTGCAGTTTTATGGACGCCCTACAGCAACTGGGTGTTCTACCTCAGAATGTAACTGCTGCAAATGCTGTCAAGAACTTCAGAGAAGATTTGTAATGCACCGGCACTAGCATTACAAATCAAAAAAGTAAAGGAAGCTTAAATACGTCAGACCTAGCTGTATGGTCTTAGTCACCTTTGCCTTTTCCGCGCTTTTAAAAGCCGGAGAGGAGAAACCAAAAAAAAAAAGGAAAGGGGAGGGAAAGGGAAAACGGGGAAAACAAACAAGTGGATAAAGTTTTTTTTTGGCGGGATTTGTGGTAGACGCATTCGTAGTTTTATTTTGTTGTTTTTTCATTGTTTTCTGCTAGGATTTTGTTTAAAAAGTGGTGCATTTTGGAGAAAATCGCCTAGTGCACGTGAGCAATGTGGAGAACAAGAAAATAAAACTATGGAGGACGTGAGAACCCAACTTGCTCTAGGTGCAGTTTTATAGACGCCTTACAGCAACTGGGTGTTCCACCTCAGAATGTAGCTGCTGCAAATACTGTCAAGAACTTCAGAGAAGATTTGTAATGCACCGGCACTAGCATTACAAATCCAAAAGCTAAGGAAGCTTAAATACGTCAGACCTGGCTGTATGGTCTTTTAGCAACCCTTGCCTTTTCCGCGCTTTTTGTTAGCCGGAAAGAATAACCAAAAAAAAACAAATAAAACAAGAGGATAACCAAAGAGAATATAATAAACTACGTTTTTAAGGATAACCTTGGTATTTCTTTCGTGGAAAAATTGAAAATGTATGATGCGGGACGCCTGGACGTATAGTTCATCCAAAAAGTACTTTTATGAATGGATGGGGAGGTCAACATGGCCCATGTACTTGTGGTAGAATCCGTAAACGAGGATATTTTTGTCTGCGGTTTGTGCAAATCTGTTTTCTATTCGCTTTCTCTATTTCTTGACCACAAGAAGTTGTGCACGATAAGCGTGGACAGCCTGAGGCCGGCTTCTCCAAAGACTGCTCTCCAAACTAACGCTAGTCTTCTGCAAAAAAATGATAATATTACCATAGTAACACCCAGTGATAGCGATAGAAGAAGTAGCTTACAGACAGCTACCATTGCTCATGGTACAGACAAAACTGTGAATTGTGCAGTGTGTTCCAAAAGTTTTAAAAGAGAAAAATCACTTAACGCACACTTAAGGTCACATAAGAAACCATCCCAGTGTCTGCTGTGCGGGAGATGTTTTTCATGTAATTCTCATCTAAAGAGACATATTATGACACATAAAGTTTGGCCAAGTGGTCTGAATGAAACCACTCCTAAGTCTTCTGATGTAGACTTCACGAGTTACTCCTGCCCATACTGCACATCTGTGCTGGCGAACTATGGCCAATTTAGAGCACATTTGAACAGTCATGCTTTACTAAAGATGTTTAAATGCATACAAGGGGAATGTAACAGTTTTTTTGAAACTTTTACGGAAATACTCAATCATACATCCCAATTTCATGAAGTTACAAGGTACACATGTCACATTTGCAAGACTGTATTTGAAAACCTAGAAGACATTGCTTTCCACCATCAGAACCACGGAGAAAGTAATCTAGACAAAAACCAAAAAGAAATTGCGCAGTATAAATGTAAATGGTGCGATGCAATTTTCAGGAAACCAGAAAAATTATCATTGCACATGTTGACAGAAAACCACAACAAAATCTGTATACACTGTAACAAAACCTTTGCAAGCGATAAGCGACTGCGTATGCATATGCAAATTCACAGGAAATCAAAACCGTATAAATGCAATGTTTGTGGTGAAAGTTTCCATATGAAGAAATATTTGAATTCGCATGTAACCAAACATGGCAGCAGCCAGTACCCATGCAACGTTTGTAAACAAACATTTAAGAGGCAAGACATTCTTCAGAGGCACAAGAAAACTCACATGCCAAATAATTCCTTAAAATGCCCTTTTAAAGATGTTGAAGGCTGTGCGAAAGAGTTTACTCGTAAAGACAAGCTTAAAGAGCACCTCAGAAGTCATAGTAAGGTTTTGAAGAGTCCTCCAAAAAAAGAGGTGTCTAGTACAAAACTCCCATCAGATCCTAATAATGCTAAATAACAACAAAAGGAACAACATTATTTATGATGAATAACTTAGTTTCTGTCAAGGATGTTTCCGAGGTTTCTGTGTGATGAAACTATCACATTTACTAACTTTGATACAGTTAGTTATAGAGTTGTTGGTTCTGTTCCGCACTGCACCTTGTGGGTTTCATTGGCAGGTAGTGACTTGTGAGTATTATCTAATTAACTTAGCCGGAACTACACAAATTAGCTGGCGTATTATATGCTGAACTTGTGTTAACCTACAAATGAAAAAATAGCACTAAAAATCACTATGAAACTAATTAAAATGTTTCTCTGCTTTTCATACATTTTTAATGAAATCAAAGTTAGTGTTTTCATTGTGGCAATACTTTAAAAGTGTTTGATGGTTCAGCTAATGTGCAATTTTATTACAGTGTCGTCAGTTCAGAGTCACAGATCAGGTGTTCCTGGACATCCATAGAGAAGATAAGCCTTTAGGTAGAGTGGTGATAGGCTTATTTGGAGACTTGGCTCCCAAAGCAGTAAACAATTTCAAAGTTCTGTCTACTAAAGGAATCAATGGAAAATCATACAAAGGCACAAGTTTCAACCGGATTATCAAGAGATTCATGGTTCAAGGTGAATATGAGCTTGAGCATTTTGCAGAAAAAACAAATTTCTTTAATTTCACTTTTACTGAATTTTCTTTACTTCTTAAAGGTGGTGATGTTGTCGCAGACGATGGCTCTGGATCAATAAGCATTTATGGTGATACTTTTGAAGATGAGAATTTAGATGCGGAACACTCTGTGGCAGGATTTGTGTCAATGGCAAACAGAGGTGATTGTTATTACAAAATAAATCCTACAAAAGTGGTATGCAATTACAAAAATTATGGATACATTTTTTTTATGCAGGAAAGGATACAAATGGTTGCCAGTTTCTTATTACTACTACTGGAGCACCATGGTTGGATGGCTTACACACTGTGATTGGAAAGGTACGTAGTTCCTTATTACTACTACTGGAGCACCATGGTTGGATGGCTTACACACTGTGATTGGAAAGGTACGTAGTTCCTTATTACTACTACTGGAGCACCATGGTTGGATGGCTTACACACTGTGATTGGAAAGGTACGTAGTTCCTTATTACTACTACTGGAGCACCATGGTTGGATGGCTTACACACTGTGATTGGAAAGGTAGGTAGTTCCTTATTACTACTACTGGAGCACCATGGTTGGATGGCTTACACACTGTGATTGGAAAGGCAGGTAGTTCCTTATTACTACTACTGGAGCACCATGGTTGGATGGCTTACACACTGTGATTGGAAAGGTACGTAGTTCCTTATTACTACTACTGGAGCACCATGGTTGGATGGCTTACACACTGTGATTGGAAAGGTACGTAGTTCCTTATTACTACTACTGGAGCACCATGGTTGGATGGCTTACACACTGTGATTGGAAAGGTACGTAGTTCCTTATTACTACTACTGGGGCACCATGGTTGGATGGCTTACACACTGTGATTGGAAAGGTAGGTAGTTCCTTATTACTACTACTGGAGCACCATGGTAGGATGGCTTACACACTGTGATTGGAAAGGTAGGTAGTTCCTTATTACTACTACTGGGGCACCATGGTTGGATGGCTTACACACTGTGATTGGAAAGGCAGGTAGTTCCTTATTACTACTACTGGGGCACCATGGTTGGATGGCTTACACACTGTGATTGGAAAGGTAGGTAGTTCAAAATCAAAATCAAATCAATTTATTTCAAATAAGTGTTTACACACACTTTTAAATAGTCAAAACAAAAAAAATTACTGAATATTACAAATAATGTCATGATTCAGATTACAGTCTCAGGTAATGGTATTTGATATAGAATCAACATATATATCTTTGTCATTTACATAATCTATTATTTTATAATATCCTCTAGAGCACAAAACTTTTTTGACATGAGTCTTGAATTTATTCTCTGACAAACTAGTTACATTTTCTGGTATTTTATTGTAGAATCTTATACACTGCCCCACAAATGACTTCTTAACCTTACTCAGTCTCGAAAAGGCTATTATTATATTCCTTATTACTACTACTGGAGCACCATGGTTGGATGGCTTACACACTGTGATTGGAAAGGTAGGTAGTTCCTTATTACTACTACTGGAGCACCATGGTTGGATGGTTTACACACTGTGATTGGAAAGGTAGGTAGTTCCTTATTACTACTACTGGAGCACCATGGTTGGATGGCTTACACACTGTGATTGGAAAGGCAGGTAGTTCCTTATTACTACTACTGGGGCACCATGGTTGGATGGCTTACACACTGTGATTGGAAAGGCAGGTAGTTCCTTATTACTACTACTGGGGCACCATGGTTGGATGGCTTCAGATTACAGTCTCAGGTAATGGTATTTGATATAGAATCAACATATATATCTTTGTCATTTACATAATCTATTATTTTATAATATCCTCTAGAGCACAAAACTTTTTTGACATGAGTCTTGAATTTATTCTCTGACAAACTAGTTACATTTTCTGGAATTTTATTGTAGAATCTTATACACTGCCCCACAAATGACTTCTTCACCTTACTCAGTCTCGAAAAGGCTATATTATATTCCTTATTACTACTACTGGAGCACCATGGTTGGATGGCTTACACACTGTGATTGGAAAGGTAGGTAGTTCCTTATTACTACTACTGGAGCACCATGGTTGGATGGCTTACACACTGTGATTGGAAAGGTAGGTAGTTCCTTATTACTACTACTGGAGCACCATGGTTGGATGGCTTACACACTGTGATTGGAAAGGCAGGTAGTTCCTTATTACTACTACTGGGGCACCATGGTTGGATGGCTTACACACTGTGATTGGAAAGGCAGGTAGTTCCTTATTACTACTACTGGGGCACCATGGTTGGATGGCTTCAGATTACAGTCTCAGGTAATGGTATTTGATATAGAATCAACATATATATCTTTGTCATTTACATAATCTATTATTTTATAATATCCTCTAGAGCACAAAACTTTTTTGACATGAGTCTTGAATTTATTCTCTGACAAACTAGTTACATTTTCTGGTATTTTATTGTAGAATCTTATACACTGCCCCACAAATGACTTCTTAACCTTATTCAGTCTCGAAAAGGCTATTATTATATTCCTTATTACTACTACTGGAGCACCATGGTTGGATGGCTTACACACTGTGATTGGAAAGGTAGGTAGTTCCTTATTACTACTACTGGAGCACCATGGTTGGATGGCTTACACACTGTGATTGGAAAGGTAGGTAGTTCCTTATTACTACTACTGGAGCACCATGGTTGGATGGCTTACACACTGTGATTGGAAAGGCAGGTAGTTCCTTATTACTACTACTGGGGCACCATGGTTGGATGGCTTACACACTGTGATTGGAAAGGTAGGTAGTTCCTTATTACTACTACTGGAGCACCATGGTTGGATGGCTTACACACTGTGATTGGAAAGGTAGGTAGTTCCTTATTACTACTACTGGAGCACCATGGTTGGATGGCTTACACACTGTGATTGGAAAGGTAGGTAGTTCCTTATTACTACTACTGGGGCACCATGGTTGGATGGCTTCAGATTACAGTCTCAGGTAATGGTATTTGATATAGAATCAACATATATATCTTTGTCATTTACATAATCTATTATTTTATAATATCCTCTAGAGCACAAAACTTTTTTGACATGAGTCTTGAATTTATTCTCTGACAAACTAGTTACATTTTCTGGTATTTTATTGTAGAATCTTATACACTGCCCCACAAATGACTTCTTAACCTTATTCAGTCTCGAAAAGGCTATTATTATATTCCTTATTACTACTACTGGAGCACCATGGTTGGATGGCTTACACACTGTGATTGGAAAGGTAGGTAGTTCCTTATTACTACTACTGGGGCACCATGGTTGGATGGCTTACACACTGTGATTGGAAAGGTAGGTAGTTCCTTATTACTACTACTGGAGCACCATGGTTGGATGGCTTACACACTGTGATTGGAAAGGTAGGTAGTTCCTTATTACTACTACTGGGGCACCATGGTTGGATGGCTTCAGATTACAGTCTCAGGTAATGGTATTTGATATAGAATCAACATATATATCTTTGTCATTTACATAATCTATTATTTTATAATATCCTCTAGAGCACAAAACTTTTTTGACATGAGTCTTGAATTTATTCTCTGACAAACTAGTTACATTTTCTGGAATTTTATTGTAAATCTTATACACTGCCCCACAAATGACTTCTTCACCTTACTCAGTCTCGAAAAGGCTATATTATATTCCTTATTACTACTACTGGAGCACCAGAGCACCATGGTTGGATGGCTTACACACTGTGATTGGAAAGGTAGGTAGTTCCTTATTACTACTACTGGAGCACCATGGTTGGATGGCTTACACACTGTGATTGGAAAGGCAGGTAGTTCCTTATTACTACTACTGGGGCACCATGGTTGGATGGCTTACACACTGTGATTGGAAAGGCAGGTAGTTCCTTATTACTACTACTGGGGCACCATGGTTGGATGGCTTACACACTGTGATTGGAAAGGTAGGTAGTTCCTTATTACTACTACTGGAGCACCATGGTTGGATGGCTTACACACTGTGATTGGAAAGGTAGGTAGTTCCTTATTACTACTACTGGAGCACCATGGTTGGATGGCTTACACACTGTGATTGGAAAGGTAGGTAGTTCCTTATTACTACTACTACTACTGGAGCACTATGGTTGGATGGCTTACACACTGTGATTGGAAAGGTAGGTAGTTCCTTATTACTACTACTGGAGCACCATGGTTGGATGGCTTACACACTGTGATTGGAAAGGTACGTAGTTCCTTATTACTACTACTGGAGCACCATGGTTGGATGGCTTACACACTGTGATTGGAAAGGCAGGTAGTTCCTTATTACTACTACTGGAGCACCATGGTTGGATGGCTTACACACTGTGATTGGAAAGGTAGGTAGTTCCTTATTACTACTACTGGAGCACCATGGTTGGATGGCTTACACACTGTGATTGGAAAGGTACGTAGTTCCTTATTACTACTACTGGAGCACCATGGTTGGATGGCTTACACACTGTGATTGGAAAGGTAGGTAGTTCCTTATTACTACTACTGGAGCACCATGGTTGGATGGCTTACACACTGTGATTGGAAAGGCAGGTAGTTCCTTATTACTACTACTGGAGCACCATGGTTGGATGGCTTACACACTGTGATTGGAAAGGTAGGTAGTTCCTTATTACTACTACTGGAGCACCATGGTTGGATGGCTTACACACTGTGATTGGAAAGGCAGGTAGTTCCTTATTACTACTACTACTACTGGAGCACCATGGTTGGATGGCTTACACACTGTGATTGGAAAGGTAGGTAGTTCCTTATTACTACTACTGGAGCACCATAATTGGATGGCTTACACACTGTGATTGGAAAGGTAGGTAGTTCCTTATTACTACTACTACTACTGGAGCACCATGGTTGGATGGCTTACACACTGTGATTGGAAAGGTAGGTAGTTCCTTATTACTACTACTGGAGCACCATAATTGGATGGCTTACACACTGTGATTGGAAAGGTAGGTAGTTCCTTATTACTACTACTGGAGCACCATAATTGGATGGCTTACACACTGTGATTGGAAAGGTAGGTAGTTCCTTATTACTACTACTACTACTGGAGCACCATGGTTGGATGGCTTACACACTGTGATTGGAAAGGCAGGTAGTTCCTTATTACTACTACTGGAGCACCATGGTTGGATGGCTTACACACTGTGATTGGCAAGGTAGGTAGTTCCTTATTACTACTACTGGAGCACCATGGTTGGATGGCTTACACACTGTGATTGGAAAGGTAGGTAGTTCCTTATTACTACTACTGGAGCACCATGGTTGGATGGCTTACACACTGTGATTGGAAAGGTAGGTAGTTCCTTATTACTACTACTACTACTGGAGCACCATGGTTGGATGGCTTACACACTGTGATTGGAAAGACAGGTAGTTCCTTATTACTACTACTACTACTGGAGCACCATGGTTGGATGGCTTACACACTGTGATTGGAAAGGCAGGTAGTTCCTTATTACTACTACTGGAGCACCATGGTTGGATGGCTTACACACTGTGATTGGCAAGGTAGGTAGTTCCTTATTACTACTACTGGAGCACCATGGTTGGATGGCTTACACACTGTGATTGGAAAGGTAGGTAGTTCCTTATTACTACTACTGGAGCACCATGGTTGGATGGCTTACACACTGTGATTGGAAAGGTAGGTAGTTCCTTATTACTACTACTGGAGCACCATGGTTGGATGGCTTACACACTGTGATTGGAAAGGCAGGTAGTTCCTTATTACTACTACTGGAGCACCATGGTTGGATGGCTTACACACTGTGATTGGCAAGGTACGTAGTTCCTTATTACTACTACTGGAGCACCATGGTTGGATGGCTTACACACTGTGATTGGAAAGGTACGTAGTTCCTTATTACTACTACTGGAGCACCATGGTTGGATGGCTTACACACTGTGATTGGAAAGGTACGTAGTTCCTTATTACTACTACTGGAGCACCATGGTTGGATGGCTTACACACTGTGATTGGCAAGGTAGGTAGTTCCTTATTACTACTACTGGAGCACCATGGTTGGATGGCTTACACACTGTGATTGGAAAGGCAGGTAGTTCCTTATTACTACTACTGGAGCACCATGGTTGGATGGCTTACACACTGTGATTGGCAAGGTAGGTAGTTCCTTATTACTACTACTGGAGCACCATGGTTGGATGGCTTACACACTGTGATTGGAAAGGTAGGTAGTTCCTTATTACTACTACTACTACTGGAGCACCATGGTTGGATGGCTTACACACTGTGATTGGAAAGGTAGGTAGTTACTATTTTATACATTTTAGGTAAGTATTTGTGCAGGGTTATTTTTCTCATATTTGACTAAAGTTGGTTCGCTCATTTAACGCCATCTTTGATGAATGCCGCGAGCCGACAGCGGCAACAGTCAAAGAAACCGACAAAGAAGCCGCGCTGACTTCAAATCGGGCGGGCACCATGAATGAACACGGAGCGGCACCTTTGACGGAGTGTTGGTCGGGAGCCGTCAAAGATGCAGTTAAATGAGGGAACGAACTATAGAATAGACTGCTTAAATTGGTCCTGTTTGTCAATTTGACGTGAAATGTTTATTTTTTAAATTACTTTATTTTCTGCACCGTAAGCTCTAATACCAGTGGCAGGAGCCTCCACAGAAAAATCAATTACTTTATTTTTCTTAATAAATGTCTGTAACGATTTTAATGAAACTTTGTGAATAACTAGGACTTTATAAAGCCTACTGCACTGGGTAGTTTACTATTCCATAAAATTAGTAATGAGTAAGGTACCTCAAATACAAACCCAGATTATTTGTAAATTTTTGGTCACATCTGATACATATATGTACTTTTTTGCTACTAGGTAAGCGTGTTTATAATGCACTAGCTGTCCTGGCGAACTTCGTACCGCCTCACACTACACTACAGTACACTTCACTACACTACCGCTACCGCTACCACTACACTACCGCTACCGCTACCACTACACTACCACTACATTACCAATACACTACCACTATCACTACCACTACCACTTCCACTACTACTACCACTACACTACCACTACCATTACCACACCATACCACTACCATAACCACTGCACTACCACTACCACTACGTCTACCTCTACCACTACTACTACCACTACCACTACTACTACCACTACTACTACCACTACTACTACCACTACTACTACCACTACTACTACCACTACCACTATCACCACCACTACTATACCACTACGACTACCATAACCACTACCACAACCACTACACTATCACTACACTACCACTACCACCACCACTACTAATACCTAACTTACCTAATACCTTACCTACCTATTACCTAATTTAACCTAATATGTGTTGACCCAGGTGGTGGAAGGGCAGAACGTGGTGCACATGGTGGAGCATACGCCGACTGACGCGGCAGACAGGCCCACGCAGCGCGTCACCGTGGCCGACTGCGGCCTGCTGCCCACGCAACCCTACTACATCTCCGACGACCCTTACGAGTGAGTCTCGAAACTTCCCCTGTAGGTGTGGGTCAAAACGGCTTCAAACGCGTTTCATTTTAATCCATTATCAAAAATCAGCGCACGGCAGTGCGCCAGGCCAAGCTCCAGCAAGGACGACGTGTATCTTTCAACCATCGATTTAATTCATATGTTTCATTTTATATATGTACTAGCTGTCCCGGCGAACTTCGTACCGCCTTACATTACATTACACTGCCCTACCCTACCCTACCCTACACTGCACTACCCTACCCTACCCTACCCTACACTACCCTACCCTACATACACTACACTACCCTACCCTACACTACCCTACACTACTCTACACTACACTACACTACCCTACCCTACACTACCCTACACTACACTACCCTACTCTACCCTAGCTTATATGACACGTTCGTAGATTTACCATAGCAGCGCCATCTATTGATTACTTACTCAACCCAGTCGAAAGGTATCGACATCTGTTAGAATCATTTGGAGTTAACAGATAATTATGACTGTCAAATAATAACAGACAATTAATTAGCAATATATTAAAATTGCGACTATAATTTGAGATTTAAACTATCCTATCTCTCAAGTTGGATCGAACTGCACATGGTGTGCGAATTTTATTATAATCGGTTAAGTGGTTTAGGAGTCCATTGAGGACAAACATTGTGACACGAGATTTATATATATTATATTAAGATATGTATAAGTCCTTCACTCCTTCATTTAATATGTTTTTTTATGAGATTTAGGTTACATCTTAATTTTATTAAGTACTACATAATATGTATTACTATCTAAATACAAATTTAAGAATAATACGGGCGTGCGTTTACGTAATAAACTATTAGTAACGAAATATTGTTTGGGCGGGAAACGAATTATTCGTCAAAAATAGCCTTTGTTATATTGTGGTTGAATTTTTATTTCTTTGCAATCGACGTGAAAACCAAAGTGTAAAACTAGAGCAAAAAACCCATTTTACCCTGGACGAGACTATCTCCACTATATGAACGTCTCGGGTAAAATGGCTTGTTTTGTTTTATGCTCTTATTGTACAATCTTCTATTGTATCATACATAACCAACAATAAAAACTCTGATTATTGTCTCACTGTTTTTTTTGGGAGCTTATTTCACATGGTTTTCTGCTCTAAATTTTAATTCTTTGGTGAACAGCAAACTAAGTATTCTCGAAACTAATATAGAATCATACAAATTAAAATTGCGACCTCGTGGGAGAAAATTAGGCACGGCCTGCCTATGAGCAGTTCCACAAGGTAAACCAATCAGACGCTCCAGTACTAATATACAGGCTGTTTGGTGCATCTTGTGCCAAATTGAATTGGCCGACAGGAGGGTCCATTTGCTATCCCTTCAGCCCCCATAATCCTTTCTGTACCCCACGGATTTTTTTTATTCAACTATTTAACTTTAAAAAAAAACCCGAATTTCTGCATTTAAACTTAAATTTTAAAAAGTGGTGCCTCCAAATTTAAATTTTATTTTGGTGTACAATTACTGGCAGTTGTCATCTTGTTTTTTTTATTAACACTCAAAGTTTCGAGAAGAGGTAACGATAAAATTAAATTTTACGTGACTATAAAAAATAAACTAAAAGCGATCGGGATCTTCAAACTCTCTCAGAAGTTCTCTAGTCTATCCTCTTTCCAACGGTATACCACATGCCATTAAAAAAATAATGCCTTCACTAACTCGCTAAATTTTTGTATCGCGTCACATCAGGCTAATATTCAACATTCAGTCTAAAACTTTCTTTTTGCGTAAATAACACATGCGAAACAAGTAAAAAAACTGTTTCAATTTTTTTTTCTTACATAGCATTCGCAAAACTGAACCACTCCCTGCCGCTCTCTAGATTGCGACCTCACCCCTTCGTCATTCAGATTGATACAGATTGGTTACAGTTTGGTTGTCGAACGTAAAGGATTTCGCCGCCATTTTGTTTGTTCCGTCATTCCTTTTTTAAAATGTCATTTCTAGCCCGTTTTATGAAGTGTCCAGGGTGTGACTGAACTGACAATTTGGTCGAGACTTGATTGTCTCTGCTCCCTGTCTGTTACTTCACCGCAACGTCGCGATTCTTCGATTCTGTTAAATGGTCGGCCAATTCAATTTGGCACACGATGCACCAAACACCCGGTATATACTTTGCCTCCGTTTAAAAATCGTTAATTCAATTTTTATGAGAATGCAAAAATGTACGGATCCCTTTTAGCATTTTTAGGATATTGAAAATATTAGTGATTTTTAAAACTGGGCATTTATTTTTTAATATTGTTTTGTTACAGTCTGTGGGCTTGGATCAGGGCATCGGCGGTGCCGCTGACGATGTCTTTCGCCATACTGGGGTTCTTCCATTGGATGATAAAGAAAATGGAGATATAATGCTTAAGCCCGAGTACTTGATCGTAGTATTCAATAAATTGTACAAGTTTGATTTGGTCATGCAAATGAATACACTCTAGTTTGATATTAATTTGTTTTTAATATTTTTTAAAGCTCTACTTAACACTAAATTATTTACAAAAAGATGTAGGTACTTAGTAACAAGATCAACAGCAGAGTTAAGATACTTATTGACTATTTTTTATTGAAACACTTAATATCACATTAGTCGTTTAAATAATAACCTAAGAATACCTATCATGTGCATTCACTCTGAAACTTATATAGTCTTTTTTATTTAACATGCTTTTGTATATTTTTTATGTTCTTGACCAGACAGTTTAGCTAGGCTCTAGGTAGACCGTCCATTCCAACTGCTGACACTTTCAGTCTGAAAGTATCCAATCGCGCCCTACTTCAGTTACGTTCCATAACAATCTTTATCCACCTATTGTTGGACAAAAAGCACGATTACGTTATACTGGACACGTCGACATCGCTGAGCTGTGTAGTTCACCCCAAGTTCACCCCCCTCAACGAAGTAAGAAGATAGCGGTGGCCACCAGCGCCGCGACAGGCGCCAGGCTGGTCGCCACCGCGTGGTCGGGTGCATCGCTGCCGTGCCCGCCGCCCCCAACAATGCTGCTAGTTATGCCGCACGCCTTCGAGCATGACGCCCACTCTCTGCACGCGTCGCACGCCGTGCTCGCTGCGGGTTGGAAGAAAACGCGGGCGCGGTGACCTGTAAGTAAGTACGTCTGATTTTATCAATTGCTTACATTTAACGTTGGTATATTATATCCTTCGATGAACTTTTTGTTTTATAATTACGAGTCGAGTATGTCAATGCTGACAATAATGCAGATAAAATCGGTGGAGTGGGAAATAACTGACAGATGAAGAGATCACAAATCAGAAGCTTATTGCTACTAGTAGTGGTACTTACTGGAATCGTAGAGGTCCCTGAGCGTGGCCCAGCCGGGTCGCTGGCGCGCGGTGGGCAGCGCGCGCGGCGAGGCGAGCGTGGCGCACTGCTCGCGCACGCGCGGCCGCAGCCACGCGACCACGCGCGCGCCGCCTGCCTGCAGGCGTGCCGCTACCACGTGACGCGCCGCCTGCACCGTTCAGTATAAGTATAGTTATCTATCACGGCTAAGTATGATAAGCGCGAGGCCGACCTGGCAGACTTTAAATAGACTTGGACCTCTTGCGGCTGGAGTAGACATTCGGTTCTGGTGGCAGTTTATCGACGGATCGGGACTAAGTGTGGAGCTTCACAAACCATAGGCCTACTGGTTTTTTTGTGCTGTCTATCACACCCTTCTGTTAGCATTAATATCGACAATCGATGGAAAAGGATGGGTTAGGTAAGACCAGGAGATCCCCTTGTATCAGTAGTGTCCACACTGATACCGGTAAACGTGTAGGGTGAGTCCCAGAGAAAGACGCTCGGAAAAAGCTACTGGCAGTGTGGTTTTTATGCATGGGGGCGCAGACCCCGAACTTCTGCTTCTAGGGGGCTCCGGGCAGGGCCCCCAAGTAATAAGTTTCTCGACCAATTGAAGCTAGCTTTGTAGTACATAAATAAATAAAATAAATAAATATTCTGGGACAAATCACACATGGTCATCTGGTCCCAAAGAAGGATTCCCTGTGTTATGGGAACTAGAGACTAATATAAATACTTATATACGTTTAAATACATACATATATAGATATTTAACACCCAGACAGAGCAAACAAATCTGCTCATCACAAAAATGTTTGCCCTGGGTGGGGATCGAACCCACAACTCTCGAATCAGCAGTCAAGAGCACTAACCACTGAGCCTCTGAGTCAGTCAACATAGACTATCTAAAAGTTAAGATTTTTAGGCAGGTTTTTTTTTATTTCGTTTAAAACAGGTTAAACGTACTAGGTTTCATGAATAATATAAAAACACTTTCTTTTTGCGCACTAGGGTGTGACAAGAAGGGCATTATCCCTTATGGGCGCCAGTTAAACAAAAGCATTGACTTCTCTTCAGATTTCCTGAAAAGTGCACTTGGAATATGGACGTCAGCAGATATAAAATAAAAAAATATCGGTCTCGTTATGGACTGAAAATAAAAAGTGCCACTGGACACGACATGTACCAAAACGGCCCTTGCTGCGGGTGTAAACTGAACTAGGGACAAAGTATATATATTAGTACTAACATACATTATGGACACTCCCTGCCGCTAAGCTGCAACTAAAATCTACTTCAAGTAGGATTTTAAGTATAAGCATGAACAAGTAGTAACTAAAGTAACTAACTTTCTTAAACACAATAATAAAATAAATTGTACGGCCACGCTGTGCATAATTCGGGCATACGCATCCTATCAGTTCATAAACGTCCCCATCGAGGGCAAAGTACATACAGGGTGACTGGTAAGTAGTGCAAATCCTTTTAAGGGGATAAACTACATCTAATTTAGAACAAAAAAAGATATATTAACTGGGGGTCGGAAATCAACGGTTTTCGACTTAAAGCCCATTTATTTTTTCAATTTTGTATGTAAAACGCATTTTTTAAAATGTTTTGTGATTTTATAAAAAAAAAACTAAAATATAGTTGACTTGCAAAGTACGATAAAAACTTCCTTATTTTATCATATTTCTATTAAAATAAAAAAAGTAAAAAATACAAATAAGATGTAACAAAAAACAATGATTCCTGTCAAAAGGGTGCTCAAATCCCATGCAAATGTTCAAGAAATATTTTTTTTAATTCCAAGATTTATGATGTTTTTCGCATTAACAAAAATCTATGACCCTTTACCATCATCGACTAACTTTGATTCACAAGCTCATCCAAAAATTCGAACTTGATTTTTTTCATACAAAATTGTTGGATAAATTAGTATGGGACTTGAGACACCCTTTTGACAACAATCATTGTTTTTGTTGCAATTCATTTTTATTTTTTTAACTTTTTTTATTTTAATGGAAATATGATAAAATAAAGAAGTTTTTATCGTATTTCGCAAGTCAACTGTATTTTAGTTTTTTTTTTGGAAAATCACAAAACATTTACACAAGCGTTTTACATACAAAATTGAAAAATTAAATGGGCTTTAAGTCGAAAACCGTTGATTTCCGACCCCCAGTTAATATATTTTTTTTGTTCTAAATAAGATGTAGTTTATCCCCTTAAAAGGATTTGCACTACTTACCAGTCACCTGTATATTAGCACTAACATACAGTATGGACACTCCCTACCGCTCTCTAGATTGCGACCTCACCGCCTCGTCACCCAGATTGATACAGATTGGTAACAGTTTGGTTGTCGAACGTATAGGATTTCGCCGCCATTTTGTTTGTTCGTTTCATTGTCATTTCTGGCCCGTTGTAAGAAGTGTCAAGGGTGTGCTAAGGGTGTCCGCTAAGTTAAGGCCGCTAAGGGTGCCGCCTCGCGTGTTTATTTTGAAAAAAGTATGGGCAAACCTGTCGCACGCGCCCGCACCAGTGAGCGGACGCACAAAGAATTGGGGCCCGCAGATACCATGAGATCAAATCTTTCCGCAAACATTTCCAGGTCCAGACTTACCGTAAGTTCTGTGAGCGTGTGAATATCAGCTAAGTATCCAGAAGGCAGCTGAACAGTGAGGAGTGTTAGTCCACTTTCCGTCTCATTGCCCTGCGGGACGAATCTAAAATAAAAGTTTAAATGGATTTATTGACATGAAAGGACCGAAAATGACTATGTAGGGTTTAGTGTGTTTGTGGCTAATACACTATCTGAAGGTTGCGCGTGTTGGAATTAAGATAAAGATATTTGAATTTAGAATTTATATTTATTAGCGCATGCGCGCGCACAACTAAGGTGGGAGACCGACTGCGACGACACGGGGCGACGCGGTGGCAAACTGCTTACCACGCACATTGCGCCGGGCCACCGCTACAGTACTCCCCTCCTTTTTCGAAAATATACAGTTTTCCAAAAAAAAATACAATAACGTTAGTCTTATTTATATAAACTTATGTAAGAACCGGAGCTGTGCACATTACTTACTTATACTAACATGCTAACTCTGCGAGTTGCACCGTGCTAAAAGTAAACATGATTACTAAGGAGAATTCGTCGAATACAATATTCATACCTACATGAAACCGAGCTATCTTGTTATGTTAGCGAACGTGATACTTGAATTACATTTTAATAAATTACATTCAATGAAACATAATACTTGTTATTGTTAAGCAAATGAAATAATAATAATTTCTTGGTAATCTAAAATAGTGTTACATTACAATATAATACACTGTCTGGTTGTTGGGTCTTTAGGTATTACAATTTTTGAGTGTTAATAAAACTTTACTACTTATTATATGTTTTCACTTATTTTTCACTTCACTGTCTTTGAGCAAACACAACTTGCGGTTGCGGCTGTGGTTGTGGTTGCTGTACAGTTACTACAGGGATTTCTGAATGCACAGTCTTTACTTGATGCTGTATCCAGCTGGAACTTGCCATTTTACACTTTTTGACACCGTAATACAGGAATAATAATCCCAGCAAAATTAATACAGCCAACATTATGGATCCGTATAACTTGACATTGACTTCTAAATTGCTTGTACTTGCACTGTTGGCGCCGTTTTGGGCAATAATAATTTCCTCTTGTTTGCTAACTTGTTTTCCCATGATTAAAAATGGATCGATGAATAGAGGATCAGGTCCTTTGATTATCATGTGGACTAAGTTAAGAGTGTACATTTGTTGTGTAAAACATAATAATTTATAATAAAAATTTACCTACGCTATCACAAATCGCACGGGTGGTTTCGACATTCGCCCGCTGCGTGTGGTACAAGTGTTAAACTTTTCATTACTCACGGGTGCATTATGTTGGCTCACATTATTTCTTACTACACTAGGGCTAATATTAAAATTATTATAATCTGAACTTCCTTGACTATCGGTTTGACTGTCTATATTTAATGTATAGGCGGGTTTAAGCCTATCAATAGATATTGAAGTTTCTTTACCGAACATATCGATAATAAATGACTTATTATGACCCTCCTTATGACCTTATACGGGCCTTCATAAGGGTGGTGGAGAGATGATTTAACTATTTCCTTCCTAATAAAAACATATTCACAGTTTTGTAAATCTTTGTGTACGAAAATTGCTCTGGAATTTCTTTGTGTCATTGGTCTAGGCTTTAAATCATTGATCGTACGTCTTAGGTCATTTACGTAAGTATAGGAATCGTATTTTTTTGCTTCACTACAGTCATAGAAATCGCCTGGAAGTTTAAGCTTTGTACCATACGTTAATTCTGCTGCGCTAACGCCTGTGTCAGCGCGAGGTACGGATCGAAGTCCTAACATGACAGTAGGTAATTCTTGGTACCAATTTGAATTGTTATTTAACCTAGCTCTTAAAGCTGTTTTCAATGATCTGTGCCACCTTTCTACAATGCCATTACTCTGCGGGTGATAGGTATTTGTGCGAATTTTTTTAATTCCCAGTAATTTAGCAAGGTTTATAAATAGGTTACTCTCAAATTGTCTTCCTTGATCTGTGGTTATGCGACCTGGGCAACCAAACCTTACTATCCAGTTCTCATATAAACTTTTAGCTACTATTTCTGCGGATATTTCTTGTAAAGGGATGGCTTCCGGCCAACCTGTGGTTCTGTCTATAATCGTTAATAAATACCTATGACCTTCAGGTGAAGTAGGTAAGGGACCAACGATGTCCAAATGTACGTGTTCTAACCTATTACTGGGCGAAAACTGACCTAATTCTGACATTGTATGGCGTTGAACTTTTGATTTTTGACAAGCTGTGCAGTTTTTCGACCAATTTGTGATATCTTTGTTCATGGAAGGCCAATAGAATTTTTCTGTTATCATTTTCTTTGTGGTACGAATACCAGGGTGGCTAATATTATGTAATGATTCGAACGCTGTCCTTCTGAATGTCTTAGTTAGATAAGGCCTAGTAGTTGAGTTTGTTGTATGGCATACTAAAGATTGTTTACAGTTCGGTATGTAAATTTCCCTAAACTGTGAACTATCTTTCGCTATTAACGACTGCAATTCAGTGTCTCTACTCTGTTCGATAGCTAACTCTTCGTAATTAATACTAGTCGGGCAAGATATGACTTCGACTCGCGATAAGGCGTCCGCTACCACGTTATCTGTACCTGTTATGTGTCGTATATCTGTCGTAAACTCGCTAATATAGGATAGGTGTCTAGTACGACGCGGGGTTTCTTTCTCACTACTTTTTCTGTTGAATGCATAGGTAAGAGGTTTATGATCTGTGAATATTATTAGTTGGCGGCCCTCAAACATTTTTCGGAAATATTGAACAGACATGTAAATGGCTAAAAGTTCTCGGTCGTAAGCCGAATACTTTTGTTGGGCCTCTGACATCTTTTTAGAATAATAGCCTAATGGTTCCCAGCAATCATTAACTTTTTGCTGTAACACAGCGCCTACGCATGTACCTGACGCGTCTGCCATGAGTGCGAGCGTGGTTTCGGGCAGCGGATGCGATAAGGTGACTGCGCTTCTAAGGCTGAGTTTACACTGATCGAAAGCTTTTTCCGTTTCGTCGGTCCATTTAATTTTGGTTTTGTCGTTACGTTTTGTGTTATGTAAATATTTGTTCAATTCTTCTTGGTATTTTGCTGCTTTCGGTATATTTGACCTGTAAAAATTAATCATACCGAGGAAACGTCTCAGTTGAGCTACTGTTTCGGGTTTAGGATAATTTATTATCGCTTCTATTTTCTCTTTAAGTGGACATGCTCCTTTAGATGAAACTTCATGCCCTAAGAATTCTATCTTTTCTTTACCGAAACTACATTTGGATATGTTAATCGTGATGCCGTATTGGTTAAATCTTTCGAAAATTGCCTTTAGGTGTCTTTTGTGTTCTTCTGGGGTTTTACTAGCTACTATGACGTCATCGAGATAGGCAAAATAGAAATCGGTTCCTAGTTCATTATTAAGACCTGCTAGAACAGTTTGGTCCATGAAACGCTGGAACGTTTGGGCTGCGTTGCGCAAGCCAAACGGCATACGTTGGAATTCAAAAAGGCCAAAAGGGGTAGTTATGGCAGTTTTTTCTATATCGGGTTCATGAACTATGATAGGCTCGATTAATGTCAATTCGAGAGAAAATGACTTTTGCTGCTGATACATATGTGAAATCCTGTAATCGAGGTATTGGGTACCTATCCGGTGTCGTAACTGAATTTAATTGCCTATAGTCGCCACAGGGACGTAATTGACCGTTTTTCTTTACCACGACATGTAATGGACTGGACCATGGGCTCTTAGAAGGGCGACAAATGCCTAACTCATGCATAAGTGTGAACTCATCCTTAGCTTTTTTATAACGATCGGGTGGTAACCGCCGTGCTTTAGTATGCACCGGTGGCCCCGAAGTTTCTATGTAGTGGCATACCGAGTGCGATGGTATTTCTTTGAAAGAGACAGGTCTCGTTATGTCAGGATATTCTTTTAAAATGTCATAGTAGGGGTGACTGCTGTCAATAGTGTTTACCGTGTATTGATTGGAGTCAACTAGCGAGGCAAGGACGTTCAGATTTGTTACTTGGTCGACTAATCTTTTAGAGCTTAAATCTACTAATAACCTATAGTGGGATAAAAAGTCCGCGCCAAGGATCGGTTGCGATACGTCCGCGATCACAAATGTCCATTTAAACGCTCGTTTTAATTTTAAATTTAACACTAGTGATTTTAAACCGTATGTACGAATTTCACTCCCGTTAGCGGCAAATAAACGATACTTCGATAACTCACTACACTTTTTGTCTTTATGCGAAGCCGGTATCACTGAAACGTTGGCGCCGGTATCTATCAAGAAACGTAGATTGTTCTGGAAATCCGCAACACACAGGCGGTGATTAGCCGATGGTACGTAGTCGCCCGCCTCCGAACGTACCTCGTTTAGTTTCCCTGACCTTTACGGAAGTTACATGGCTGTTCACACTTCTCAGCTCTTTCTCGATAACGGTAGTGGAAGCGGCAGAGCCATCTCGGGTCGTCCGGTGTAATCCTCGTTGTGCTTGACGCTCTAGATTTGGAACGGTGGTACCTGTGGCTGTTGTTGTATCGTCCTCGGACTCGTCCACGGAAACGGCTGCGTCCGCGGGTGTCCATCTCGGCGCGCAGGCTAGCGAGTTCCAGAGTTAATTTGTTCATCTGCGCAAACCATAGTCGAGGCATGTATGGCCCGAACTCTGGCAGCCTGGAGTTGATGTTTATAGCTGCCAGGTCGTTTACGGCAGCTCCGGTGGCTGCCGGTGTCCCACCATAGGGCGCTGGTGGAGGTGGCTGCTGGCCGTCACTTCCCGGCGGCATAACTACGTACACTGTATTTTGTCCATTTGTATCGTCCGCTTGAGTTGCACTTTGCATTTTGTAATTTTCCACTGTCCAAATTTACTTATTGTCCGAAATAGTCTGAGTTATTATATTTAGAACGCGGGGTCACCACTTTAGTGTGTTTGTGGCTAATACACTATCTGAAGGTTGCGCGTGTTGGAATTAAGATAAAGATATTTGAATTTAGAATTTATATTTATTAGCGCATGCGCGCGCACAACTAAGGTGGGAGACCGACTGCGACGACACGGGGCGACGCGGTGGCAAACTGCTTACCACGCACATTGCGCCGGGCCACCGCTACATAGGGTGGTTCAGGTTTTTTATTTTTGAGCGACGCAGGAGTAAATGATTAAAAATACTCAAAAATGGCACTTTGTATGTTTTTTTAACGTTCGTCATCAACGGCACTTATTAACACCTAAAATATGTTAAACATTAACACCTAAATTATGTTATACAGGTGTAACATAATTGGTGTATTACGAGCCATTAAAAATTATTCAGTTACATTCTGTATATATTAAGTGGTATACTGTGAAAACTAAAAATGGTACCTGTCATACAAAAAAAGGTTCTATTTTCCTCTAAAACAGAGCACTGTAACAACATGATATAAATGGTACAAATTACAAATTTTAATAATTTTCGAAAAACGTGAAAATCTTTTAGGTACAAGCTTTTAATACTGCATTGTCACACGATATACATATGCATGCAAAACTTCGGCTCAATCGGAAACCGGGAAATGGGTCAAATTTAACTTGCAAGATTCCACCCGAAGAAACATACATACATACATACATACATACATTGCAAATTAAATAAAACCTTGTAAAAACTAAAAAAAGTACCTCCTATAAAAATTTAAAAATATTAGACGTTCATGTAACAAGGTATGTTCTCCGTGGAGAGTTCAGTTCATTTGGCTTAGTATTTACCCAACGCAGATGGAGAGCTGCAGGCGGTACGTAGTGGAGACATTGTCGACCCTGGGATCCAGGGTGTAGCGTGGCCAGGCAGCCGTCGCGTTGGTGCTCCCCTTAGCTGAGAGCCCCACCACGGCCATGCCGCGCCCCTCCGTCACCGCCAGCGCTGAGCGAGCGTTGCGGACCTGTGCACAGAGAAAACGTAGCCTGCAGTGTTGCAGCCTCGACGCGCCCTCCGCCGTAGGTACCGCGCCTAAGCTAGCTCGAGAATAGGACAGTAAGTCTTGGAGGGCAGGGACAGGGTCCAATTGAAAAAAAATGAATTTATATTTAAACAATGAAAAATAATTAACAGTAACCAACAAAAAGAACAGAACGACCAGAAAAAAGCAGACAGAAGTGAGAATTCAAAAAAATTGAATACACCAAAACAAACAAATTAAAAACAAATTATTTTAAAACTTTTAAAAGGCTTATGAAATCTCATTACTTAACTTAATAATATCACTGTTCTCTGCTTTTAAATCCTTTTTTCCATCTTCCTTACTATCTCATTTTCCTTTCATTACCATAGATAGATAAAATATTTAATTCATTTATGTTTTTGTTTGTTTATGTATATATTTATTATTTAATATATTATTGTTATACATATTATTTAAGTATTTTATATAACTGTTTATTTGCAAATTTTTCTGTTTTTAATTATTGCACCGCTCCATAACTTATTCTATCGCTGTTTCATTATAGAAGAAAACTTAAATCAAAGGTTGCCTGGAAGAAATTGCTGTAGCTGGGAATATCAGTATTAAGCTGTGTCCATATCAGAATTTACAAACTAGACTCCGCTCAATCAAATTTGGCATTAATCAATCTAGTAATTGAGAACTCACCAGTTGCGTCTGCACGATGAGCGCGTTGTCATCGTCGATGCTGAACTGGCGCGGGTCTTCGAAGCCTGTCACGTTGACCGCCACGCGCAGCTTGGTGGAGGACTTCGTCGCCGTCGCGTATTGCGCAAGGGCGTCCAACTGGATAATAAGAATGTTTTACTCACATAACAGGTTGGTATTTTTTCACAACTGACAGCAATCAACTCTTTGATTCAAGTCATTTTATCAAGCGACTTCCAAAAAGGAGGAGGTTCTCAATTCGTCTGTATGTTTTTTTATGTGTGTTATCTCAGAACTTTTGACTGGTTGAACCGATTATTATGATTTTTTTTTATTTGAAAGCTAGTGATTCCCGTGTGGTCCCATATACATTTTTATCAAAATCGGTGTAGTACTTTATTATAAAATTAACAAAAACCAAAAATAATAATGCAAAAAGTTGTTGTGACGATGAATTTTTAACGTGCTTTGATTTTGACGTCGACAGAAAAAAAAATTAACCAATTGCGAGTTGGATTTGAGCACCGAAATTCCGTATCACCGTACTATATATTTGTGTTTTTTTTGTATTTATCAAATAATAAAAAGACATTACCGAGACCGACAGTAAAAAAAATATTTCATTCAATCAGGTATTCTTTGTGCAAGTGCAACTCATACTTGGGGTCGGTTTTCATTATTTGTTGCTATATTATAGAGTTTGCAACAGTTACTTTTAACCACCTTCGTGACGTAATGGTTAAGTCTATTAGCTTTACATCAGGAAGTCGCGGGTTGGCGTACCGGCGGAGTCTCACTTTGTAAGACTCGGTTTGGTTGGTGGAAGAGCATTATCTAAGCCCGCCTGGCTAGCTACCACCATCTTAGCTAATTATTGCAATCAATGCTAACAGTATAGATGTGTTTCGGCTTGAAGATAAGAAAGCCAGTTCCCCATTGTGTTGGGAAATCTTGGTAAGCCCGCTTCCATCTTTGGCATCATCGTCACTTACCATCAGGTGAGATGATTACCAAGTGAATAAAAAAACACAGATTAAAGAGTAACACCAAGATTGAAGCTTATGTGCACCTATTACCGTTTGACAATAGAGCCAAAACAATAGTCAGCTAAATGCGAGTTGGACTCTCGTACTGTGGGTTCCGTACCAAAATACCTTTGGGTACGAAACCCTACAAACATCAGAGTAGAACAATCGGATTAAAGGACAAATTAAACTTTTTAGTTGAAAAAATGTTCTCCCATACATTGATATACGTCACGGCGACTCCAAATATAAGTTTGTAATCATAAAAAACATTACTAAAAATTTACATTTTTCGGATTATCATCTTTACATGTGCTGTGAGACTTTGCTTCTTGTTAAATTTCGTAATTCTATGTAAACGGGATAGATTATCAAAAAAACATAATAATTATATGACATTAATGGCACTAAAAGGCCCTATCTTTTAATAAAAAGATACGGCCTTATTAGAAAAATGAAGCTTCTAAGTTAAAGCAATAGCTTTGACTTAGAAGCTTCATTTTTTTACAACTTCAAGGGATTTGATATGAATTTAAACTTGATTCCTCCACGCGTCTCCGCGAGAAAAAGGATCCGACAGACAGGCAACGAGGTGATCCTATAAGGGTTCCTTTTTTCCTTTTGAGGTATGGAACCCCCCTTAATTTTTTCATCATATCAGCCGAAAAACGTCCACTGCTGGACAAAGGCTTCCCCAAGGATTTCCACGACGACCGGTCCTGCGCTGCCCGCATCCTGCGGCTTCACCAGGTCGTCGGTTCACCGCGTGAGAGGCCTGCCTACGCTACGTTTTCACGTGTTTTAATTTTTAACCTTTTGTTATTTTAATTATTTGTTTTTACAGAGAATCCGACATGTTCTGTAAAAATGACAACTGGCTCATATCAGCCGAAGGAAGTCCACTGCTGGACATAGGCCTCCCCCAAGGATCTCCACGACGACCGGTTCTGCGCTGCCCGCATCCAGCGGCTTCCCGCGACCTTCACCAGGTCATCGGTCCACCGAGTGGGAGGCCTGCTTATACTACGCTTTCCGGTGCTTGGTCGCTACTCGAGAACTTTACTGCCCCAACGGCCATCTGTTCTACGAGCAATGTGCCCCGCCCACTGCCACTTAAGTTTAGCAATTCTGAGAGCTATGTCGGTTACTTTGATTCTCTTACGGATCTCCTCGTTTCTGATTCGATCACGCAGAGAAACTCCAAGCATAGCACGCTCCATTGCCCTTTGGGTGACCTTGAGCCTTCTTATGAGGCCCATAGTAAGCGACCATGTCTCAGTTCCGTACGTCATCACTGGCAACACACATTGGAAAACTGGCTAACTGTTTCGAATTACGGTTCAAGAGATACATCCCTTTAAAGGTCAGACAGAGAGACAGATAGACAGGCGGACTAACGGTTTAGGCTCAGCTATGGCTAAAGTAAGAGTGAGTCAATGTTATTCATCCGTGATTGAATTTAAATCCTTCCATTTAACTTCAAGCCAACCTAGTTCATTACCTAGTTGATACGACTGCTTTATCTAGAAAAATAATTCCATTCCATTCACACCAGGAGGTCGGGGGTTCGATTCCGGCGGGGTCAACTTGTAAGACTCGGTTTGGTTGGTGGTAGGGCATTTTCTAAGTCTGCCTACCTGCTACCACCATCTTAGATGTCTTGCAATCAGTGTTAAAAAAGCGTCGGTGGCTCAACCGGTAACGACTCGGTCCATCTAACCAGAGGTACCGGGTTCAAATCTGGACGGCCAATGTACCAATGAGTTTTTCAAAAACTTACGTACATATACTTACTGATTGCTTTAACGGTGAAGGAAAACATCGTGAGGAAACCTGCACACGCCTGCGAAGAAACTCGAAGGTTGTGTGTGAAGTCGACCAACCTGCACTGGGCTCGCGTGATCGACTAAGGCCTAATCGCCCTGATTCAGGGTAGGCTCGAGCTCCTCGGTGGGGACGTATATGAGCTGATATAATAATAACAAAAATCAGTGTTAACAACATTGATGTGTTCCGGCTTGAAGATAAAATGGCCAGTTCTCCATTGCATTGGGGAATCTTGGTAAGCCCGCTTCCATCTTCGGCATCATCGTCACTTACCATTAGGTGAGATGATGCCAAGGGCTTAACAATTGTGAACAAAAAAAACCCTTCCGATTAAATTTATCAGGTGTCTTAGAGGCTGGGTATTTTGCTTTGAATAGTTTTAAAACTTACCACGTCGGGATCCTGGTCGCTGGGTCGGTAGTACTGCAACAGGTATTTGGCAACCGGAGTGCTCTCCTCCACCAGCCTGGAGGCGAGCATGGCGCGGAGTCCCCACGCGGCAGCGGCGTTCTCCAGGCTGTTACCCTTCAGCCAGGGGTTGCGCCACTCGTTGCCTGATAGCTTGCGCGACCAGAAAAAATTTGAGCCTGAAAAAATATTGACAGTTAGGTATATGTGTAGTGTATTGAGTTGGAGAGCTTGTGGAAAACACAGCTAGGCTATAGCTTCGTAATTAAGTAAGTACATATATAAGGTCTAACAAAATTAGCTGAAACTATTTTAACTGGTGCTTCTACCCATGAAACTGAACAACTTTCCCCGTGGAACCCATAGTCAAATCACAAAAAAAAATTTTGCTCTCCCATACTAACTCGATCAGCTAATCAGCCAACTTAGTATGGGAAGTTCAAATTTTTTTTGAGATTTGACTATGGGTTTCATGGGGAAAGTTGTTCAGTTTCATGGGTAGAAGCAGTAGAAGTTAAAATAGTTTCAGCTAATTTTGTTAGACCTTATATAGTACTAGCTTTTGCCCGCGGCTTCGCTCGCGTATGCATAGTTTTTATTTAAGTATATATTTGAGGGTAAGTGGTGCGCGAGCTGCGATCAACTAAAATTAGTCTTTTTTCAGTTCCCTCAGGACCTGCATCGGACTATGTTATTTTCATTGAATAAAAGTAGCCTATCCCGTCCTTACCCGTAACCGAGGCTACCTGCATGCCAAATTTCATCAAGATTAATTGAGGTGTTGAAGCGTGAAGAGGTAACAGACAAAAAAACACATTTTTAAATCTATAATATTATAGCTTTTGCCCGCGGCTTCGCCCGCGTGGACATCGTTTTTATATGACTGTCTTTGAGGGTGAGTGGTGCGCGAGCTGCAAGCCTCCTTCTTTTTGGAAGTCTATTGAAGAGTACCCTAAATAGCTTGAATGGGCATATCAAGCTATTTAGGGTACATTTCAATCGACTCGCAAAAAGGAGGAGGTTCTCAATTCGACTGTTTGTTTTTTTTGTTTGTTTGTTACGCGATATCTTTTCAGATTGTGAACTTTATGATTCTTTTTTTTATTCGATACGGTGTTGTTCATAGAACTCGGTTTTTAACGTGTTTAGCGTTTCCAGTTATTATATTTTTATTTTTATGCTTCCGAGTTGGTCGCAAATAAATTTTATCAAATTCGGCGTAGAACCTAATTTTTTAGAAAGTTAACAAAAACCATAAATAATGTATAAATTATTACTTTTGGTTTACTCAGTTCTTGCGATGGAAGTCGGTTTTTTAACGTTTACAGCGTTTCCAAATCATCGTATTAGCCGAAGGACGTCCACTGCTGGACATAGGCCTCCCCCAAGGATTTCCACGACGATACATAAAACTACTTTTTCCAAATATTACACTTTTATTTTGCTTTATTAATATTATATTTTCATAAATAGCGCCTGGCAAAACCTTTTTTTTCCACAATTGATAAGCCCTTAGCATCATGTCACCTGATGGTAAGTGACGGCGATGCCGAAGATGGAAGCGACCTTACTAGATTCCCCAACGCCATGGGGAACTGGCTATCTTGTCTTCAAGCCGGAACACATCAATGCTGTTAACATTGATGTTTGGCGACAAGACTTAGATAAGATGGTGGTAGCTGGTCAGGCGGGCTTAGAAAATACTCTTCCACCAACCAAACCGAGTCTTACAAAGTTAGACTCTGCCGAGAACCGAACCCGCGACCTCCTGGTGTGAAGCTAATTGATAAAACCATATACCGATTTCGGCATACCGGTCTTAGGTTACTTAGATACTTTTTTTGGGGTTCCGTAGTACAACAAGGAACCCTTATAGTTTCGTCATGTCTGTCTGTCCGCAGCCTAGCTCCTTAACTATAAGTAGTTAGAACTGAAATTTGGCAAAGATTTTTATAATAATAACGCGGAGACAACTGTAAATTTTTTTTGGAAAAACAAACTTTTTAAGGTTACCTCCCCCCTACAAGTAAAGTGGGGATGTTTTTTTTTCTCGTCCAACCCAGTCGTGTGGGGTATCGTTCGTTAGAGCTTAAAAATAGTTGTGAGTCTTCTAAGACCATTTTATAATTCAGGGTTCCGTTTTCGAAAAAATAGGCTTATTTGAAAATTAGATATGGACGCAATAATGACAACTACGGAACCCTACATTGCGCGTGGCCCGACACGCACTTGGCCGGTTTTTTTTTTCATTATATCAGTTTAGGTACCTGTTGTGTTGGAGTACTTGTCGAGATACTGTAGCACTTGCGAAGCTTCCGGATGCCTTGCATTCGCCAGCGCGCACCAAACCAGCGTCAGTGAATACGCATCCAGATCTGGAGACAGAGCCCTCGCCACGTAGTCGATCGCCTTGTTCACCGTGTTCTTGTAAAGAGTTTCGCCATTCTGGAATGGGATTGTTGAGATATAGCGGTTTAGAGGACCATCGACCACGTAGCTGGTGCTTTTTGATGCAAGCTATCGCAAAAACGAGGCTAGGCTTATAGAACTTGTTTCAACTGCACAATGGATGTGACTTAGTTACTTCCGAGAATGAGGGCTTTGTAAAATTCCAGAAAATGTAACTAGTTTGTCAGAGAATAAATTCAAAACTCATGTCGAAACTCGCAGGTTGTGTGTGAAGTCGAACAACCCGCACTGGGCCCGAGTGGTCGATTAATTCCCGATCGCCCTAATTTAGGGTAGGCTCGAGCCCCTCTGTGGGGACGTATATGAGCTGATATCATCATGTCAAAAAATGCTTGTGCTGTAGAGGATACAATAAAATGATAGATTAAACAGTACTGAGCCTTATTCGAAGCCTAATTAAATATGAGAGTAGCATTCATTTCCTGTATGTACTAGTCGCTAACTTCCGGTCTATCCCCGCTCTAGTTTCCTCTCCCGCCATCTTTTTTCCCCCGCTTACAGCGCCACCAAGCAGTTGAGTTGGCTGGACTCGAGTTTTGACTCATTGGCGTTTCGTTTCCCAACCGAGACGGTCTGAGCTGGCACATCCCGTGCACCGTGCCGTCTCGCAAGTACTTAGTCGTGTGACTCATAGCCACGTTTTACTTCAAGAAATTATTATTGCGTTGAGGGTTTCTAAGGTTTTGCAACCGTGAGTAAAATTTTATTTACATTGTTACCCTCTCTTTTAGCCGTAACGGTTTGTACCGTTCGAAGATAATTTATAAAATAATTATCTGCAGTGATAGGAGTTACGTAACAACGGCGTAACAGTTTCGTCAATTTTGCGGTTTAAAGTGCAAAATTCAAAATCATTTTTGTCCTATCGGTTTTTTCCGTTAGGAGTGTGTGTTTTAGATATGGACGGTCTATCCATGCCAGAGGACGAGGTAACAACGAGGACTCCGGTACCGCAAGTCACACAAGGCCTGCAGGTTCCGGTAAACAAAGAAAAGAAAAGAAAACGAGCGAAATCTTCGAGTTCAGAGTCCTCTTCGGAGTCTAGCTCCACATCGGCGTCATCCAACTCGTCAACTAGCGGCAAGTGCCGAAAAAAGCGTAAGCGCCGGAAAGTAAGCCGTAAGCGAAAGGACAAAAACTGTAAGTTGGAACAGCTTATTAATGTTGTGAGCGCATTACAAAATCAAATCGTGTCGATCCCGCGAAACAATTATAATATTTCGCGCAGTGACAATCTAAACGAAGATTTCGTGGACCCAAACGTTAGCGGTGAGCTGTACGATACCGAACAACCATCATTCCTACTTTCGGATCGCATACCCAGCGAAATAAATAGCTCAACTCCAAACCAGGTATATGATGAAGGCTCAAACAAAACTACTCCTGTGTTTAATTTTAATGTTTCCACTAAAGTGAAAGAGCCGACAATCCCACACGCATCCCAGGAGATGCTCAATCAATTGAATAACCTGCAACGTTTCGGTCTGCCGGATTGGAACAGCGTCCGCTACGCGGATGTTCAAAAACTGTACTTACGATCGCCAGGTTTCGTAAATTTAGAACCTAACGAAGAAGTTAAACGTTACGATAACGCAAAGTTTGCAGTAAATACTGAAAAAGCGTTCGCGAGCATAACTTTTGCTTTGCTCAAGCAGCGCGAAGGCCTCGAGAGAGAAATACGAAACTTCTTGGCGTGGGCCCAGATGTGTGAATCATTAAACTATGCAGATGTTTACGCTAAAATAAGCGAAATATTTTCCAACGGAGAATATTGCAAGGCTTCAAGTGATACGATCCAACTGGTCTGCGGCCATCGAGCGGAGCTTATCCAATACAGAAGAGAAGGCATCCTCTCACAAGTGAAGGATCAGTTTCATAAAAATCTTTTGAGGAAAATACCACCATCAAATTCAGCTTTATTTGACGAGGAAAAATTCAGTTCCGTATTGGAAAAGGCCGGAGGTCTTAACAAAGTCTTCTGGGCAAAAGAAAAGGATCGCTACTCCGCGCCGCGGAACGATCCAGGAACCTCATCTCAGGCCCCCGCACACGCTAAACCTAGAAAAACTGCCCAGCAGCACATGAACAATCATTGGCCGAACACAAAACACACTACCTTTGTAAACAACAATTCCTTTCGCGGCAATAGCAGAGGAGGTAAGTTTTCTAGCGGGCGCGGCCGACAGGATAAAGGATCCAGAACCCGCTCTCCCTCATCCCGCCGGGATAGGAGAGATAAAGGGAAGAGGAAAGATTGACTCGACGAGTCGGTCCTTCCGTGCCGGGCAACTGCAAAATTATCACATTCGTTGGGCAAAACTAGGGGCACCGCCCTACATCCTAAAAATGATAACGGGTTATCGAATCCCGTTTACAGCGCGGCCTCCACTTCATTTACCAAATTTCAATCATCAGACACCTCAATCATCGGAAACCACGAAAATCATAGACAAAATGATGCTTCAGGGTGTATTGAAGGAGGCCAAGCCGTCCCCAAGCTTCATTTCTTCAATTTTCCTTCGCCCAAAAAGCGACGGCACGCTAAGACCGATCTTCAATTTAAAAAACCTGAACTACTATGTCGAACCAGATCGATTCAGGCTGGTAAATGTACATCGCGTACCAGATTTCCTACAGTCAAAAGATTGGCTGGCAAAAATCGATTTTCATCAGGCCTATTTTCACTTGCCTATGTCGGTAAACCACAGAAGGTTTCTGCGGCTGATCTATGCCGACAAATTGCTCGAAATGACATGTTTACCCTTCGGGCTCAGCTCAGCACCCAAAGCATTCGCGTCCTTGACCAACTGGATCGCGCAATGCCTGCGGAATCGCGGCATTCGAATACTCGTGTACTTGGACGACTTCTTTCTGGTCAACCAAAGTCCAGTCATCCTGAACAACCACGTATTAACAGCATTAGATCTGCTAAAATACCTGGGCTGGACAATAAACACGCAGAAGTCTGTCCTCACGCCGCAGAAAGTTTTAGAATTCCTTGGCGTTGTCTGGGATCCCTGGCAGAACACGAGGTACCTACCAGAAAGACTAGTGTCAAAGTTACGGTCTCAAGTTGCTGCCATGCTAAACAAAAAGAATACAACGTTAGTAAATGTACAGCGAGTGATCGGCATGATGAACTTTGCCAGTTTTGTAGTTCCAAGGGGGCGTCTTCATTATCGAGCGCTACAGTCGCTAGCGAACAAACTTCTCAAGCTGGAAACTACAAAAAGTATTCTAATACCGCCGCCAGCAATGGCAGAGCTAATCTGGTGGCAACAGAATTGCAAAAAGAGCACAAAGATACATGCTCATTTCCCAACACATTTTTTAACCACAGACGCGAGCGATGTCGGTTGGGGAGCCAAGCTAGACAATGTAAGCTTACAAGGCACATGGTCATTAGCACAACAAAACCTTCACTGCAACCAGAAGGAGATGATCGCCATTATAAACGTTTTGAAAGATCACTGTCGGCGCCTGAGTTCGAAAACACTTCTTATACAGAGCGACAACCGCTCAGTCGTTTCTTACCTTCGCAACGAAGGAGGCACAAGGTCAGCAGCCCTGACAGAGCTGACCCGAGAAGCATATCAGATCTTGGATCGGTTCAACATAGAAATCCAGGTTTATCATATACCAGGCAACTACAATTGTCACGCAGATCACCTGTCTCGCCAGAAACCTCAACCAGAGTGGCACCTGCTACCACAAGTGACGAAAATAGTATTCGAGAAGTGGGGCACACCGTTAGTCGATCTATTTGCCTCACACAGAGCTCACGTCGTGCCGACGTATTGCTCACTAGACAGGTGGGACGAGAAGGCGACTTACCACGACGCACTGAGCATGACCTGGAATTTCCCGTTAGCGTGGGCGTTCCCACCACCACACCTAGTACCGAAAGTCTTAGCACACCTAAACAGCGCCTCGGGAATATACCTTCTTGTAGTACCACGCTGGGAAAATGTCTATTGGAGGCCGGATCTGAAACACAGGGCGCTAGCTCCACCGTTCACAATCAGAAACCTACCGCAAGCCCTAGTAGACACCATGACGAATCTCCCGCCACCCAGGGTCTCCGAGATGACACTGGAAATCTGGAAATGTGGGGGTGGAACCAACACCTTAATAACTGGACAGCAGAACAAAAAACTCTGATCTCGTCCAGCTGGCGAAAATCCACACTTAATACGTACAAACCTGCGTGGAATAGATGGCTAGTTTGGTCAAGAAATAAAGGCGTTAATACGCACAACCCAAGCGGTCCTGATTTAGCTAGATTTCTTGCTGATCTGCATCAGAAAGAGGGGCTGTCGCTCAGTACCATTCTAGTTCATAAATCTGTAGTAGCAACCTTTTCTAATCCGGAGAATAATTTGAGCTCCCATAACGTTGTTAAACAAGTATTAAAGGCAATATCATTAGCCAAACCGAAAACTCTCAAACCTCCCATATGGGATACAGATGTGTTGACACGATACTTGGGTAGCAACAATGTAGAATCATGTAACTTATACGAAATATCACAACGTACAGCTGTAATCCTGCTCTTATGCTCAGGCAGGCGTGTGCACGACCTCACACTTCTGAAGGTATCACCACAACACTGCGTACTACGTGATGATCACATTATTTTAACACCATCCTTCGGGTCAAAGACTGACTCCTGTAACCATCGTCAATCGGCCTGGAAACTCACAGTATACACTGAGAATAAAACTCTGTGCCCAGTATACTGGTTAAAGCGTTTGATTACCGAAGCTCAACCCAGAAGAGATGCAGCCGGATCCGAAAACCTCTTCGTAGCTCTTACCGGAAATCCTAGACCCGCTACACGTACTATCATCGCAGGTTGGGTAAAGAATTTACTACAAAAGGCCGGCATACATTCAACTGCGGGGAGCATTAGATCAGCAGTGGCATCAAAGAACTGGATTAGTAACTTTAATTTAGACGAAATTTTGACACGAGGCAACTGGAAGTCAGCTAACACTTTTAAAAAATTTTACCGCAAGGAAATTGTTCCCGTCCCGGGTAATAACACGTCATCATTAGCATCATCATTTGTTCCTGATGATGAATAACGTTAATCATTTATCCTAATTATTTTCATAATCAAAGTGTGTACTATCTGCATATCAGTTTAGAAGAAAGTTATTTTTATTTTTCTGATCACCACCTTTATGTAGTTGTTCAGAACACATGTTTATATTGTCATCGTTTTAAATTGAAACACTCCCTATCTGGAGTGCACTAGACAGTAAATAAAACTTTATAATTTCGATTAACAATGCTTTTCACTGGGTTATACCGTTCAAACCTAGATACATTTATCACATTGGCGTATTCCAGCGCCACCAGACGATAATAGACACGTCTCTCATATTTAATTAGGCTTCGAATAAGGCTCAGTACTGTTTAATAGCTGCGTTTTACCTAAAATTAAAACGTTTATTAAACATACTTACCTTATTCGAAGCCTAATGTTTTTAAATCTGCCTGGTGGTATAGAGACGCAATGAGTCAAAACTCGAGTCCAGCCAACTCAACTGCTTGGTGGCGCTGTAAGCGGGGGAAAAAAGATGGCGGGAGAGGAAACTAGAGCGGGGATAGACCGGAAGTTAGCGACTAGTACATACAGGAAATGAATGCTACTCTCATATTTAATTAGGCTTCGAATAAGGTAAGTATGTTTAATAAACGTTTTAATTTTAGGTAAAACGCAGCTATTATGTAAATGACAAAGATACGAGTATATATGTTGATGCAAAAAAAAATGCCATTACCTGAGACTAATCTGAATCATGACATTATTTATAATATACAATAAGTTTTTTTTACTATTTAAAAGTTGTGTAAACACCTATTTAAATGATTTGATTAGCAAGTGAGTCGCATTTGAGTAGTAGATATCTAAGCCCACAATGTATGTATATTTGTTTTACGCGCGTCCGAATTCGTGCAGGTAGGTACTCGCTTCTTGACGTATGAAATGGTTCGCAAGTCCTCAACAAACCTTGAGCTGCTGCAGCGCCAACAGCGCGTGCGCTGCTAGCGGCAGCTTGGCCTGCGCGCGCGGGGCGTTTCTCTGCGTGGCTGGTGCTGTGTTCCAGCTGCCGTCTGGCTGCTGAGCGTCCGCCAGCCATCGGGCGCCGCTCGTCATCGCCAGTGGAGATACTTCCAGGTACTTGGCGGCGCGGGCGAGCCATCGCACTGCTAAAGATGTCATCCTAGAATGAAAAGTCGAGTTTTTACAAGCTTTTATTTAACTTGGAATGTATGTAAGTATGTTTGTTCGGGTGGAATCTTGCAAGTTTTTGACCCACTTCCCGGTTTCCGATTGAGGTGATATTTCGCGTGACAATGCTATATTAAAAGCTTGTACCTAAAAGTTTTTAGGTTTTTCGAAAATTATTTTTTATTTCGAGTCCAATGTAAACATGATGTAAACACATATAAAGCCATCACATTCGTCTAGGTATTTCTAGAAATTAGTCATAAATTACACTGAGAACAATCACCTCACCATCAAATAGTGTAACAAAATTGACGTGGAATCTGTTAACTGGAGCTTCTACGCATCATACTGAACAACTAATGCTCTACGACTGCTGAAATCGCATTTTTTTTGAACTCATACAAATCGATCAGCTGATTTGCCAACTAATTTGTTGTTTTTTTTCAGTGACTTATATTACTGGCGTAATCTGTGTTTTTTTTACAACTTCAGCACGATTCGGTCACCTACGGCCACTTCCTCTAATGGCCACTATTCAAATTCCTAGTTCGCCCACATCCTTGAACGACCACTTCTTTTTTTGTACATTTCCTTGTTCGTCCACTTCTTTTTTCATACATTTCCTTGAATGACCACTTCTTTTATAGTATATTTTTTTAAGATAAAACTTAGTAAAAAAACTGTAAATGAGCGAGCGAAGCGAGCGATATTAGGTTCGGTCAGGTTTGATTGATTATACAGTCAAAGAGACTCGCGAAGCGAGGCTCCCCCCCCCCTTGGGTAGCAGAAAAAGGCGAGTTAAAAAGGATCCGGTCACTTTAAAAGGTGACGAGTTAGGAAAGTGACAATTTAGAAAAAAGACAAGTTTAAGAAAATGACGAAGTCGAACTGAAAGCACGTGGCCTTTCTAGTGTTATGGTCGTTCGAGCGACATGGACGTTCAGGGATGTGGGCATGCCAGGTATGTGGCCGTACGAGGAAAGTGGCCCTAAGTGACCGGATCCTTTCAGCAATGTAGAACAACAGTTGTTCAGTATGATGAATAGAATCCCCAGTTAACGGACCCAATCTTAAAAACTGTCTAGCAAATAATTATCTTGGTTATGACAGTTTATAAAATTTTTAAAATTCTTTGCAAACCTCATCTTCAAATGTCAACATAAAGTGACAGTTTCTGTCCTTAACCTCGTATGAGATCCTAAATCCACTTGGTGAGAACCATAATAATAATATATCAATGCTTACCATACATCCCCTTCAGCTTTATCATTAATCTGGCCTACAAAAGACCCATCGCTTTTCCTGTAGGCCATCAGGCGCTGGAAGCCTGAAGCTACCTGCATGCGCGCCTCTTCCATTACGGATGTCTTCTCAGGGTCCATACTCTGAAAAACACGGTGTCCTTTTTATTTAGTTTTATATGTGATAATATATACCATATTATATTTCATATTATCAATGTCAAGGTTACAATAAATAAAAAAACCGGCCAAGAGCGAGTCAGAACCGCACACAAAGGGTTCCGTATCATCATGCTAGATGGCGCTAGTACAAAGGGTTCCGTACCATTATACTAGATGGCGCTAGTTTCTTCACGTTTAAAAAACACGTTTTTTGTATGAAGACCTTCACTTTTTCTAATTTTTATTATTCGTTGTTATAGCGGCAACAGAAATACATCATCTGTGAAAATTTCTACTGTCTAGCTATCACGGTTCATGAAATACAGCCTGGTGACAAACAGACGAACGGACAGCGGAGTCTTAGTAATAGGGTCCCGTTTTTGCGTTCCGTCCGTTGGGTACGAACCCCTAAAAATTGAAAAACTGACAAAAGTTGGTAACAAAATTATAGGTGTCTCAGTAAATTATTATTAGTAACGGCATAGAAATTCATACAAAACAAGACAAGTCATATTAAAAATGAAAATAAAAAAACCGGCCAAGTGCGAGTTGGACTCGCGCAAAGTATCTGAAGTCTATTAAAAAAACAAAAAAATACAGCTGGTAATAGAACATTTTGTATGGAAAATCTATGAACTTTTGACAAATCCAACTGCACATCTTAACTAAACTAAGAAAGCCTACTAGCCGTGATACTACATCCTATTTTTTCAGATGTCGGAATTGTAAGGGAGGGGGGGGGGAGACAAAAATTACTTAGGGTCTTCATTTATTTTTAAAGACATATTTAAGATACCCCACACGATAAGGTACGATACCCAAAAAAAAATCACCCCCTCTACATGTAGGACTATTATAATGTAAAAGAATTCTTGCAATAATGTAATCCATTTTATGTTCTACTTTATTATTCAAACTGACAATATTGTTTACAATTTGATTTATATCTACCTGAACTGACACTATTTTGCATGCTTATTTTTGTAAGCGAAACATGATGTACCTTATATATATATATATATATATATATATATATATATATATATATATATATAATTGTTCATCTTAACCACCATGTTTCCAGCGAATAAATGATTTGAATTTGATTTGAACTTGAATTAGGGGAGGTACCTACAAAACCAAAACTTTGTCGGCGTGATAGTCTCTGAGCTAAGCGAAAGCTGACACGGCGAAACTCTATGGGTTCCTTGTTAACTTCGGAACCCTAAAAATCGAAAAAGTAAACGTCATTTAGGTATCTACCTGTAGATAGTCCAGTATGACAGTAGCAATAGCCATGGGCCGCAATGCGTACGGCGGGTCAGCGGCCGCGAGGGGAGGATTCTTCGTCGCTTGCAGGGCTCCGGCGAGCAGCGAGCCAGCTCCTAGCAGCGCGACCGGGCCAAGTCGGATGCCGGCTGGCGGCTCCAATGTGACGTTGGCACGAGCGACGTTGCGTCGCGCGTCGAGCAGACTCCATGTCCAGATCTCCTCCTCGTAGCCATCCTTGAGGAAAGAATAAAATTTTACCAAAGTTTGTGACTTATGTTTGTCATCACTAGATATTAATTATGGTAGTTACCTACCACAATACCTAGCTAAAGTGTCATTTCATCATGATTTCGAAAATCTTGTTGAGTGAGAACGTCGGTGGCGTAATGGCAAGGGCCGCTACCTCCTGTCCGGGAGGTCGTGGTTCGAATCCTGCCACGTACCTATGTGTTTTCGAATTTCGATTTCATACGTACGGTTTTCCGACGCTCTTACGGTGAAGGAAAACATCGTGAGGAAACCTGCACACGCGTGCGAAGAAAAACGAAGGTTGTGTGTGAAGTCGAACAACCCGCACTGGGCTCGCGTGGTCGACTAAGGCCCGATCGCCCTAATTCAGGATAGGCTCGAGTCCCTCGGTTGGGACGTATATGAGCTGATATGATGAGAAATAACAAACATAGCTCAGATGGAAAGTGGTAGCAAATGAAGCACGGAGCCCTCGGCGATTGTCCCCGGGAACATGCTATACGAACTACCTCTTCTCTGCACTAACCTTCACGTCAATGGGCCTGAACAGTGAGGCGGAGACGCCGTTGCCGCTAGCCTCTACCGTGATTGATGCTTCGCCCGCTCGCACCGCCGTCACCAGGAACGCGGTGCTGGCTGAGCCGCGGGCTGGCACCGTAACTCGATCACGCCGGAATAACTCGATTTCTGCAAAACGAAAAGTTAAAGTCATGTTTGGATTTAATCAAATGCAATTTTCGGATACAAAATTTAACTTACTTTTAGAGGATTCGACATTGTTCTCCAATGGTTCAAACTCGTAATGTTGCTCCGAGTTATGGAAGGTGACTTCAACAGACGTGTCTACGGTCAGTGAGCTCTTTAGAATGATTACAGCTGCGAAAGTCTCCCCTCGTTGCAAAGTAGCTGGCAATTCCGTGGTTATAGCCAAGGGAACGCTGGTGGTGAGCTCTTTGGGTGATGCTAGTCCTAGTCCCAAGGTCGGATGGACAGCGAAAGCTCCTACTGACCATTTTCCAGAGCTCAGAGGAGACCACTTCTCGCTTGTGCCTTTGCCGTCGTTGCTGTAACAAGATAAGGAAATAATGAAATTATAGATACGATTGAAATTTAAGATTAAGATGGATATATGAGGTGCAGATGTTAGTTAGCTATCAGCTTACCCAAGTGTGACATTGGTGAGCATCCAGGTCGGTTGTGGAGAGACGGTCAAGTAGTACCGCGGTGAGGGTGGGGGAGGCAGTCGGCTGAAGGCATACGGTCCAGCCAAGGGGGGCCTTGTGCCTGTCTCTGGCACCTCTTTAGAGGGATCCACTGAAACATAGGAATGGCTGGGTAAAACTAAAAGAGGAATAATATAGTACGGGACTTACAATATCATTTTGTACTTACCGCCGGGATAGTTTAGAACGTCAATGCCTTCGGATAAAATTACAACTCCTGCGTTCTGAAAGGAGCAATTAAGTCGTTATGCTATACAGAATTTTTAAAATTTGCAATCTGATCATTTAATTTAATCGTATTGCGATATACCGGACAAGCTATTATTATTATAATGTCAATATTCAAACCACACAGCCAGGCAGCTGTATCAGAAGTGGGATCGAAGAGATCCTGGGGTAGGGGGCTCGCTTGCAATCTGGTATACATCACACATGCTTACTTAGAAGGATATTCATGAAACAAACCTGGAATACATCTCCTGCTGAGTAGCCTCCAAGATCCAATCCCAGTCCAGGTAAATGTTCTTCGTTTTTGAACAACGAATATTTTAGTCCACTGAAGCTTTCAACTTCACGCTCAATCTATAAAAAAAAAATGTTTAGGAATTGAACATTTTTAAGCTATACAGGATGTTAGGTATAATATATAACAAAATTTTTGAGGGGGCTTTTATTCTTCTCTTTTTCCTTTAGTTCTACATCTTGGCTGAAGACCCAAAAAAAGATTTTTCATGCAAACTGATCAACCGCCTCCGTAGCGTAATGGTTAGTCCACTGATAAACATCAGAAGGTCGCGGTTTCGATTCCTGGTGGAGTCTAACTTTGTAACTTTGGTTGGTGGTAGGGTATTTTGGAAGCCCGCCTGGCTAGCTACCACCATCTTATCTAAATCTCGCCGCCAAACACCAGTGTTAACAGCATTAATGTGTTCCGTCTTGAAGATAAGATAGCCAGTTCTTCATTGCGTTGGGGATCTTCCAACTTCGGCATCATCGTCACTTACCATCAGGTGAGATGATGGCAAGACCTCATCAAACGTATATTAAAAAAAATCGCAAACTTTATGGGAAGTCCAACTTCTTTTTTACTACTTCAGAAAGTAGTAGAATAAAAGTTGTTCAGTTTAATGAGTAGAAGCCTGCTCTCTTTGACTATGTTTTATTTTACCTAACACTCTATGTACCGGTAAATAGTATTCTCACCGTGTGCATGTCGAGCCCATTGCCGAGTCCATTCGCGGCGGACAGGCCTGCTCTGATGGCGGTGGTGTCGACTCCCAGCAAAGCGGCCTTCGACCCGGGCTCGCCCGAGACTCGGAACTCTACCAGACCTCCAGGGCTGTATCCGATGGAAGACGAGGGTGTTGGAGACACGGTCACCTGGCATTAAAATTATCTTTTTGGTTTTCTGTATAATACTAAGACGTGCGTTTTTCTACAAATACCCGAGGAAGACATTTAGCAAGCCACCTATGTGGTGAAAGAATGAATGAATTATTTTTTTATTGTATTGCTTAGGTACATCATAATCACCATATCAGCTGAAAAACGTCCACTGCTGGACAAAGGCCTCCCCCAAAGATTTCCATGACGACCGGCCCTGCGCTGCCCGCATCCATCGGCTTCCCGCAATCTTCACCAGGTCGTCGGTCCACCGCTTGGGAGGCCTGCCTACGCTAAATTATCCGGTGCGCGGTCCCATTCGAGAGCTTTACTGCCCCAACGGCCATCTGTTCTACGAGCTATGTGCCCTGCCCACTGCCACTTCAGTTTAGCGATTCTGTGAGCTATGTCGGTTACTTTGGTTCTCCCGCGGATCTCCTCTTTTCTGATTTGATCACGCAGAGAAACTTCAAGCTTGAAAAACCTTGAGCCTTCTTCTGAAGCCCATAGTAAGCGACCATGTCTCAGTTCTGTAAGTCATCACTGGCAACACAAACTGGTCTAAGACCTCAGTCTTGAGACACTGCGGTATTTGGGACGTGAAGATATTGCGGAGCTTCCCGAACGCTGCCCAGACGAGTTGATTTCGTCGATTGATCTTTTTATTGAAGTTGGACCTACCTAGCTGGACTGTTTGTCTCAGGTTATGCTTAGGTACACAAACAAAAAATAAAAAAAATAAGATATAAAAAAAACCTAACCACTCTGGGAATACGGACGGAAGTGAAAACCAACCATCTGAAAGTCTTGTAACTCGTATACCCATATTATTTTTTAATTCTTTCATAATCGAATCCTATCGTATTGTTACATATCGAATCGTATCGTCTTATCAAGGTAAGTTTTAAAACTTTCGATAACAGGTAACGGTAAGGTGTCTCGAGTTCAATGGTTTTTTCCCATCTCAAATACAGTTTTATACGTTTTGTTCCTGGTGCTCAACGCGCCTATAGAAGTTTTCACTACAAAAACAATTAAAAAAATGCCTACCTACTACTAACAACAAAGGAATAAATGACATTTCAAAAAAGGGCAATACAAAAGACAATAAAGCTCAGCGTGCCTCCTTTATCGCATCCGTGGCGTACTGGTTAGTCCACTCGCTTCGCACTACGAGGTCACAGGTTCGAATCCCGGCGGGTCTAACATTTACAGACTTAATTTGGTTAGTGGTAGGGCATTTGCCCACCTGAGGCTAGCTAACACCATCTTTTTTACTTGCCGCCATCAAAGTCTTGTTCCGGTGTGAAGACAGCCAGTTCCTCATTACGTCGGAGAATCTTGGTAAGCCCGATTCTATCTTCTATCAGGTGAGATAGATTCCAAAGGCTTACCATAAAACACACTAATATCATAAAAGCGAAAGTATAGATATTTTTTACACTTTCACGCCTTAACGGCCAAAAGGGCTTATCATAAATCAAACTAATATCATAAACGTGAAAGTATCTTAAATACCTTATGCTGCAATAAGTTCCTCTGCGGAGCGTAGATGGCAGCTGAAAGCACGGTGTTGTAGACGGGGTCCAGTCGAGGGTACCACACCAGCAGCACGCAGCCGGGTGCCATGCCGGAGGTCACCTGGACCGACACGTCCACGCTGCGCCGCGCCGGACTCAACTGAAGAGGTGATATATATTTTTGTAAAAATACACACATCAACTTTGCCAAGGGATATGTTTAGACTTTTCATACAATCCATGGTTTTTTAAAAAACTGTGAAACATTACTTAGAGCATGTGTAGGGCAGAAACTTTCGAGATGAGCTAATGCTATACCTTTCCCTCTTAATTCTCACAAAAATAAGTTTCAAGTGATTTTTTTAAGGGTTCCGTATTCAAAGGGTAAAAACGGGACCCTATTACTGAGACTTCGCGGTCCGTCACCAGGCCGTATTTCATGAACCCTGATAGCTAGACAGTTGAAATTTCACAGATGATGTATTCCTGTTGTAGCTATAACAATAAATACTAAAAAACAGGTAAAATTAATTATTTAAGGGGGATCCCATGCAACAAACGTGATTTTTCTTGCTCATTTTTGCTTGATATTGATAACGGCAACAGGTAGACGCTTGAAATATTCACAGAATATGAGTTGTAGGTATTATTCACTAAAAAAATAAATTGTTAAATTAAAGTAAAATTAATATTTAAGGGGAGCTCCCATGCTACAAACAAACGTGATTTTTATAGATAATGGTACGGAACCCTTCTTGCGCGAGTCCGACTCGCACTTGGCCGTTTTTTTTAAAACACACTGAAAATTAAAATCGTGTTTTTGTATTGTCATAGAAGAATGGCACAGATTGTAAGAATTTAGCAGAACCCATGTATAAAAGAACTGAAATGGTAGGTACTCGTAATCATACAACATCTTGAAAGTGTTTATGCCCTTTACTGCACATGTCCTAAGTAATTTTTAATAGCCTTTCAAGAAACCATGTTTTGCATGAACATTTTTAACAAATCCCTAGGCAATGTTATGCAGTGTTTGTGAAATGGAGGTCGTTGTGGAAAACTGTTTGTTTCGATTGTTCAGTCGAACTTTGGCGACTTTGTTATGTACTACGGACTAGTTAAACCCGAATTCATTAACCATCTATCATCTTCGCTTTAATTATGTATACTTTATATCAACCAAAAAAAAGCAGGTAAACAAAAGTACTATGAAATTGACATTTGAAACTGTCAAATCCCTACTAAGTTTGTTTACATTGTGCTTTTTTGGTTGATACGAGTATAAGGTATATATATTATCATACTTATTTATATGTTAGATTTATTGAATTTAGTTTGTATTTGGGGCATTCCACGTGAAGCGGACAGATAAAAAATGTTGATGTTTCCGATTTTAGTAATATTTAATTAAGTTATATCTATTTAAGTCTTCGACCCAGATATACAATATTTATTCAGTACAATAAATAGTTAATGTAGCGGACCTCGCCATATTGCGGCATTAAAAGTGTATTAAAATATTCAGCTGGCAACAATAGACTAAAAAAAGTAAGCATAACCCAACACTATTTAATAGTCAGTCTTATTTACTGCTCCCTTTATTATGGTACACCTTCTAAAATAAGTCGGTTTACATTAGACAATAGTGCGTGCCCTTCACCTTCAAGTGTCACATGTCATTCAATTAATTGCAAACTTAAAACAATAAAACTTTATTCACATTGATTTTAATAATTTTATTACCTATTTAATATTAACGTTCCATTAATGTTTTAGCGGATGTATAGAGCATGAAGCCTGTTTAGAATCAGCTGTCACTCATAGCGCTAAGGCTTCATGCTCTATACATCCGCTTAAACACTGATGGAGAAGACATTTGATTATCTCGAGAAATATGTCATTAATCAAAAAATAACTGTGTGAGTTTTATTATGGCCTGTTCTACAAAAGTAAAATTAAAAATTTTAAAAACCCACCGACACAAAAAATGAATTCTAAAAACTAACAATTAATAATATTTTAAACCTATTATAATTACTATCGTCACATATATTATGTAAGTTCAAATATTTTATTTTCCAAGCGTCGACGCGTTGGGGGACCGCTAAAGTTTATAAAGTATTTTTCCAACAACAGATAATTAATCATTACTAATTACATTTAGGTACGATACGAGCGATCTTAAGTTTCATAGTTTCATTTAATATAGTCTACGCTCTGCGCGCGAGCTCGGTGTGCGGTATGCGGCGCGGGGGTGGGCGTCACCAAGTGCGGCGACCCGAACGGGCAGACACGTGAGGGCAGACGACGTTGACGGTGGTGTCGATTTTGCGAATTTTTCGGAGTAAATTCTTTTGTTGCAATCTGCGACTACACCTGTTTTTCTCACTTAGTGGTCCCCCGACGCGACAACGCTTGGAAAATAAAATATTTGAACTTACATAATATATGTGACGATAGTAATTATAATAGGTTTAAAATATTATTTGTTAGTTTTTAGAATTCATTTTTTGTGTCGGTGGGTTTTTAAAATTTTTAATTTTACTTTTATTTTGTCCTTTTTAAAGCTTCAAAAATTTACTAAGACTAAGAAGTAATAATACACATACATAAAGCTCAATTCCCTGTGGGGCAGAGTCGAAGCGACGCAGCGACGTCAGATCATCAACTATTAAAGAGCTGATGATCTTCAAACGGCTGATCAGGTCATGGTTACCTTACCATATACTTTCAATACCATTGAAGTAACACGGTACTAAATTTCGAATCAATCGGACATAAGGAAGTTAGTCAGATCCCCTCATCAACTAGAAAGGAGCTGATGATCTTCAAACGGCTGATCAGGTCATGGTTACCTAACAATGTACTTTCAATATCATTGAAGTAACACGGTACTAAATTTCGAATCGATCGGACATAAGGAAGTTAGTCAGATCCCCTCATCAACTCGAAAGGAGCTGATGATCTTCAAACGGCTGATCAGGTCATGGTTACCTAACCATATACTTTCAATATCATTGAAGTAACACGGTACTAAATTTCGAATCGATCGGACATAAGGAAGTTAGTCAGATCCCCTCATCAACTAGAAAGGAGCTGATGATGTTCAAACGGCTGAACAGATTTTCATGAAACATAGCTAAGAACACTCGGGATAAAATTATCTATGACACAAAAAAAACTAAACGGAAATCGGTTCATCCGTTTGGGAGCTACGATACCACAGACAGATACACAGACAGACAGACACGTCAAACTTATAACACCCCTCTCTTTTGCGTCGGGGGTTAATAAAACAGCTATAAAAATGGGGGGTAAAAATTTTGGTATGTTGTCAATTGTGACAAACGGAATTTTGATCAATCATGTACTCGAGATTTGTGTTTTAATGGTGGGGGCGCCATTTAGCATGGCGTAGCTACACCAAAAAAATCAGGATATCGATAAAACATACATCGACAAAAAATAAATATCGATATAAATGATTATTGATCACCTCACTATTGCTCACTATGACATAAAAATTTGGTGTTGCTATATGAAATGCAGAACTAGCGCCCTCCTTGACAGGTCCGCTAAGTTCCTGGTCGAGCTTAGTGTTAAAAAGTTATAATCAAATTAACAAAGCAGTGAAATGTATACTTGACTTGATGAGCTTCCTAATCGCATTTTTGGAAATTAAAAAAAAAAGTTTTTTTGAAAGAAAATATATCATTTAATTATTCAAACTCGATTTTTTTAAAGTTGGACCAGTTTTTTTTTTCTCATAATATGTATTAGTGTATAGATAATCCATGCCAAGTTTTGTAATGGGCCTGAAAGTCGGGTAGGAGCAAGACCAGTCACAATGCCAAAATAAGGTAAAGCATCTTCAGATCTAAAGTTTTTGTTAGCTGTCGCTCGCGGGCTCCGGGATTGTGACTGGTCTAGCTCCTACACGACTTTCAGGCCCATTACAAAACTTGGCATGGATTATCTATACACTAATACCTATTATGAGAATAAAAAATAAAAACATAAACTAGTCCAACTTTAAACAAATCGAGTTTGAAAAATTAAATTTACATATTTTCATTAAAAAAAACTTTTTTTTAAATTTCCAAAAATGCGATTAGGAAGCTCATCAAGTCAAGTATACATTCCACTGCTTTGTTAATTTGATACTTGGGTTTGAAGTAGCGCATACTTGTTAATTAGTCAAAACTTCAATGCCCTTTAACTCGTTAACTATGTATTGTACTGAAAAAATATTGTATAACTGGGTCGAAGACATATATAGATATAACTTATACAAATATTACTAAAATCAGAAGCATCAACATTTTTTACCTGTCCGCTTCACGTGGAATGCCCTCTTTATTAAAATTAGGTTACATAAGTTTAAATGTAATATTAGTTGTATTAATGTTCTTTTACTGGCTTGTACTCAATTACGTGTTTCTTTTTCTTAGTTAAATCCTCTGTTTACTATTGCAAAGGTTGACTGGAAGAGATCCCTCTAAGGGATAAGTCTGCCTTTGTACATAAGCGTTTTTAAAAAGTGTATATTTTGTACAATAAAGAGTTTACAATTATTTACTCTACGAACCTCAAGGGTCTTCACGTGAAGAATATCACCCCTGCCAATGACGGCATAGTTGATCAGGTCCATGGGTTCAGTAGCGGTGATGCGCGCACGCATCTCCTGGCCCACGGTGGTGTTCCTGGTGAGCAGCTCCACTGTGAGGAACTGGTCCCCGGCCGCTGCACTGCTTTGTACGTTAATTACTCGTTCCGATACATCCTTGTATTTTATCTGGTGAAAGAATAGGTACCACATTTCACAATAATGTCGCTGTAGCAAGTCCAGAAAAAAGTTGAGGACAAGTAACACGTAGCCTGGGTCAAGTAGACTAGAAGGTCATGACAAATCTGGTAACGATAACGGAAATGGATAACTTGCTGATTAGGGATGACGAATGCTAGTCATCTGATTTACTTTTCATCATCTGCCAAAAACGACATTTTGTTCTAAAAATTTTTGAAATACCTAGGCGTGACGTCATAGTTTTGCAGCGTCATTTATGTACTCATTTTGTGATTTCTGTGAATTAAAAATCGAAGACTTGATGGAAAACAAAACTAGTAAGGTTTAGTTATCCATTAAGTAAAGTAGAAGGGCAATTTAGTGATTCAAGAGTTCATAATTTATTTCTGATGCTGTCGTCATTCCTAATAGTCGTCATGAGTACAACTGTACCTTCATATCTTACTCAGCCGTTTCCCTTATAGTTTTTTTTTTGGTCACGATAACTAGTTTTTCAGGCGCTATAATTTCATAACGCAACCAAAAGTAGCCGCAGGCACACCTTGGCAGTTGCCATTTATCCTCTCAACCTACGTTTACCCATTTCCGTTATCGTTACCAGATTTGTCAAGACATCCTAGTATAAAGAGTTGGAGATGGTTGCATCAATATAGGGGTGGAAAAAAGCGAAAAATATTATACATAGCAGAATTAAACATTCCTTTATAAAATAAGTAAAAATGCATTCAAGATTTCTAGAAACTCGTGCACGTTGGACAGGAATTAGACCGATAAAATATGAAAAAAACATCTATATGAATTTCCTCTAATGAATCAAGAAAAACGATGAAATTTAACCGTTAATATTTTTACATATTGTCGGTTCCGTAAAAGCGTCGGTGGCTCAACCGATAGCGACTCGGTCCATCTAACCAGAGGTACCGGGTTCAAATCTGGACGGCCAATGAACCAATGAGTTTTTCAAAAACTTACGTACATACTTACCGATTGCTTTAACGGTGAAGGAAAACATCGTGAGGAAACCTGCACACGCCTGCGAAGAAACTCGAAGGTTGTGTGTGAAGTCGACCTACCCGCACTGGGCCCGCGTGGTTGACTAAGACCTAGTCGCCCTGATTCAGGGTAGGCTCGAGCCCCTCGGTGGGGACGTATATGAGCTGTAATGATGTCGGTTCCGAATCGAATTTATAAAAAAATAATAATGCAGTTCTGTTTATTTAAAAAAAAATGTCTATCTTCAATTTCACTATATTTCATATTCTGTCGCTGTAATTTTCGGCTAAGGCAGAATGTAACAAAACTGGTGTACGTCCCGTTAACTGGGGGTACTACTCATCATACTGAACAAGTTTCCTCAAGGAACCCATAGTCAATTCTCAAAAAAAAAAATTGGACCCTCCATACTAAAATGCACAAATTCGGTCAATCAGCTTTGTATGGAGATAAAAAATTTTTTTTAGGTTTTCAGCAAAGTCGTAGAACAAAAGTTGTTCATTATGATGAGTAGAAGCCCCAGTTAACGGGACCTACACCAATTTTGTTACACTGTATGTATTAGTCTAAGGCAAACTTAAAATGCAGTTTTTCTTAATTTTAAATCTTCTATTTATCTGTGTAAAGGGTGCTTTGTTCTCAGGTTCAGTTAATTTTATCCATCATGTATATATATACATGATATTGGATAGATAAATGTATGTATAGATAAATAGAAGACAAATGTACGTCTTCAACGTAATCATTATCTGATTTATTTCTTTATTTGATACACTCCACATGGCTATAAATCGTTAAACCGGTCCAAAAGTTAATGTTTTTACAAATAGTCTTCTAGCATTTGTAACAGGTTTGAGAGCAGACATCTTAAGTCTCCCGGACCAGAGATTAATGGGACTACCAACACAACAGTCTGCCTGCAGCAACTGAAATGCCCTCCTTTGACATACCGCGCATCTGTAGCGGCTTTTGGACCACTTTGAGCCGTGCCCTGCTCCGAAACTATGAATACAAATGATAATGCATCATTTGTATTCATAGTTTCGGAGCAGGGCACGGCTCAAACTACGTTTGTCGGAAGCGTGTGGAGGTTGTACGCCTTGTGGCGACTCCCGCCGTCAGAAGTTTTTCAAGCCTCCCATTAGGCATCTGACACAATTAACGATTGCCATCTACTGATAGCGACCTGCATCAACGGCTTAACGTGCCTTGCAAAGCACGGAAACTATAAAACAGTATACACTAACAGTCATAGCTACCTACGTAATGACCGTACTTCATGTCAATTAACCTGCATGATCAACGTAAAGACGCAATACGCACGGAGCTCCGACCGCCTAATGCTGTCTGTCTCATCATATGATATCAGCTCGAGCCTACCCTGAATTAGGGCGATCGGGCCTTAGTCAACTACGCGGGCTCAGTGCGTGTTGGTCGACTTCAGGCACAACCTGCGAGTTTCTTCGCATATGAGCGTCGGTGGCGTAACGGCTAGGGCTGCCGCCTCCTGTCCGGGAGGTCGTGGTTCGAATCCTGCTGTCTGTCTATTGGTAACGAATAACAACAATGTGAGGTTCTCACCACTAAATTGAGAGTTGAGTTTGTATGGGGCCTGTCTGGAGTGATGGTGTACATTGCCAGGCCGCTCTTCAGCTTGACCGTGGTGACATTGACGGGCGCGCCATCGTCCCACAGACGTTCCACCGTCACGTCCTCGTTCACATCCATGATATGGCCGGATGTCTCTACTACCTCAATCTATAAACAGTCCATAATTAATAATTAATCTCTGTAATTATATATGTCACCGGGATATTGTGAAAACCGCGATATTACAATCTCACTAGTTAGATTATGATATAACGATAAATTGTGAATCAGATAAAAAATTCACGGCCTATTCTTGTACCTCCGAATAAAACCGATGATTTCTTCAGCTGCGAAGCATTCTGCTACCCGGGGGGGGGGCTCGCTTCCGAGGTTCTTTGACTGTTTTGACCCTAACATCGCTCGTTTCGCGAGCTCATTTATTTAGTGCTTTTCACTTCGCTTAGTGTTATTGTAATGTCACTAGTGAAGTTGTAAACAATATGTTACAGTTCACAATCTCGCGAAATAAATCCCGTTTGATTTCTAACGGAATTTACAATCTTACGATGACTTAAACACCAATTAAGTATAATTATGCATGTATGTATATTCATGTATTTGTTGTTTACATTTGTTTAAATTTAGTATTTATTTAATGTTACGTATTTTTAGCTGTGTACACGTCTTTTCTGCCATCTCAATCAAAACTTTCGTCTTTCCCGGGTCTGCTGGAAGAAATTCCTTTAGAAAGAAACTGTACCCTTTGTGTGACCTTACTTTGTAAAATATGTAATTTATGTTTCCTGTGTACAATAAACTTTAAACAAACAAACAAAAATTATAAAACGGTGGTAAGTATAAACTAATTGACTATACTTTACAACTCCGCCTAGCTAAGTTTGCACCTCGCTGGAGTGCGGCGCATTCCATGTTCCTATGTATAATATAATGTTAAAAACAATAAATGCAAAGTAAAATCTAACAAACACTTGTTAACTTTTTTAAAGTCATACCGCATCCTTTTTTGCAACAAAGAGTATTTATCTTATCTTATACGACGTGGTGCACCCAGGTGGACTGAGTAGGTGGACCACGCCAACAACTGGTTTTAATACATAGGTAGATAAATAACGAATTCCCAGCGGCGTTTCCCGCGCAGATCCCGTTTTTTGCTGTTCTCGTAGGAATTGCTCGAAATTCAGAAGTCATTCATTATTGTTATCTGTATGCCAAATCCGTCCAGTGGTTTGAGCAGTCAGTCAGAAAAAACAATTTGATAAGTATAGAACCGTTACTAATTTACGTAAAAATTCAATTTTTTTTATATTTTTTCTCCATTTTGACCCTCCGAGTGCTCCTGGCGAACGACTAGGTTGACAAAGTTTTGACCCTGCGAGTGTTCCTGGTAAGGTGTCGGTATCGGTTACGTTACAGTGTCGCGAGTTCATTGGTTTTTTCCCGTCTCAAAAAATGCCCAACGCGCCTAAAGAGGTTTTCACTTCAAAAAAATAAAAATAAGGAAAGAATTTGTTTTGGATTCCAATCAACTTACTTGTACAGTGTAAGGCAACATTGGCTTGAAGTACTTCGGCGCGGAAACCTTTAGTCTATAGGGTGTTCGTAATAGCAAAATCCTCGTCGACACATTCTGTCGTATCAGAGTATCTTTTTCCTCCAACACAGCCTCGATGACCAGCGGTCGCGCCGCGTCTTCAGCGAGGTCGAGGTCGGTCTTGAGGTCGTATGTCACCTCCGCGGATCCATTAAAGTCGATGACCTTCCGGGCCGGAGAAGAAAACACCGGCTGGAGAAGGTTGGAGAAGAATACTGGATAGGCGGATATTGTTAGCTCTCCTCGAACCGGCAGGCCGTTGAAATGTCTGTTTTGACACAATTAATGTTATTATTTCAGTAAACATCACCTTATACTATTCGAATAAATTCATCTCGACATTTGCTCAATCAACTAAATCAGTAGGTAATAAAAAACCTGCCAAGCGCGAGTCGGACTCACGCACCGAGGGTTCTGTTCCACCACACCTCTCCACACAAGTATAACAATGATACCTATTCATTTCAAACAAAAGACATCAACGCGACAGATGAAAAAATCTATTTTTTATTCAATTCAGGCTCTTTAGCACGAGTACGAATCACACTTGGCATGTTTTAATTATTTTGTTATACTTTAGGATAAGTTGTACAACCACACCAAGTTTCACTTTGTTGGTTGCATGTATATCAGTTTTTATAATAGAGCAAAAATATAAAAAAAACCTTTCAAGAACACATTTCTTGTACGGGGAGTACTCTAATTTTTTTATTATTTATTGGTAAATATACCCCTTAACAACACATTCTATAAAATTTTCTGCAAGCTACCTAATACGGTTCCAAAGAAATATCCTTTAAAATTCAGACACACAGACGAACAACGTACGCTTAGTAAATGAGTTTAAAAAATGCTATACTAAGCGTACGGAATACGGTATAAAGTTCCTTATTTATCAGCTTTCCAAAAGGGTTGCAATACATCGAATTAATTATAACAAAAATAATGATTTCGTTTAAGAAGGTGCATCAAGTCTCATTTAATTTTTCCAATAATTTTCTATGGAAAAATTAGGTCTTAATTTTTTCGATTAGCGTGCGAATAAACGTTAGTCAAATGATGTCAAAGGGTTACTGACGCCTAGTAATGTGAAAAACATAGTAAAATTTCAATCACGAAGAATTAAATCAGTGCGTTTTTATACAAAATTTAAAAATTAAATGGGCTTTAACTCGAAATTTGTTTATTTCCGAGCCCCAGTTGATATTAATTTTTTGTTGTAAATTAGATTTAGTTTATCCTCCGGCTTAGAAGACTCCCCCCAATCACACTGTAGATACTTTGGTAATACGGTCTCGTTATCTATGCAATGGGACGGAACCCTAAAAACAAACAAACAATATTCTCGTCGCACTTTGTTCGCATACAATAAGTAGACTTGAAAAGCCTATTCGATTGTAATGAGTTTTCCTTCGATGCTATAAATAATGGCAGCTTTATATGGGAAAATCCCTTTGTTCGCAAAATAAGACGCGTCGGGTGAAATTACTGAGTAGCCGCGCTGTTTTCTTTTCGATTGTTTACAGTTACTTGAAGCGAGTACTTTGGTAATTTACTCAACAAATGACATTGATTGATCCTTTCTGGGATTTTGTTCAATGGACGATGTCTTTGAATTCGAAATTATGATGTTACAATTCAGATTATTTCTTACTTTGCAGTTACATTGATGGGAAAACGGCCTTCAGTAAATAAAACTTCCTTCGGTGTTTGTATGTCTATTTGGAACTTAGGCATCACGTAGTCGGCGATCAGAATCTGGCGCGAGTAGGTCTGCCCACGCGCTTCCACCTGTTGCACAAAACATTTTTTGTATACTGCTATTACACATGCAAAAATCTTTTGAGGTCATCGATGCGTGGGCGATAGTTCCACAGATAATATATGTAATTTTCGAGGTTAGTAACTGACTAACTCTTAGTTACCACACTTCCTGAGTAACGTACCTGTATTGTCCATTCCCCGAGCGCAGGCTCGTCTGCTAGTAGTAATTCTCCAGTAAACACTCCATTGTCGAGCGAAACAGAAGCCCATTGCCTGACGGGCGATCCTCCTGCGTCCAGCACGGTCACATCCACGGTGCCGGATAGAGGCAGCAGGTACCTGCAAGTGCATATCCAGGTCAATGGCCGCGCCGTAATCACACGTAACGTAATCTTACGCGCACGAACTCTCTTGTATTGTATCGGCAGTGGTACAGAAACTGAAAGTGTCTTCACGCTATAGGTTGGTATGAATGGAGGCAATTAAGTAACAGGTACCTAGTTCAAATACGGGTCTTACTTGTCCAAGGCGATGACCCTAAAGTTAATGATGTCGCTGGGTTGGTAGATGCGTTTGTCCGTTTGCACGAAGACGACAAAACTTCTCGGCTGGTATATCAGCGGCACCGAATATGAAAATTGCGGGCCCGACGTGGAGCGCGCTACCAGGAAGTATTGTCCAGGTCCTGGATCTCCGATCTGTCGGAACGTCCATGTATTATTAATTAGTGCTTTCAGTCATGTGTTTAGACGCTTCATTCAGCATGCAACACTTACGTTAGTTACGTCACTATTACGAAAGCCAGTACCTCGAGATCTATGAGCCGGGAATAGGCTGCCTGCAGGGGGACCTCGCGGCCTTGCGAGAACTGCTCGCCATTGGCGCGACGGCCCTCTACGGCAACGTAGAGGCCCTGCGCGCGGGAGCCTCCGGCGACGGCCACGCGGTACGAGCCATGCGGCCGCAACGCTCGTGGCCCTATCACCGACAAGCTGCAAGAAACCATCGGAAAGGGGAAGTTTATCCAAGAACTAGCTTTTGCCCGCGGCTTTGCCCGCGTAGACATCGTTTTATGACTGTCTTAGAACCCTCCAGCGGCTCGCGAGCGTGGACATGAATTTTCTCCAGATCCCTCGGGAACTATGTCAGGACATGCTTATTAGTAAATCATGTCATTTCCCACCTCAACCTCGCTGTGCAAAAAATCACACAATCCATTGTTCCGTTGCAATGTTAATATTATAAATGTGAAAATATGTTTGTTTGTTTGTTACCTTCTCACGCTACAACGCCTTGACCAATCTTAATGAAATTTAGCATGCAGGTAGCCTGTGTCACGAGGAAGGACATAAGGCTACTTTTTATCCCGTTTAAATAGCATAGCCCAATGCAGTTCCTGAAGGAATTGAAAATTATTTTTTTTTGGTTTATTTCTTTAAGTAAGGATAACAAAAGCCCAGTTGTCTCCTATGGGGACAGTGCTACAGGACACACTGGGAATAATCAAGAATAACAGTGGAATAAAATAAACAAAACCTCTTAAATATTCTATGGTTCCCATATCGAAAATAAATCTACGACATATGCGTTTTCAAGTTTGTTTAAATAAATTCATGAATTAAGTACCCAATGAAAGACATCAACGAACGACTTTTACTATCGAGCGACGAAGGAGTGAATAAGGTATTGTGATGGCAAAAAAATCGATTGTCCTACACTAATAATAAAAAATGTGTGTGGTTGTGTGTGTCTGTACGTCCGTCCGGTGCTCTTGTTTCCAAACTACTAAACGAATTAAAGTGAAAACTGGGTAAAGGCAATATTAGTTTTATATATCCAGGCGTTTTTTTAAATTTATCTCTATCTTGATTTTTTAGGGTTGCCACCATAGTAAAAAATCACTTATTATTTTACTACTCAAAAATGTTTTACGATTTTGATGAAACTCGGTATGTTACTATAACTGTATATGGCCGTACGCGGTAGTTAGTTGTTTCAAGAAAAATCGGAAAAGGTATCTCCCATACAAATCCAGGTTCTTAGTTATACTTTTTCTCAAAAATGACTTTACAGTTTTTGATAAAGCTTTGTGAATAACTAGGACTTAATAAGGCCTACTTTACTAGGTACTTTATTATTCAAAAAAAAATCTGAGTAAGGTACCTTCCATACGAACCCAAATTGTTTGTAATTTTTTTATCAAGACTGATGGTGCATTGAAAAGCTCGCGGCCTAGTCCAGAAACAAACTTAAATATATATAAAATTATTTTTATTTTTCCACATAGCTCCATGCACTTTATCCATCTGTTCTGCAACGCCTCTATACCTATTTTGTAAAAGGATTTTAAAATGTTTGGCCACGAAGGTGGTTTTTCAGGTTCAGAAACAGATGGAAGTCCTACGGCGCCAAGTCTCGACTTTAAGCCATGGATTCAACCGATGCGACGCGAGAGTTGACCTGATGGAACTACACTTTTTTCTCAGCATTATTTTACCGCCTCCGTAGCTCAGAGGCAAAGTTAACTTGCTTTACACAGGAGGTCGCGGGTTCGATCCCCGGCGGGGTCAATTGTAAGACTCGGTTTGGTTGGTGGTAGGGCATTTTCTAAGCCCGCCTGGCTAGCTACCACCATCTTATCTAAGTTTTGCTGCCAAATATCAATGTTGATATCATTGGTGTGTTCCGGCATCATGATAAGATAGCCAGTTCCCCATTGCAATGGGGAACCTTGGTAAGCCCGCTTTCATCTTCGGCAACATCGTCACTTACCACTAGGTGAGATGTTGTCAAGGGTTTACCAATTGTGAATAAAAAAATAATCCTGGGCGTTTATTTTTAATTTCCTGTCGTAAACGACGCAAAAGGGTGCAATAGTATGCCGAGTTTATTGTGTCTCCCTTTGGAGGGTAGTCCACCATGATGACGCCATTTACATCCCAAAATACAAAGCCATCAGTGCCAGCTGACAGTATCGCCTTTGCTTTATTTGGGGTCGGTTCACCAATGTATTTCCACTGCTTCGATGTTGTTTTGACTCGGAAGTATAGTGGTGAACCCAAGATTCATCCATGGTCCCAAGCCTGTTGAGAAAGCCTTGAGGATCAGCCCCAAAAATCTCCAAACAGTCGCGAGAAATTGCAAGTTGACATCGTTTTTGCTCAACTGAAAGCAATCTGGGAACCCCCCAAGCAGAAACCTTAAAAAACCCGAATTCGTTGACAATGATGTTTTGTACGAGATGCCTATGGTGTCAGCGATATCCCTGCTGATCAATCTTCGGTCTTCCAAAATGAGATCACACACTTGCCCATGCTTTCTTCTGTTGGAGATGTTGTCGTAGGCCGGCCGAAACGAGAGTCATCGTTCATGCCTTCTCGCCCACGTTTATAAAATTCTGCAACCCATTTTTTCACAGTAGTTTAAGAGGGGGCAGATTCCCCTTACGTTGCTTTCATATCATCGTGGATCTGAATTGGCGTCAAACTTTTTATAAACAAGTATTTAATGACCTCACGTTGTTCGATTCACTTAATTTTGCAAAATTGGCGCGCTTTGTTGCAGTCAACTCGTTCTAAATTCAAAAACCCCAATTCTACAGCAAAGCACGAGTATATTACAATATATTAGTTCTACAGTCATGAGCTTTTTTATTGTCATAACCAAAGAGAATATATAAATGTAATGAGGGATGTTAAAAAAGAATAGGTATTTTTTTGTGTGAGGTCGCGAACTTTTCAATCCACCTAGTAATTTAGCTTTATTATTTGACTAGCTTTTTCCCGCGGCTTCGTCCGCGTGGACATCGTTTTTATGACTGTCTTTAAGGGTGATTAGTAAATTATGTCGTTTCCCACCTACTTAACCATCTCTGTGCAAAAAATCACAACAATCGAGTATTTTTTTAGTTCCCTCAGGAACTGCATCAGATTATGCTATTTTACCGGAATAAAAAGTAGCCTATGTCCTTCCTCGTGACACAGGCTACCTGCATGCCAAATTTCATAAAGATTGGTCAAGGCGTTGAAGCGTGAAAAGGTAACAAACAAACAAACACATTTTCACATTTATAATATTAGTAAGGATACTAAGTAAGTGTAATGTTTATTTTTGATTTGTATATGCCTGACTATGACAGACGGTGAAGGTTTTGTGAAAAAGTATGCACAGCGTGATTCAATTTGCTTCCATAGAGAAGACATCAACGAACTATACATTTTCCTTTGTTCATTATTTCTTGGTCCCTTACAAAAGACAACCAAAAACACATCTAATTACCTATTTAATAGGGATGACGAATGCTAGTCATCTGGGTTACTTTTAATCATCTGCCAAAAACGTCATTTTGTGCCAAAAACGTCATTTTGTTCTAAAAATGTTTGAAATACCTAGGCGTGACGTCATAGTTTAGCAGCGTCATATTTGTACCCATTTTGTGATTTCTGTTAGTTAAAAATCGAAGACTTGATGGAAAAGAAAACTAGTTAGGTTTTTCGAAGTTTAAGTAGGAGGGCAATTTAGTGATCAAGAGTTAATAATTTATTTCTGATGCTGTCGTCATCCCTATTTGCTATCAAAATAAAACGTACTTGTTATGACCGCCTCTTGGCGTAATGATTAGTCCATTCGCTTTTCTACAACAGGAGGTCTCCGGTTCGATTACCGGCGGAGTTTAACTTTGTAAGCCTTAGTTTACTCCATTTTCTGATGGTAGCTATCCGCCTGGATAGCTACCACCATTATCTAAATCTTACCGCCAAACATCAACGATGTGTTCCGGCTTGAAGATAAGATAGTTCAGATAGAAAAGAGAGGGTTCCGTACGTTGATTGAGAAATTCCTATGTTGCTTTAAATAATCATAGACTTCTTACAGGTTTTTTATATTTTTTTAATTCACAATTGGTAAGCCCTTGGCATCATCTCACCTGATGGTAAGTGACGATGATGCCGAAAATAGAAGCGGGCTTATCAACATTCCCCAAAGCAATGTGGAACTGGCTATCTTATTTTCAAGCCGAAACACAACACAGATTTTAGGCGGCAAGACTTAGATAAGATGGTGGTACCTAGCCAGGCGGGTCAAGACAATGCCCTACTACCAACCAACAAGTTGACCCCGCCGGGAATAGAACCCGCGACTTCCTAGTGTGAAGCGAATGGACTAAACATTACGCCACGGAGGTGGTTTTCCTGTAATCTATAGGCAAATAACTATTTTCTGTATTTTTTCAAAATTTTAGGCCCAGTAGTTTCTGAGCAAATTGGCTGTGACAGACGGACGGACGGACAGACACGCGAGTGATCCTAAAAAGGTATTTGTTTTCCTTTTGAGGTGCGGAACCCTAAAAACAAAACATGACATACCAACGCATTATGGTCACACTCATAAATACTGACCCAGCTGGTTTTTTGGTGGGATTTGTGGTGGACGCATTCGTAGAAGTAACTATTTAGTAATCTGTGTTCGTAGTTTAATTTTATTGTATTTGCATTGTTTTCTGGTAGAATTTACTTCAAAAAGTGGTGCGTTTTAGGGAAAATCGTCTGGTGCACGTGAGCAATGTGAAGAACAAGAAAATAAAAGGAAAAAGGACGTGAAAACCCAATTTGCTCTGGGTGCAGTTGCCCTACTGCAACCGGGTGTTCTACCTCAGAATTAGGCTGCTGCAAATACTGTCAAGAACTTCAGAGAGATTTGTAATGCACCGGCACTAGCATTATAAATCCAAAAACAAATGAAGAAAGTGAAATTGATATACTAATTTGGCTGAAGGACTCGTTTCCATGGCCAAGAAAAATTCACAACTGACCCAGCTACCTATTAGCCAAGTATTCGCTACCAGAGCAAGTCAATCTACATTGCTAATGCACTACACTACCGTATGAGTAATGTATCTTCATTGTATATTAAAAGCTCGCATTTAACTTGCAATGCTTGTATGTATATGTTTGTTTGGGAGCGTCGGTGGCGTAACGCCTAGGGCCGCTACCTCCTGTCCGGGAGGTCGTGGTTCGAATTCTACCACGTACCAATGCGTTTTCAAATTTAGATTTCATATGTACGTTTATCCGACGCTCTTACGGTGAAGGAAAACATCGTGAGGAAACCTACACACATCTGCGAAGAAACTCGAACAACCCTCACTTTGACTAAGACCCGATCGCCCTTATACAGGGTAGGCTCGAGCCCCTCGGTGGGGAAGTATATGAGCTGATATGATGATGTTTGTTTAGGTCAAATCTTGCAATCAAGTACTGTGCTCGACTTTTATTTCAATTTAGAAACGTGCCGTAAGTTTTTGGATTTCGAGCATAAAATCTCTTTTCAAATAAAAGCTTGTACCTAATAGATTGTATGTTTTTCTTCAACTTATTATGTACTCGTTTGTATCATTGTATATTTGTATTATATTTTTTATTTTTGTGTTCCTTTTCTTTATTTTTTTCATTAATTTTCTGTATATTTAAAAAGCAAAAAGCTGGTTTGAAGCGGTTCCCTAACTGTGCAAGCTTGTAATTTATTTGTGCTTGTAACTTGAGTTAATTTTGTGTTTCTTTTATTATTATTTTTTTTTTTCATTTTCTGTATATAGTAACATTATATATCATTGTTCTGTATATATTCACTTAACGACATGCAAGTATTTAGGCTTTTTGCGAAAACATATAAGTGGTTTATAGTTATTTTAAATAGTCGTCACTAATTGTTATGTAATAACCGTTTGTTTTCCAAATAAAATAAAATAAAATAAATAAAAATAAGTGGACAATTAATTAATTAGTAATGTGCGGAACTCACCTGCGCACGGCGGTCGGAGCAATCAGCAGCACAATCAAGCACTGTAGCCTTACTCGTGCTTCGTGTGCCATTCTGCAAAAGAACGCGAAAATATTTGTAAAACACGTGAAACAAACCAACAACAACAACAAATATTGCAACAACTTAGTACAATTTTGTATTATTATTTTAGTTAATTTCCTAAAAACAGTACGACACCGATTTTCATATTATAATTTAGATGAGACCAACCTGGCAGCATACCCATCGAATAATTAATTAATTTATTTATTTAATAATTACAACGGGTAATTAACCCAATTATAGTAATAATTATAGTAAAATAAGATTTAATTAACATTTATCATTACCTTTAAAACTTATTACATCAATAAAAAAACCGGCCAAGTGCGAGTCGGACTCGCGCACGAAGGGTTTCGTACCATTATCTATAAAAATCATGTTTGTTGTATGGAAGTCTCTTAATTTTTTTTTCTAAGTGAATAATACAACTCAATATTTTGTGAATATTTCAAGTGTCTACGTTTTGCCGTTGTCAATATCGAGCAAAAAAAAACACGTTTACTGTATGGGAGTCCCCCTCAAATATTTGTTTTATTTTAATTTAACTATTTATTTTTAAAGTGAATTTATAACTTAATAGTCTGTGAATATTTTAAGCGTCTACCTGTTACCGTTATCAATATCGAGCAAAAACGAGCAAAAAATCACGTTTGTTGTATGGGAGCCCCCTTAAATATTTATTGGGGTTTACTCCTTAAGAATCGATTTTCATATAAGGCGCCCGGTATGAAAAAAATATGAGAAGTAAAATCTAGTGATTGAATGACCGCGTTACGTTTTTTGAAATACCTATGTTTTTTGAGTATTTTTGGAGTTTACTCCTTAAGAATTGATTTTTATAATATATATAAGGTGTGTAATGTGTGTAATTTGTCTGTATGTATGTATATTTATTTCTTTGGCTCGTCTTACTGTAGTCTAAACGGCTAGATGGAATTTGGATTTTTTTAGTAATTGGACCGCTTACTTCCAAAACTTGGGTCCCAGAGGTCCTTTTTCACGAATCCGTTGTCAGAATTTAAGAAAAGTGGCCGCCATTTTGAACTTTTAAGTTACTGGACGGAATGCTTCCAAAATCGATATCTGAGGGTCCCTGAAGTCCCTTATAATGAATCCGTTGTCAGGATTGACGAAAGTGGCCGCCATTTTGATTTTTTTTCTTACTAGACCGATTGCTTCCAAAATCGATATCTGAGGGTCCCTGACGTCCCTAATATCACGAATCCGTTTTCAGAATTGAAAAAATTGGCCGCCATCCCCCAACACATTTATAATCGTTAGTAAGGAGTAAACTCCAGTCGTGTGTCGGAGCTGACACACACACTTTTTTATTTTTTTTAATGTGTTTTTTTAGTATTTGTTGTTAAAGCAGCAACAGAAATAGAAATCTGTGAAAATTTTAACTGTGGGGGCGTCCATTAATTACGTGAGGTGTTTAAGGGGGGGAGGGGGTCAAGCTAAATCTTTCCAAATCTCACATGGGGGAGAGGGGGGGTTTTAGCAAATATCACGTAATTTGTGTTCTTGTAGAAAACGGTGTAAAATTGCGAAAAAATAAAGTTAAATCAAAGTAAAAAAAATCTAGAATGAAAATATGGCGAAATTTCACACAACAGTGTTTGTCGTATTTGTCCGAACCCCGCAGAGCAGCACAGTAGCCCTTCGATTGCGTTTTTTTTTGTAATAACTCCGAAATGTTTTATCAGATAATTTTTTTTTTATTCAAAAAATCAAATTTTGTTCATCAGATATTTTTTTTTATTAAGCTTAAAAAACTACATCAATCGCCGCACACCGCGTGAAAATTGGTTGATTCATTTAAAAGTTATAGCAGTTTAAAGATTGAAAAAATTCGTGTTTCATCAAACTTTTATTAGACTTTTTATAATACAACGCGTTTCCAGCCAAAATACAAATTTTAAAAAATCTCACGTGAGATTGGGGAGGGGGGAGGGAGTTGAGGAAAATCTCACGAAATCTCACCAGAGGGGGAGGGGGGGTCAAAAAATCCCGAAAAAAGCCTCACGTAATTTATGGACGCCCCCTGTCTGGTTCTCACGGTTCATGAAATACAGCCTGGTGACAGACGGACGGACGGACAGACAGACGGACAGCGAAGTCTCAGTAATACGGTCCCGTTTTTACCCTTTGGGTACGGATAACGGAATCCTAAAAATAATCCTGAAAATCGGTTTACAATCTGCGGAGATATCGCGTAACAAACATACAAAAAACCAACTAAATTTAGGAAATTTGTTGAAAATTCCTAATTAAGTATTCATACCTTGCTCAAGATTTTGTTTGATTAGCGCACCTGTTTAAATTGATCCACATTAGGAAGCTTCACCTGTATTATCTTGTAGGTACTTAATGTAGGCACTTAGGAAGTTATCTATTTTTAAATACATTTTTTTAATCATAATTGGTAAGCCCAGGATTTTTTACCCGACTCCGCCAGAAGGAGGGTTATGTTTTACAAATGTATGTATGTAGGTATATTTTTATGTCTTTGACACGCTCTGTAGCCTAAACGGGTTGATGGATATTGGAGTTCGAGGTGTCGTTAGGTTCGTCTTGATACCGCAAGTGACATTAGGATACATTTTCAAATCATATCATTTATTCGCAGGAAACATGGTGGTTAAGATGAACAATATATACAGGGTGACTTTTAATTAGTTCTTGATAGCAAAGGATATGAATTTACTCGTGATTACATACAACTTTCGCAAAGAAACTATGTGTCAAATATGAAGAAAAAATGTTGGTCATTGATGCATTTTTGGCGATTTGATAATTTGTTAAGCATCGAGGACCAAAAATTTTTTATCTGATTTGACATATAGTTTCTTTGGGAAAGATGTTTGTAATAAGGAGTACATGCATACCTTTTGATATCAAGAACAAATTAAAAGTCACCCTGTATACGTGACCCGACTGGCTAAAAAAGAGGGGTTAAGTTTTTAATTTTGGAGTGCGAGGCGTCGTTAGATTCGTCTTGATCCCGTAAGTGACGTTTTTTTCCTTCTACTACAGTTTTGGTCCTACAACTTTGCTGAAACCGCAAAAAAAATAATTAGACTTCCCGTAGAAAGTACCTAGGTGAATCAGGTGACCCATTTGTACGAGAAATATATTTATTTGCGATTACTACAATTTGTAGAACATCTGTTCAGTTTAATGACGAAGTCCCAGACCATGTATACAGAGTTTATCCTTACTTTGTGTTTTTTTTTGTTACGTCTTCATGCTTCAACATCTCAACCAATCTTGACGAAATTAGGCATGCAGGTAGCCTGTATCACGAAGAAGGACATAGGCTACTTTTTATTAAAAATACTCTTTTTTGGTTCATTTTAATAACATCTCAACGGAGCAACGGATTGTTGTGATTTTTTGCACAGAGATGATTGAGGGGGTGGGAAATGACACAGACTACTAATTAGCATAGTCCGAGATAGTTCCTGAGGGATATAGAGAAAGTACCTGTCAAAGACAGTCATAAAAACAATGCCCTCGTGAGCGAAGCCGCGGGAAAAAGCTAGTTAATTTATAAGTACATAATTTACTGTAGTATATTAATATAGGTAAATTTATTAAATATTGTAAATTAATTAATAAAGAAAGAATCGTGCAAAATTGATCACAGAATAGTCTAAGGAGTCATCTACAGAGTATGTATATTTTTCAGCAAGAGAAGAAAATTGAATTAGATAATTTAAAAGACTTTACTGTTTATTAATTCGCTGTTGTTTTAGATTTGTTTGTCTCCTTGCATACAGCTTTAATAAAATAGTCGTACATAATAACAATATAGAAGACGTGTCGTGGGTGGGTATTATGTATTGAATTCAGATGTTTGCCGCATTGAGCTCACCGTCCTTGCGTCCAGCTCAGCCACATGACTCACTGTGTCAACATTCAACGTTGGCGGCACGGCCTTTTAAGGTAATACACATTTCCGAAATAGTAGATTACAGTACGCCTTTGCAAGGTCCAGTTAAGCGGAGAAAAGTACATTCCGTTCTATCGATAAGTTTTAGTCTATTCTAAATTCAAGAATTTAGAGGCAAAAGCTGCATTCGTAAGGTGCGAGTGACCGCTCTGTGGCTTGAACTTTCTCCGCACGCATCGGAACTGGCTGCACGCTGGGAAGGTACCTCCTCGCTCCTCGGGCAAGCTACATAACACAACAATCGCTGCACACAGTTCGTGACTGCACATAATACTCCAACGCGCTTGTATTTGTTTTGTCATCTGTATTTTAAAGACTGGTATAACGTCATTCGAATATGTAATCAAGTTTTTGTATATTGTTATAGTTAGTACCTATTGAAAATGTAGACCGAACTTAGCTTCAAAAGTGAAAACGTTTGTTCTTATGTTACATAGAAACTGTATCCAACCTACTCGTAAAATTTACATTTTTATATCAATGATCTCACCTGTTAAACAAATCAATCACATTTACACTAAACAAAGAGGGCGTAACTTATAATAACTATTTCACAGACGATTCGAAACGAGTGTGCATAGTTGCGCGGGAGCATGACACTCGGCCGGCGCGCGCGAAGCCGTGAGACTACCACGCGAAGGCACGAAGGCTCTATGTGCGCAAGCGGCGCGGTGGGTGGGGAGCACCCGCGAAGCCTTGCGAAAATCCGCCGCCTCTATAATTTAACCATACACGACAGATCACCCCGTGTCGTGATTTATTTTATTGATGATTAATGTATGGTATCACTTTTACTACCGATCAAGTACCTATTTTAGAGCAGGGTAAACATTGAGAACTAGGATTTTTTTTTCATTCAACATGCGGTAGCCGGAGATAGAAAATCGGTCGAAATGCATTCTTAAGAATGTGTTTTAGCACAAAGCGTTAGGATGGCTCTTGGCTTGCTGGCTACTCGTACCTACAGTTATCTTCTAATATATAAAAATGAATCGCAAAATGTGTTGGTAAGCGCATAACTCGAGAACGGCTGGACCGATTTCGCTAATTCTTTTTTTGTCGAGTTCGTTATTGTCAGGAGAAGATTCTTATGTAGGGTAGGGTAGGGTAGTGTAGGGTAGTGTAGTGTAGGGTAGGGTAGTATAGGGTAGGGTAGGGTAGTGTAGGGTAGGGTAGGGTAGGGTAGTGTAGGGTAGGGTAGGGTAGGGTAGTGTAGTGTAGGGTAGTGTAGAGTAGGGTAGTGTAGTGTAGGGAAGTGTAGTGTAGTGTATGTAGGGTAGGGTAGGGTAGTGTAGGGTAGGGTAGTGTAGGGTAGGGTAGTGTAGTGCAGGGTAGAGTAGTGGGGTAGTGTAGTGTAGGGTAGGGTAGTGTAGGGTAGGGGAATGTAGTGTAGGGTAGAGTAGTGTAGGGTAGGGTAGTGTAGGGCAGGGTAGGGTAGGGTAGTGTAGTGTAGGGTAGACTAGTGAGGTAGAGTAGTGTAGGGTAGGGTAGTGTAGGGTAGGGTAGAGTTGTGTAGTGTAGGGTAGTGTAGTGTAGTGTAGGGCAGTGTAGTGTAGTGTATGTAGGGTAGGGTAGGGTAGTGTAGGGTAGGGTAGTGTAGGGTACTGTAGGGTAGGGTAGTGTAGTGTAGGGTAGAGTAGTGGGGTAGTGTAGTGTAGGGTAGGGTAGTGTAGTGTAGGGTAGAGTAGTTTAGGGTAGGGTAGTGTAGGGTAGGGTGGTGTAGTGTAGGGTAGTGAAGTGTAGTGTAGTGTAGGGTAGGGTAGGGTAGGGCAGTGTAATGTAATGTAACGCGGTACGTAGTTCGCCGGGACAGCTAGTTACTTATAAATATATTCTATATTCTGTCTGGGACAAATCACACATGGTCATCTGGCCCCAAAGAAGAATTCCCTGTGTTATGGGCGGGTAACTGGCTTTACACACAACTGCTTCAGTTCATTTGATTTTATCATCTTAACTTGTTTTTAAATTTATAATTGGTAAGCCCTTGGCATCATCTCACCTGATGGTAAGTGACGATGAAGCCGAAGATGGAAGCGGGCTTACCAAGATTCCCCAACGCAATGAGGATCTGGCTATCTTATCTTCAAGCCGGAACACATCAATGTTGTTAACACTGATGCTTGGCGGCAAGACTTAGATAAGATGGTGGTAGCTAGCCAGGCGGGCTATGAAAATGCCCTACCACCAACCAAACCGAGTCTTACAAAGGTGACCCCGCCGGGACTCGAACCCGCGACCTCCTGGTGTGACGTGAATGGACTAACCATTACGCCACGGAGGCGGTTGATGCGGCTTACCTAGGTACCTAATCTACATGGGGAGTTCCAGTCCAGTTACAAATGGATAACCAGTTTTGGGACCAAACTGAGCAAAGCAAGCTCAGAATGAATCCACCACTCCCAGTCCTCTCACATATTTTTTTTTTTATCGTTTTGCTTTTTTACATATTACACTAAGGCAGTGTTATTCAATCTTTTTGAGTACGCGACCCCTTTACAAGTTAAAAAATTCTAGCGACCCCCTGGGGCCATAAACAAACAAAATATTTGTGATTTGAAAAAATGCGTTTATTTCTATTTTTGGGACTTCATCAAAATATTATTATTATTATGTTGTAATAGGCGAGCAGCTTATAGCCGATGTGCCTATATCTGTGTTAGTGTTTCTGCACTAAATCGGATTGTCTTTGCATCATTTGTCCAGCCAGTCTGCTTAAAACTATTCACGGAGGGGGCATCATTCACATCCAGAGGCAGCTTGTTCCAGATGTTTATTGTAGTTTACTAGAAACACTTTTTTTTCTTTTGTCTGCGACCCTCCGAGTAAGGCTTCGCGACTCACAGTTTGAAAAACACTGCACTAATGCAAAGGCAACGAAGATGACTCGCCCACTTAACTAAAAATAAAGATGAAATCAATAAGACGAATCAATAAATTGTTTATTTAAAGATGCCTGCATTATTTGAACAGTTTATACAAAATGCACATGTTCTATTCAGCTAGAAATGAATCTATTGGGTCAATGCCGTTTGTATCGGCAGTAGGTGTGAGAGTCTTGGACTGCTCTGGGGCAGTGGGATTATCCACTTTGTGCAGATGGGACGCTAATGCCGCGTTATCAGCCGTTGCGGCTGCCAAGGCCTGTTCCAGCCTCGCAGTTCCTGCTCTTTCGGCTTCTAGTGCAGTCCGAGCTTCAGCTAACGCCTCAGCAGTAGGATCCCAAACGCTTTTCTCAATGCTAGATGAAGGCTTCTTTTCATACTTAGATAGACGATATTCTAATTCGGCTACTAGAGTGCTGAGCTTGGTAATTTCAGCTGAAAAAAAAACGTTACGTTACGTTACGGTCGTGATGTGCATTTTTTAAATTCAAAAAATTATCATCATTATCATAGCAGCCGAAAGACGTCCACTGCTGGACAAAGGCCTCCCCATAGATTTCCAAAACGACTGGGGGCTTCTTGCGACCTTAACTAGTTTGACAAGTTTAAATTAGGTATTATAGAAAATTTACGAACTGATTTACAAAAATTAAAAAAAAAAGTGTGGCACTGGGGGACTGCCGCGGTAAAGCTATTGCATAGCATTTTTTATCAACTTATGCAATTATAATTATTTATAAATTTTTTATTTATGCAGTATTTACCAGTACCATATAGTCCTTGGGGCGCGGGATGTTTATGTAATAAATTAACACTAAGAAAGTTACACCAGTAAAATTTACTAAGTCCTTTTAGTACCGCAAATCGCTAATAGATGGCACTGTAAGTTTTTTAAAACTCGGCCGAGCGTGGGTGTTAGGTTTTATTTTCGTTACGGAATTTCTTGATTCGGTCGCCGCGATAAAAGCTTCTCCACTCGCCGCAGGTCGTTTATCTTTATGTACTAAATAACCACGTTTAGCATTGTGCGCCTCATGGTTGGCATGCTGCAGCTCGGCGGCCGCTAGACGTCGCTCCTTGACATGCGTGGCCGCAGCGAGGCGCGCGCGCTCCCGCAACTCCGCACTAGCGCTCGCCAGCTTCTCCACTCGCCGCAGTTCGTTTAACTTTCTGGACAAAATAACCACCTTTAGCATTGTGCGCCGTGTGGTTGCCATGCTGCAGCTCGGCGGCCGCTAGACGTCGCTCCCTGACATGCGCGGCCGCAGCGAGACGCGCGCGCTCCCTCAACTCCGCACCAGCGCTCGCCAGCTTCTCCACTCGCCGCAGTTCGTTTAACTTTCTGTACTAAATAACCACCTTTAGCATTGTGCGCCTCGTGGTTGGCATGCTGCAGCTCGGCGGTCGCCAGACGTCGCTCCCTGACATGCGCGGCCGCAGCGAGGCGCGCGCGCTCCCGCAACTCCGCACCAGCGCTCGCCAGCTTCTCCACTCGCCGCAGTTCGTTTTCCAATTTAGATGCTTCTCTTTTGAAAAAATCGTAACAATATTAAGACAAGTACCTATATTAGGAGGCAGTCAACTTACACGACAGAGTAGATTCGAGCTATTTACGAGTATACATTATAGTAACAGGGATTTAAATCGTATTAGGAATCTAGATAGGTTGTGTATGACAAAATTCAAACGTGACCTACGCTCCGGTGCAAAACGTACCTAACTAGGGAATGAATCCCGATCTTGCGAGATCTCGTGTCATTTTTCGAGATCAATCCCGAAGCATAATATCACGGGATCTCGCTCGAGATTGACGGGATTGGGCGGCAGTAGTCAGCGATGCTACACACGTTCTTTTTTTCGTGTATCTACGACGATCTTAGATGGGTTAGAGTCACTCATAAAGAAAGAGATGGATCTATATGAGTGTGGAGGAACCAGGGGTAGTTTTTTACAGTTCGCTTATAATTGTTTACTCACGCAGTTGCCAGCAAGTATTAAATAAGAGAGGGCATTTTCAGCTGCTGGGTACATAGCGACTGACATAAGATGCCGTTTATTAGACAGCACCCTCAATACTCTTTGTTTTTAAGAAGCTTTTTTAAAAATACCCCTAGAATTAGACTTTTTCTTCATTGGACTGACATAATTGTTTTTTTTTGATTTCCAAAAAATACGGGTAATTAGTGAGTAAGTTATGTTACATTAAAGAATAAAGTTTTTTTCTTCAATTAATATTTAGTCTTAATTAACCTTATAATTACTTATAAGTTCACAACCAAGCAGTTTTCATCTCTTTTTAGTCATCCGAATTTAACAATATTTTTTTGAAAATTACCCAAGATCTCGAAAATGCCGAGATTTCGCTAGATTGTAATTTCTAATCTCGAGAGTTTCCGAACGACAGATAGACAGACCGAAAAATTGAATAGGTATACTATATTGTGTTGTTATCGGAAATGAGGCTGTGTGCAAAATTTGAGCATGATTGGATAACAGGAAGTATTTAAAAAATCCGTTGCAAGATTACACCTTAAAACGACAGACAGACAGACAATCTAGAAAGTTTAGAATGCATTGTCATCGAGTTGTGAGCTACCCTGAAACTTTCAGCCGGATAGTGCTCGGAATTAAAATTTTGAGTTGCAAGATTTTACCCAGAACGACAAACAGATATACAGACAAACAAGAAACTTACGAATGTACCGTTATCGAGTTGTGAGCTGCCCTGAAAGTTGCAGCCGATTAGCTAATCTGGAAGTGCTCGAAATTTGAGTTTGCAAGATTCCACCCGGAACGACAGACAGACATACAGACAAACAAGAAAGTGACTTAATAAAAACGTGTTAATAATAAAAAAGGAGATGGGTAGGAGTCGGGCTCCTACCGCTAGTTGTTTTTCGTGAATTCGTGGATCAGTAGTTTCCGAGTTAAGGCAGTTTAAGTTTGACAGCTACTGTCATCTGAAATGAAGTTCTTGTCGAGACCCATGACTTCTCTTTAGAAACTAGTAGCCTAGAATAAATAGTTTCTAAAATATAGCCGTTTTAAGTTTGACAGCTGTCATCGAAATAAAGACTGACTCGGTAGCTCAGTGGTTAGTGCTCTGCTCTTGACTGCTGATCCGAGAGTTGTGGGTTCGATCCCCACCCAGGGCAAACATTTGTGTGATGAGCAGATTTGTTTGCTCTGTGTCTGGGTGTTAAATATCTATATATGTATGTATTTAAACGTATATAAGTATTTATATCAGTCTCTGGTTCCCATAACACAGGGAATCCTACTTTGGGGCCAGGTGACCATGTGTGATTTGTCCCAGAATATTTATTTATTTATTTATTTCAAAGAGATTTCTTTTAAGAAAGTAGTAGGTGACGATCAAAGGTTTCAAAATTATGGCGGTTTCATCCCAACAGCTCACATCTAAAATAAAGATCTCGGAAGATACCATAAGATACCATCTTTCTCTTTAGAAACTATAGTACTCGTAATCTATATTCACACTAAGTTTGACGCTGGTATGTTTAACTGTCAGTGACTTATATATTACTGGTTAACTGTTTGTTGTTTTTCTTTAACAAACCTTAAAACAAAACAACAAAAAATTCATTCGACGAAAAAGGAAAATAAAAATAACCTTTTTAGACTAAGTAAGCTCTTACTTACACTAACTTTAATTTTGAGTCGGTGCCAAACAAACAAACGGAACGTTTAGGGACGCGTCACGTCGCCGCGCTTTCCGCTGCCATCATTTTACTTTACGTAATAATTAACTTGCCTATATTATGTTTGATATCACAGGTAAGAAAAAAAAGTTGCCGATTCTTCTCTTCTATATAAACCAAAAAAAAACACAATGTAAACAAACTTAGTAGGGATTTGACAGTTTAAAATGTCAATTCTATAGTAGTTTTGTTTACTTTTTGCTTTTTTTGGTTGATAAGGTATAGGTATTTACTTTAGTGTAAGTAAATAAGTAAGTTTCTTGTTTGTCTGTATATCTGTTTGTCGTTCTGGGTAGAATCTTGCAACTCAAAATTTTAATTCCTAGCACTATCCGGCTGAAACTTTCAGGGTAGCTCACGACTTGTATAGGAGCTTACTTAGACTAAAAAGGTTCTTTTTATTTTTCGCTTTTCAATTCCTTTCCTTTTTCGTCGGTTGGGTCCGAGTAGAACTCGGTCGGTGTTTAAATATACTATTTCATACAAGTAATTTATACACTCCCTTGTCTAGCTCATGTGTATAAAATTGCAGAACAGACTTATCCATTTAAAAGCAATTTTTTATTTTATTTTAGTTTGTATGGGAAAGAGTTTTGGTATGGCTTCTTAGACCAAGTTTAATTTAACAATGATATCGAAGTAGATTCTCACTTGCGAGCATCACCGGTGCTGTTGTGAACGCGCTCATGCAGCTCGGCGTACTGCCGTTGCAGGTTGGCTTGCGTCGTCTGCAGCGGCCGCAGCTGCTGTATCTCTTTGCTCTGCACCTCCACCTGCGCAGACAGCTCCAAGCACTTGTCTTCTAGCACTGCTCGGTGACGCTCCTGTCGACAAAGAAAACTGATAGGTCAGAAGCCTTATTAGGCGGCTTGAAACATCTGACTAGGGTTCGCGTCTAGCCCTAAGCACAGATTGATATAATAGTTACTACGTAACCCTTAGTACAATTGCCAAACCGGAAATGCCCCTCGTATGTGGAATACCCATATGGCTCACCTTCGGAATTCGGGAAGAGACCTGTGCTTCACCAGTGGTGTGGTTACGGGTTGTTAACCTACCTATTAGTTATTATTCATGTTATGTTAGTGTTTATTTTATCGAATTATAAGCTTTTGAAATGACCTTGTATATGTCACCGGGATATTGTGAAAACCGCGATATTACAATCTCACTAGTTAGATTATGATTTAACGGTAAATTGTAAATCGGATCACAATATCACGGCCTATTATTATTAGGTCTTTTATATAAAAATAAACTGTGATTGTGTGCACGCACGCTTATTATTATGACCCACGCCCTACCCTATCTTCCCCGTGACATGCTACACAATCATCTAAAACTACAACGCGCCCACAGATAACTCGCAACCCAAGAAGTTTTCTTTTTCTAATGAAAAGTAGTTATAAGTACTCACAGCCAACTCAAACTGCATCTTAGTGGCAGCCAGTTTCTCGTGCACCTTGGCGAGAGAGGTCGCCGCCTGGGCAGCAGTGGTTGCGGAAGCGGCAGCATTGCTTCGCGCTTCAGCAGCCGCGCGGTCGGCAGCGTCGCGACCGGCCTCTGCTGACTCCGCCCTTGTCGCTTCTGCACGTAACGACTCGCGCAGATGACGTTCAGATGACTATGGAAGGTGTTAAGGTCAGTGCCTATCACGTTTTATACAATGGTCAAGTCTACGGCACAGTATTACAATATAACGGCTTACAGTAGCGCTACGATGTACTTACGCAGAGCAACGGAAGGGTACCTACTTGCGGGACAGCGGGCGGCGCCGAGGCACAGCCCGGCAAACTCCGTGAGTTTGCCGGGCTGACTACAGGCTAGTATGGGCTAGTACCTACGCCGGTGGAGCATCGTGCGACATCAAAGGCGTTGCGCTACTGTAAGCCATATCGCAATACTGTGTCTACGGCCTCATCGTTTGCGCCTCTCCCGGGCTCGTTCTCGCGTGCATGCTGACTCTTTGGCCTTCTTAAGGAAACATCGGCCACGTTCGGATTTATGATAAATAAATAATAAAAAACAAATAAATCTTTAATGTACAAGATAAATATTTACAAAGTAATGTAAACCTTAACTTCTAAACAAGGTAGAAACCTGTATTTCAATGACTCGCCTGCTGAAAAGAACAATATTTAACTATCTATTGAAACATACTCTTATATTAGGATACATACAACCTTAGCTTCATATTAATTACGTAATTCAATGATTTGAATCCAGCTAAAGATCTCGTTCCGTTACACACGCGATAATCCGATTAATTCGTAATAAGTTGTGTAGCCACGATGTGCATACTTTCTCGTGAAACCTCCACCGTGTGGCACACACAAATCAACAATAAACGTTACGCTCATTTACTTAATAGCAAAAAATAGCAACGAACAAAGGAATTGAGGAAAATAACAAATAATTTGAGTTTGTATGGGAGGTACTTATTCAGATTTTTCCAGTGCAATCTTTATTTCACAAAGTTTAATTAAAATGGTTGGAGCCAGTATTAAGAAAAATTAAAAAAGCAAGGGCCGCTACCCCTATCCGGGAGGTAGTGGTTCGCATCCTGCGACGTACCAAGGTATTTTAGAATTTCGATTTCATATGTACATTTATCTGACGCTCTTACGGTAAAGGAAAGACATCGCACACTCCTGCGAAGAAACTCGAAGGTTGTGTGTGAAGTCGACCAACCCGCACTAGGCCTGCGTGGTCGACTAAGGCCCGATCGCCCTAATTCAGGGTAGGCTCGCTTATGAAAAAAAAAATTAAAAATTTCGAGTAAGCCCATGCTGGGTGTTAAACCTTAATTGTAAAAGGATTAAATAACTTTTTTAAAGTCCCCCGACTAGAGGGAAAGAAAAAACGAAAGATATATTTGAATAAAAAAAACCGGTACAGTGCGAGTCAGAACCGCGCACAAAGGGTTCCGTACCATCATACTCGATGGCGCTAGTTTCTTCACGTTTCAAAAAAAAATACGTTTTTTGTATGGAGACCTTCACTTTTTCTAATTTTTAGTATTTGTTGTTACAGCGGCAACAGAAATACATCATCTGTGAAAATTTCAACTGTCTAGCTATCACGGTTCATGAAATACAGCCTGGTGACAGACGGACAGACAGACGGACGAACAGCGGAGTCTTAGTAATACGGTTACGTTTTTACCTTTTGGGTACGAAACCCTAAAAACAAGGTATTCCGTCGGAGACTGCCATTATCTGCTTACAAATATATTAAAATACGTAATTTTATGAGTATGACTAATTCAGTATGTAAATAAATGTAGATTTTAATTAATATAAATTGCTATATTTTGACTGAAATTTGGAATAGAGAAAGCGATGGCAGTCCTCGATGGATTTTATTAAGTTTATCTTTCGTTCCTTATTGCTCTCTAGTCGGGGGACTTTAAAAAAATTTAGAATCCTTTTTCAATTACGATTTAACACTTAGCGTGGGCTAATCAAAAATTTTAATTTTGCTTTTTATTTCAAACTTTTTAGAGAATACCTACGTTCAGCTTGAGTTCTCCTTCCCATTTGAAGCCTTAAACTACTTACTCTCAAAGGTTTTATCATGTTTTATGGTCCGTATGTCGTAAATTCTTTAAATTATTCACGAACTTTCATTACCTTGCATGCTTTATGAATTTTTATTGAGCTGCAGCGCACCCTGATGGTCTACGGCTGTAAAAAATGTCTAGACTTGCTATGAATAACCTAACTAACTAAAAACCCGACTGCAAAGAACATTACCCCTCTTTTTTGGCAGTCGGGTTAAAATGAATCATTGAACAAATCTATCGACATCTCGCACTCCAAAATCCATCAAACCGGTTAGGCTTTTTTTTAATTATTGTAAGTTTGAGTGCGTTTGGCTGCACCCCACCTGATGGTAAGTGCCGATGCAGCCGAGGATGTGACACGCAAGCTCAAATAGTGCCATTCACTCTCGACTTGAAGATTTATAAATTATACGAATCGGGGAATACAGACGCCGGCAGGGAATTCCACTCCATGGCCATGCACATGCTCAACCAAAGAAACTGACATACTTTCATACACACTACAAAAACATTACCCTTCTTTTTAGGTTTTCTGGAAAAAATGACAATCATACAAAGAAAAAAGTCGCTGCTTAATCAGTTAAATAGTTCCTGAGAAGCCCTCAAGCACCAACCATCCTGGCTGCTGCAGCGCTCCCTGGTAATCTACCGCCATAAAACATGTCATAAAACCTACTCTGAAATGATACTTTTTAAATGATCAAAACCGCAAGGAAATCAGCTTAGTAGTTTTCGAGATAAGTGGCAACATACGTTTGCACACACAAATAAACACACAACCTCACATCCTAAACGAATACCCCTTATCCGTTCTGTCAGGGTCACATTTTTTTCGAAAGGACAAGCTTGTTGTTGGCCGTGGGGGCCTTTACAACTTCACTGGGCAGGGGAGGCGAGTGCGGAGGGCACTCAACCTTTTTTTTTTATATGCACTATTAGTAAACCTTAGTGCAAAGCAAAAAGATGCAACTGCCTAAGGGCGCCCAGGTGGGCACGGACCTCGCTTAGGTCGTTGCTTGGACGGGGGATGATCGGAGAGAAGTGGCCTGGTACGTGCCGGTAGCGCTGGTAAGCGCCAGAAACGGGGGAACGCCGCCCTCGCCGGCGAGGGCATTATGTCGGTGTAGTGTTTCTCTGTGGGTTAGGGGGCGAGGTCAGGGCAGCTACGGCTAGCGTGGTTGGGTCGTCGGGGTCAGTGAGTACATGTCTGGGGCGTCGGATTACGCGAATGTGGTTCGCGGGTAGCGCGTAAACGGTGACGTTTACGAGTAGGGGGCTGGGGTGTCATAGGTCACAATCTGGATTTGTATGGAAGGTACCTTATTAATTTTTTTCTTGGAATAACGAACTACTGCATGTTCCAGGCTATAAGTAACGTACTTAGTTTTATCAAAATCGTTAGAGACAATCTTGAGTAAACAAATATAATAAGTGTTGTTGAGATTTTGATGGGGAACACAAAAATGGCTTAGATGATTTTGATGAAATTCCATAGGTCTACTTTAAGCTGTACTTCGTTAATCCAGGAAAAATCGGAACAAGGTATCTCACATACAAATGGTTTTAACGATTTTGATAAAATTTTGTATATAACTGGGAATTACAGAGGAAACAGAGTAGTTCATTATTCCAGGAAAAACTTAAATAACCGGAATATAGTACCTACTTCCCATGTAAACCCAAATCGTTTGCTAAAAAGTAAACGAAGTGTTTATTGTTGATTTGTGTGTGCTGTACTACGTTAGACGGTGAAAGCTTCGCGATAAAGTATGCATGGCGTGGCTGTACAATTTATTTAGTAGTAACGGTGGCAAAAATCAAGATAGAATAAAAATACGGCTGGATATATTGAAGTAATATTGTCCTATCCTTAATCACACCCTGAACACTTCATACAACGAGCTAGAAATGACATTTCAAAAAACTAATGACGGAAAATGCAAAATGGCGGCGAAACGTATAGGACGTTCGACAACCAAACTGTAACCAATCTGTATCAATCTGGGTGACGAGGGGGTGAGGTCGCAATCTAGAGAGCGGCAGGGAGTATCCATACGCTACGAATAATAGTAAGTTATTCGTAGTCCATACGGTATGTTACTAAATATACAATATACTTTGCCTAAATTATACCCAAATCCGTTCAGGCGCTATAGCACATACATTTTTTTATTTTTTTAGACTCTATTTGTGTAAGACAATCAATACCCATCAAAATCTCATTTTTGATCATCGAAATACTAAAGGTCGCTGTTTTTGATTTTTTTTGCCATCACTAATAGGGATGACGAATGCTGTCACCTGAGTTACTTTTTATCATTTGACAAAAACTACATCTAATATATAAAATTCTCGTGTCACAGTTTTCGTTCCCTTACTCCTCCGAAACGGCTTGACCGATTCTCATGAAATTTTGCGAGCATATTGAGTATGTCTGAGAATAGGCCAACATCTATTTTATTTTAGGGTAAGGTAGTGTAGGGTAGGGTAGGGTAGTGTAGGGTAGGGTAGGGTAGTGTAGTGTAGGGTAGTGTAGGGTAGGGTAGTGTAGGGTAGTGTAGGGTAGGGTAGTGTAGGGTAGGGTAGTGTAGGGTAGGGTAGGGTAGTGTAGGGTAGGGTAGGGTAGGGTAGTGTAGTGTAGGGTAGTGTAGGGTAGGGTAGTGTAGTGTAGTGTATGTAGGGTAGGGTAGGGTAGTGTAGGGTAGGGTAGTGTAGGGTAGGGTAGTGTAGTGTAGAGTAGTGTAGGGTAGGGTAGTGTAGTGTAGTGTATGTAGGGTAGGGTATTGTAGGTTAGGGTAGTGTAGGGTAGGGTAGGGTAGGGTAGGGCAGTGTAATATAATGTAAGGCGGTACGTAGTTCGCCGGGACAGCTAGTTTTTTTCTAAAAATGTTAGAAATACCTAGGCGTGACGTCCTAGTTTTGCTAAACTATACATAAACATATATGTACTGATTTTGGTGAATTAAAAATCGAAGACTTGATGGAAAACAAAACGAGTAAGTTTTACGAAGTTTCAGTAGGAGGGCAATTTAGTGATCAAGAGTTCATAATTTATTTCTGATGCTGTCGTCACCCCTATTACTCAGTCGCAAGAAATAAACAAACGCGAGTTTTTCAGCGACTTTACTTGGCGAGTTATTGATTGGAATAGTTGTCTCTGTCCTTTTCTTTACGTGTAAAGAGTAAAGACAATAACCACACTTTTGCACTTTTTCTATGTTTTTTCGTTTCAATTAAAATAATTTTAACAAATCCAACTGGCATAATGAAGTGTGTGTTTAGACTAAACGACTCATGTTTCTGCAACTAACAAAATAAAGTCATTGAAATGAAGAATCAGGTTACAAAATATCACTTTCATATGTTTTGTAATTGCTGAGAAAAATCGAGATCCCTGCGGTCAGTCTCCAATGCGTCGCCTTAAAGCAGAGATCCCTGCGACCAAAGTTTCCAATGCGTCGCCATAAAGCATATCTCTGGATTTTTTTACAAAAAATAAATTGCGAAAAATATCAGTTATATATATTAGGTACCCGAGCTATAAATAATAAAGTATTTTTTGTGCTTACAGTGATCGTCTGTAGTTCTCCTATCAGCTCTATAAATTGTTGTTCAAAGGATTCAAATTCTGTTGCGTTTACGCCCATTGTAGTATGTTATTAAATTACATACATTTTCTTGCAAACTTTTTTAAAAGTGAGTGACAGTATGCGCGGGTAAATTAAAAATAAAAATAACCACAGAAAACTGAAAATAAAAGATATAACCAGAGATATGCTATATATATGTAACAAATCTCTGTCTGAACTGTTTTTTTGAATAAAACGTCCAAGGAGAATTTATTGATAATTTGATACCATGGTTATGATAACTTCTTTCTGTTTCTTACCTAACTACCGACTTTTTTTATTAGCGCGGATGCTAAGACAAGATGTTCTGTCTTGTCTATCTAGAACATCTTGTCTAAGCTTTCGCGCTATAAAAAAATTGTTAGGTGAGAAACAGAAAGTAGTTATTAGATCCATATGGCATCAAATTATCAATAAATCAGAAGCGTATAAAGGGTTTTCACCATTTTATTTATTTTTTATTTATATAATTATTAATCGAAAAAATGAGTACATAGGTAAACATTAGACCCACAAAACTGAATGATCAGTTTGTCTGTGTCTGTTTATACGCATATAATAGTACAATTAATAGTATCGCCTAGTCTGTGGGTTTTAGGTAAGGCCACCCGGCAGGGCCATGAGGCCCAAGGTTGTTTAGATGTAGATGTTTGTAGATGGCACTGAAATTCGAAAAAAGGCGATTGGTTCCTCAATAAGTGCGAACAAAATTCTATTTTTCTCTCTGTAGGGAGTTGTTGTTTCTCTCTTCTGATTGGTCCGCGTTCGTGAAGGTTGAATGTAAAAAAAATATACAAATTAACAATAAATTATATTGTGATTGGTTAGCTATGAGATAGTATTGAAATAAAGATAAGATAAGATAAGCATTTATTCAGAGCCCACACAAGCAAAAAAACAGGTAATACAATGCAAAAAAAAATTACAACTATACTTTTTTATAAATCTTAATACTATCTCTTTGTTGGTTAGTATGTGAAGTTAACCAAAGAGGTCGAACGAAGTGGGTTATGTTTTGGCGGCAATGCGCGCTGAAAAAAAAGATTGGTCACGTGCATTCCTCTTTCTTTTCTTTTTTTCTCATAGGTTGTGATGAAAAATTGTGTGTAACTCGGGGCCAAAATATTTTATTTTCGGGCGAAGACGTATATTGAATTGATTTTGTCCCCTTGTCACATAAAAAACTAATGTCGAAATTCCAAAATTACAAATTGTTGGTTAAGCAACAGTTTTTTTTCTGTAAAATGTATCATTTGATTAAGCCTGATATTTCAATCACCTTACTAAGAACCAGTTAAAGCCGAATCAACATGATTGACAATGAACTTTTTACCTACAATTATGGGTAATCTAAAAAAAAAATCTATTTACAAAATCAATTTGTGGTGGTAGTCGTAATTGAACAATGTCAATTTTCATTAGGTTTTCATATTCCACCGAAGAGCAAACGCGCCCACGAGGGGAATATTAAACAAGGGCGAGTGGGTTCTATTTTTCATGGAAGTCGTATTTACTCGCTATAAAAGCGAGTTTTGCCACCAGTTAATCCATTCGCTCAGAGTTCTTGGACCCTACAGCTAGGTAAGTGAGTGTTGCCATACCTATCTGTAACGATCACTGTTTCTTACACAGAGATTTAAGTTCACGACTTTCCGTGTATACATACTGAATGCTGTATAGAACGATATTGTTTTTTTTTCAAAATATCAATCAAGTCTTATCTACATGCATGACTATTGGCTTGTATGTTTTTTTTTATTCACAATTGGTAAGCCCTTGGCATCATCTCACCTGATGGTAAGTAACGATGATGCCGAAGATGGAAGCGGGCTTACCAAGATTCCTCAACGCAATGGAGAACTGGCTATCTTATCTTCAATCCGGAACACATCAATGTTGTTAACACTGATGTTTGGCGGCAAGATGGTGGTAGCTAGCCAGGCGGGCTTAGAAAATGCCCTACCACCAACCAAACCGAGTCTTACAAGTTGACCCCACCGGGAATCGAACCCGCGACCTCCTGGTGTGAAGCGAATGGGCTAACCATTACGCCACGGAGGCGGTTAGATGTTACTCTAGTGCTACGCGTGCGCAGCTACGAGCTTGTATAACTAGTCCGCGCAGTTTAGCTGAGTCAACATTCAAATAAGGTTTTAAATTTCATCCAAGGGTTGATCCACCTTGTGAGCTAATTCTATTAATTTTTGTAGTGATTCCCTATTTTAATTACACGCTACCTACGACGTAGCGTAGCAACAAAAAATCGTAAGAAAGATAAAAAGAAAATTGTTTTTTTTTCTTACTGCCAATACCCACCTAAACTTAAATTTAGTTTTTGGCTAAGATTGTTTAGAATTAAAATTCTGATTTAAGTATGAAGGTACATACTTACTTTTATAAAAAAAAAACTAGTAGCCCGTGTATTTTTTCACAGGATCAGGGCTAATTAGCTTTCCCCCCGCGTCTCTGCTTGTGTTTTTCTTTTTGATCGCTACCAAACTTCACATAATCACTCGCTGGGCTAATCTGATTTGAAGATTCTCTGAAAATTTCATCAAAGTCGCTCCAGCCGTTTCGGAGTTTATAGAGAACATACACACATCGACTTTTACTTATATAATAAATAGGTCGGTGAAAAGCTTTCTTTGTAGTTTGTTACTATTAATTTGTAATCAAATCTCTTTTCTTGTATCATTTGTAACTGATTTAAAATGTAAATATTCGAAATTTAAAAGTAAAAAACAAATTTCCCGCCATTTTTTTTTTTTTTTACGAAAATAAGAGAAAGTAACGAAGAAATTCGCTACATTTTTAAAATTAAATAAAGGCAAAAATGAAACAGGCCGCGAATAAAAAGTGTGCTGTTTACAGAGATATGCTATGTATAAGGGGCTGTTTATGGAGCTAATGCAGTATCAGTTAGTTCAGTCGGTTCAAGCCGGTCTAGAAAACTTAACGTTAAAAAACCAGCTCGCTCTGGTCACCTGTTTGAATTGCATACAAAATACGAAGAGACTTTTTCCCCGACCTAATTATGTAGATAGTAATTAATTACTTACGTAAAATACACAGTAGCCTCGTCTCACACACGCTCACACACACACACACTATGTTCTGTTATCTGTTCTTTGTTTATATTATTTGTCCTTTTGTTGTCTTCGACTTGTAATAATTACTTTGTTTCTGCTAGGTTGCTTAGCCGCCACCTGTTAAATCTTGTTTTATGTTTATGTTCTTATGACCGCCACGAGACAGGCCTAGCCTAGTGTGGGGTCACAGTTAACTTGTATTTATTAGATAAGATAACTTCGTAAATAATTTTTTCATGTCTTTTATGTATGTTATATATAGACCGCATATATACAAGCGTCGGTGGCTCAAACGGACTCGGTCGTCCTAACCAGAGGTCCTTTTGAATGTCGAGATAGCTTTGTTTCGTTTCATTTATTAAATGTTATCTCCCGTTACAGGGAACTTGACAATGCGTGTTACCACGCTGATCGCGCTGGTTACGACCGTGGCCCTAGCTGTCTTTACGCGGTGCTGCGAGGGCGGCGGCATGCGCGGGCCGCCCATGGCCTACGAGGAGGAGGAATTCCGCCCTCACCACCTGTACCGTGACTACGGGCTGCTGCGGCGGGCCGCTAGGGCTGACGACTCCTTTGACGACTACGGACACCTCCGCTTCGGCCGCTCCGATGACTGACCCACCGGTCCCAGGGCTCGGCGGCACAACAACGTACGGAGACAATAAGGGGTCAAGAAATTAATTTGAAAATAAGGCGTAGGTAATGTGAAGTATCTAAGGCTGGTAGATACTCCACATTGCGAACTACAACATAATTAATATTGTTAAACTATATAGCCTACATTATAAGTAGTTATCAGGTTAAAGCTCTTTAAGGGCAGGATAAAGGATTTAAAAAATGTAAGTTTTTGTATTTGTCAATATTTTAATTAATATAACCAATAAATACATTTTACAACAGTAATTATATCATTATAATAATGTGTTAAATTTTAAATTATTACTTTTTCTTACACTGGGTATTGTTACAAATAATGAACAAGAAATATTAACTGGTCATCGTTAAGGCATAGATCTTGGCTTCGAACCATATTCTTAAAAAAATAAAACCATTAAAACCATATTTTTTTTCCTATAACATTGACAAGCATTAATTTATTGAGGTGTCGTTGTATAACATTTATTGACTTCAAAAAAAAATTGGCGATATAAATTAGCATCTAACACTGGGATTGCATACCTTAATTGTAGGTGTTTTCCAGCTTTTTTAGCATTTTTCAGCTATCTTGTCTACTATTTTCGCATCTGAATAGTGAAATAGCAACTCAGATCTATGGAAGCTCCAATGTCGTTGTTATAAAATAAGTGTAGGTACCCATACAAAATGGAACAGCTATTACTAAATAATGTGCTAATTTTTCGTTGTACTTATGCTGGCAGAGCATGTGTTAATTGACTTTATTTTGTATATATTTAACACCAATATGGTGAGCGGGTCGTCGGTACCTATCTAACTACCATAGATAACTATCGAATGTACTTATATAACTTTAGGCACGCATGATATCACTACACTATTATTAAATTAATAATGAGACTAGTTAGTTCCTTCCGTATTCTAAGTAAGTATTAGGTAAATATCTAGTTAACTATATTTAATTATTCAATACCATAATGTAACACACGAATGGTTAATTCAATTGTACTCGGTGAAAATGAAGCGTATTGAAAAGGAAATCTTTGAAAATAGCTTAATTTGTGGATTAATTAAGTAGTTCATCAACGTAACGACCAATATCCAATATATTATCTATAATTTACTTCATATAATTATCGATTCACAAATATATAATAATTTTATGAAGATCTACGCTTTAAAAGTGTTTAAACACATTTCATGTGAGTATTTGTACATAGAATGTTCATTGCTCGTGTACGTAAGTTCCGCTAAGGCAAGACATCCTGCTTTAGATGATGTCTCGTTTCTGTGAGTTTCCCAGAAGAGCCTGTAAAAATAGAAATACGTTTATTGTTTTAATTTCTATAGTAGGTACCTTATCTATCAGTCATCATATTATCACATCAGCCGAAAGACGTCCACTGCTAGAGAAAGGCCTCACCCAAGGCACACCTCGGTCACTGGCGATCAAATGTATGAAACAAACGCGTTCCTACGCACACAGTCTAAGCTCGTGTAGGTGAACGCGTACCATTGCTGGGAGATATCTGAGCGGGGGTGAGCGCGGAAGGGCGGCACTTTCAGCGGGAGGCAGTGAGCGACCATACTGTACGTAGTACTCTTTATTATACTGTGCCCAAGGATTTCCACAACGACCGGTCCTGCACTGCCCTCATCCAGCGGCTTCCCGAGATCCTCACCATGTAGTCGATCCGCTGAGTGGGAGGCCTTCCTACGCTAAGTCTTCCCATGCGCGGTCGCCACTCGAGAACTTTACTGTCCCAACGGCTATCTGTTCTACGAGTATGTGCCCTGCCCACTGCCACTTAAGTTTAGCAATTCCGAAAGCTATATCAGTTACTTTTACGGGTCCTCTACCTAATCAGTATATCACAGCCTAATCTAATTACGTCCAACACTGAAAGTGAGGCACAGTGTAAGAATCCATAGTATCGATTTCATGTTTACGTCACATCCGACTCACTATAGCACACCCTAGACACTTCATACAGCGGGCCAGAAATGACATTTCAAAAATCGAATGACGAAACAAACAAAATGGCGGCGAAATCCTTTACGTTCGACAACCAAACTGTAACCAATCTGTGTCAATCTGGGTGACGAGTGGGTGAGGTCGCAATCTAGAGAGCGGCAGGGTGTCCATACTGTATGTTAGTACTAATATATATATTAGACTTTGCTACTAGCCACTAGGCAACTGCTTTAGAGGTTATACCTTGTTGACGAAGTTGACGATGGCGGTGGCGGGCTGCTCGGGCTCCAGCTCGGCGAACACGTGACACTGGTTGTCGGCACCCGACGAAGATCTCGCCACGAACGCGAATATTCGCCTGTAACACGAGAACACTTGTATTGAAAGCCTCTCGACACGCCACCATATTAATCTAAAACGGCTAACTCGGTGTGACACTGCATTTTTTAAATTAAGAATTTGAGCTCGTCTTCACTTGCTGGTAAGTGACGATGCTGCCTAGGATGTATCACTCAAGCTAAAATAGTGTCCATTCACTCTTACTTTAAATACTCCATAATTATACGAAAAATTTTAACCGCCTCCGTAGCTCAGAGGCAAAGTTCACTGGCTTTACACAGGAGGTCGCGGGTTCGATTCCCGGCGGGGTCAATTGTAAGACTCGGTTTGGTTGGTGGTAGGGCATCGAAAAATTTTACCGCCTCCGTAGCTCAGAGGCAAAGTTCACTGGCTTTACACAGGAGGTCGCGGGTTCGATTCCCGGCGGGGTCAATTGTAAGACTCGGTTTGGTTGGTGGTAGGGCATCTTCTAAGCCCGCCTGGCTAGCTACCACCATCTTATCTAAGTCTTGCCGCCAAATATCAATGTTGATATCATTGGTGTGTTCCGGCATGAAGATAAGATAGCCAGTTCCCCATTGCGTTGGGGAATCTTGGTAAGCCCGCTTCCATCTTCAGCAACATCGTCACTTACCACCAGGTGAGATGTTGTTAAGGGTAAACGATGAAGCAAAATTCATACAGAATTGTCGCATCATGAAGGTCTCATATTTTTTTTTTCGATCATCTCATCGTACATCATAAGAGTTTACATGCCTTTTCTGTTTTTGAGATAACTCCAATATATATAATAAAACGAGTATTCAGGGACAAATCGATCACACACGCTAAGTCTGGCCCAAAACTAGGGTTTCCTGTATTATGGGAACCAGAGACTGATTCATATACATACTTATATACGTTTAAATACCTACATCTACAGATATTAAACAAATACCCAGACCTTTTGCATAGCAGGCAGAAACTGACCATCGGAATTGGACCACCGAGTCAGTGCGCGTGTATGCCAAACTATAGCCACACCCTGGACACTTCATACAACGGGCCAGAAATGACATTTCAAAAAATGAATGACGGGACAAACCAAATGGCGGCGAAATCCTATACGTTCGACAACCAAACTGTAACCAATCTGTATCAATTTGGGTGACGAGGGGGTGAGGTCGCAATCTAGAGAGCGGCAGGGAGTGTCCATACTGTATGTTAGTACTAATATATATACTTTGCTATAGCTTATACTTATACCTTTCTGATGAAAACAGAAATGGAGACTTACTTCTCGGTCTGTGTGCCATTGTTGACATAGACGTATCGCCTCTCGTCAGGATCGATGCCCGCGTAGGAGACGGCGTTGGCTGGGTAGTGTCGCCGGAAGAACAGCTTGCGGGCTGCATCGGTCAGCGTGATCCCGCCGCCGAACACTTTGAAGTGAACAACGTACGCTGGCGCCTGCTGAAGAAGATAACAGTTACTGCCATTAAATTGCGTTTTATAATAATAATTAAGTTGTATAAAGCATCAAAATTTAAACTTGAAATTGATTTTTCTTTTAAAATATCACTTAGTATGGTATCCGGTATCTGACTATATATACTTTGCTGCTAGTCATTTGAGTTACTTTTTATCAACTGTCAAAAACGACATTTTGTTCTGAAATTGTTCGTGTTACAAACTTGTGACGTCATTGTCTTTGACGAGCTAATTTAGTGATTTTGATAAACATAAAATTGAAATTAGAATAAAATGTTAAATAAAAATAGTTTTTATGCTTTTGTAGGAGAAATGCTATTTAGTTAATAACATTTTTTAATTTATTTTAAACACTGTCAAATACCCTATCTAAATATATATATATAACTCAAAGGTGACTGACTGACTGACTGACATAGTGATCTATCAACGCACAGCCCAAACCACTGGACGGATCGGGCTGAAATTTGGCATGCAGGTAGATGTTATGACGTAGGCATCCGCTAAGAAATGATTTTGGGTAATTCCCACGGGAACCGCAAAAATCGGGATCTGCGCGGGCGAAGCTGCGGGCATCCACTAGTTGTGTATAAGACCCAGAAGAAACATGTGTCCCACAAAGATACCCTGTATTGTTGAAGAAGGATATTGCTTGGTCAGTAAATACACTAATAATACCACCTAATTTTAGGCAAGTATAGCATATACTATAACAACGATTTACTATAGCTACCTAATAGTTATTTATAATACAAGGGTGGTAAATAAAACATGTAATATTTAAACTGTGTATAAAAATAATATATATCCATTTGTATGAAGTGTATTTTTTTTTTCGCGATTTCAGCAAAGTCTTAGAACAAAAGTTGTTTAATATGGTGAGAAGAAGCCCCAGTTAACAGGACCTATACCAATTTTGTTACATTCCGTATACTTATTCGTAATACGTGACAATTCAATAGCTCCAACCATTTGTAAGTAAATCGGAAGTTTCAATTTTGTTTGTAGAAGAATCATACAAACACCATTTTTTTTCCAGACCAATGGGTATTACAATGTAATAGACAATAAGCAACGACAACGCGCAAAGTTTTATCAAAACCATTAGAGCCGTTTTTAAGAAAAAAATATTTATGTTTTTGTTGTATGACAGCTACTCTACGGTTTGACGGTACGAAGAAACATTTTATAAAACTTCGATGAAATAATTTAAAACGCAAGGGGTGGAGAAAGTAAAAAACTAGTTCCCTCTATCCTACGTACGTACGGGGTAGAGAACGTAAAAACTAGTTCCCTCTACCCTACGTATGCACGCGATCGAGAAAGTAAAAAACTAGTTCCCTCTACCCTACGTACGTACGGGGTAGAGAACGTAAAAACTAGTTCCCTCTACCCTAAGTATGTACGGGATCGACAAAGTAAAAAACTAGTTCCTCTACCCTACGTACGTACGGGGTAGAGAACGTAAAAACTAGTTCCCTCTACCCTACGTATGTACGCGATCGAGAAAGTAAAAAACTAGTTCCCTCTACCCTACGTACGTACGGGGTAGAGAACGTAAAAACTAGTTCCCTCTACCCTAAGTATGTACGGGATCGACAAAGTAAAAAACTAGTTCCTCTACCGTACGTACGCACGGGTAGTAGTAAAAACTAGTTCCCTCTACCCTACGTATGTACGGGATCGAGAAACTAAAAAACTACTTCCTCTACCCTACGTACGTACGGGTTAGAGAACGTAAAAACTAGTTCCCTCTACCCTACGTATTTACGGGATCGAGAAAGTAAAAAACTAGTTCCTCTACCCTACGTACGTACGGGGTAGAGAACGTAAAAACTAGTTCCCTCTACCCTACGTATGTACGGGATCGAGAAAGAAAAAAACTACTTCCTCTACCCTACGTACGTACGGGGTAGAGAACGTAAAAACTAGTTCCCTCTACCCTAAGTATGTACGGGATCGACAAAGTAAAAACTAGTTTCTCTACCCTACGTACGCACGGGTAAGAGTACGTAAAAACTAGTTCATTCTCCCTACGTATGTACGGGATCGAGAAAGTAAAAAACTACTTCCTCTACCCTACGTACGTACGGGGTAGAGAACGTAAAAACTAGTTCCCTCTACCCTACGTATGTACGGGATCGAGAAAGTAAAAAACTACTTCCTCAACCTACGTACGTACGGGGTAGAGAACGTAAAAACTAGTTCCTCTACCCTACGTATGTACGGGATCGAGAAAGTAAAAAACTACTTCCTCTATCCTACGTACGTACGGGTTAGAGAACGTAAAAATTAGTTCCCTCTACCCTACGTTTGTACGGGATCGAGAAAGTAAAAAACTACTTCCTCTACCCTACGTACGTACGGGTTAGAGAACGTAAAAACTATTTCCCTCTACCCTACGTATGTACGGGATCGAGAAAGTAAAAAACTACTTCCTCTACCCTACGTACGTACGGGTTAGAGAACGTAAAAACTAGTTCCCTCTACCCTACGTATGTACGGGATCGAGAAAGTAAAAAACTAGTTCCTCTACCCTACGTACGTACGGGGTAGAGAACGTAAAAACTAGTTCCCTCTACCCTACGTATGTACGAGATCGAGAAAGTAAAAAACTAGTTCCCTCTACCCTACGTACGTACGGGTAGAGAACGTAAAAAAGGGCAGTTACATAAAAACAAAATACATGGTTAAGTTCAAGTAAAGTTCATTCATTATACGCGAATTGCCGCTCATTTAAAACATGCGGCGGAATTATCTTCATCATCATCATCATATCAGCCACAAATCGTCCACTGCTGAACAAAGGCCTCCCCCAAGGATTTCCACGACGTCCGGTCCTGCGCTGCCCGCATCCATCGGCTTCCCGCGACCTTCACCAGGTCATCGATCCACCGCGTGGGAATTATCTTAACTTATTTTTTTCCTACATATTAAGTGCTTTAAAATTATTCTTCCAAAAGTCTGAAAGAAGGTTCCATATCTTTGGTTACTTATTTGCTAGTATAGAAATTAAAAAAATGGCAAAGTAAAAGACACGTGTGCAATAAAATCAATTTTGAGCACATTAAAACCTGGCATACAAAGTACCATTTTTCGAGCAACTGTTTTGAAATAATTGAAAACGCTAAACACGTTAAAAAACCGACTTCCATCGCAACAACATAGTACAATTTTGCAATATTTTTTTTTGTAAATTTTCTAATAAAGCACTACACCGATTTTGATAAAACTTATGGGGGACGAATAAAATCGGTTCAGCTAGTCAAAAGTTCTGAGCTAACACACATTATAAAAAAAATCTAAAGTCGAATTGAGAACCTCCTCCTTTTTTGAAGTCGCTTGAAAAGAAAGACTTTTGGTGTTTTACGATTTATCATTACATTCGTTTGACTACCTAGTACTCCATTGCGTTAAAATACAACGATATCTAATCATTCATAAACATTTAGTAATCATCTCTTTTTCTATTGAGGCAAAAAGTTTATGTTTAAAAGGCCTAATAGACTCACCTTTTTCTGAAGAATGTTTTGGACAGCCCTCTTTACCGCAGCTGGGCCGGTCAAGGCTTCCGTATTCTCAGACCCCAGGAGCAGCACGTTGCAGGCTGCGCCGGTCGCCAACAGTGCTCGCGCAGTCGCGTTCGCACTGCCACCAGGCCAGGGATCCCTGATAAGGATACATCTATTATGACCAGGTTAACAGTATACCAGGATAGTCCCACCAGTATATCTAGAAACATCAGCAAACCGGGAAACAAAACTGTACAGCTTATGTTCTATTTAAATAATTTTATAGTTAGTATCTTCAGAGGGGATTACACTGTCATTTAAAATGGCCCTACGTTTGAGTTATGGCATACTCCTCTCATAGCTTGCTGTGGCGAGGGAAGCGATGGCTGATTCTCGCGTTATACTCGAGACCAGGAGCTGTCCGTGCGAACTGGCCTACTGTTGTCAAAGGCATTAATGACATTCAATGATTTTTATGTATAACTTTTCGTGTCATATTGTTTTCATGTTCTAATGACATAATCTGGTTAATATCAAGGATTGAATTTTGACGTTATTAACTAATGATAGTTTATTTCTTGATTTTTAACAAATGACATTATGTTATTATTATTTTATGACTATTAGAAAGAGTGTAATTTGCACCTATTTTGAATAAATATCTTGAATCATGAAAAGAGCTAAGACAGAGATGCAACCTCGACGCGCCCTCCAATTGCGTATTCTTCAGCTCAAACAAGTAATTTTCGGTGACTTGGAGGCGGGTTCAAGGTTCAAATATATTTTTACCCCAATATACTAATTTATATTATAATAAAAAGATAAAAACAAATAAACATGGTGAATGAAATTAACGAAACACCACGGTGATAATAAAAAAGTTAATGACAGAAATCCAAAGCCAAAGATTAGAAAATTTCATAAGAAAAAAAAAATTTAAAAAAAATAATACAAAACAGATTAAAAATAAAACAAAAAAGGATGACTTCGTCACAGATGTAGTGTAAAACTTCACCATTGAGACGTGAAGACATTGGGTCTCTAAAGAGTCTTTCGTTCAACTGGCTCCAAGTTAGCACGGAATGCCTCAGGATTCATACTTCGTCAGTTGTCTCAATAGAATAGCTTTAATAAGCTAGTTATGTTACTAAATGCTAGACAAGATCCAATCAAGTATGAATGTCGATCTTTTCAAAACTCAGAATTTGATTTGAGTTAGCTTCTGTGACTAACGAATATCTTTATAAATTAAAATGAATCTCTATTTCCCTTGGTCATCGTATCACGCGTGAACGCCTGGACCGATTTCGCTAATTCTTTTTTTATTGAGTTCGTTATTGTCAGAAGAAGGTTCTTATGTAGGGTAGTGTAGTGTAGGGTAGAGTAGAGTAGGGTAGGGTAGGGTAGTGTAGTGTAGTGTAGTGTAGGGTAGGATAGGGTAGGCTAGAGTAGGGTAGGGTAGAGTAGAGTAGGGTAGGGTAGGGTAGTGTAGTGTAGTGTAGGGTAGGATAGGGTAGGCTAGAGTAGGGTAGTGTAGTGTAGGGTAGGGTGTGTAGTGTAGGGTAGGGTAGGGTGTGTAGTGTAGTCTAAGGTGGTACGAAGTTCGCCGGGACAGCTAGTAAAATAATATTAATTGAACTTGCCTATCAGGTAGTCTCAAAGGCACTGGCAGCGCAAGAGGTGTCACGGTATGTTGGTAGACCAGAGCCGATAACGAACTGAACACTGGCTCATCAGGACATCCCCGTAGCCGCACACCCCTTGCCGTGGGCTCGACCAGGAAATGCCTCACGCCCCCCGCGCCGCCCGCGCGTACTGCTAGTCCGAACGCGCCAGGGAATGAATTCGAGTCCCTCACGATGAAAGAGCCTTTATCTAAGGGCAGCAGCGCTGATATAGCTATAACAAAGAGATTATAGTTAGACAGTGTTAAAACAAAGACTTACAAGCCGGTGATAAGGCCTGCAGCTTAGGTCAGTGAATAGGTAGAGACTAATCTCCAACCATCTCCTTATCATCTCGGTGACACACAGAGAGCAATCACGTTCCAAATAGTTGTAACTCCAATACGGACAATTTATAATGAAACCCATCAAGGGCTTCATTTCCTAATTTTTGTATTTAGGTAGGTATCGTTAACAACCCATAACGTGCCCACTACTGGGGCACGGGTCTCTTCCTACTTTGGCCATACTCCTTACACAAGGTGGGGGGGGAGAACAAGTCCGGGTTGGTGGAGGTTGTAGGACTAATGACGAACCCCAAGTCGTCTAATCCGCCTATAAGGTATCTGACACGACTTGACGACTGACCGGCACCAACGGCTTAACGTTCCTTGCGACGCCACTAACAGTTAAACCTATCTAGGTAATGACCGTGCTTGAGGTCAGTTAACCTGCGTGATTTACACAACCACGCAAATCAAACTGAGCTACGACCGCTTCTCCTGTATTGTTTGTCTTAAACTGACAGCAGCAGCGTCCCCCACTGGAGCGCCGCGACTCGCGGCTGGCTAGCTGCTGTTGTACACGCGGTACTCCGAGTGAGCTGCCTCCGCGCTGTGACTAGCCGGGTGATGTTAGGTAGTCTGTACTAGCTGGTGTAGGTAATACTGACCGTCGTCGCGCGAGATGTTGGGCTTGTACCAGTAGTGGCTGGTGTCGCGCGCGAACCGCTCGCGGTCCGGCGCCACGTGCTGCGGCTCGGCGCCGCCCACGCTGGAGCGCCGCGACCCGCAGCTGCCGTTGTACACGCGGTACTCCGACTCAGGGCTGCCTTCGCGCTCTTTTCTGTGGGAAACGAAAATTAAAAGATGAAAAGCAAGAAAACCACTACGTTAATAAATATGCAGTACCTATCAGCGTTCAACCACGACTGCCTTCCTATGCCGACCAATTGGTATCGCAGTTATGCTGTGCTTGCGTCATTAATTCACAACAGAGTTGTTTAGTATTTTTGCATGGAAATGATTATTGATTATGGTCACTACAGGATAGCAGGTGTATTATATAAAAAAAAAATGCTTTTGCATAGTTTCTATGACTGTCCTCGAAGGTGCGCAGTGCGTGGACATTGAACTTTGTCCAGATCCCTCGGGAACTATGTCAGGCTATGCTATTTAGTAGGTAGTCTGTGTCACTTGCCAACCACAGAACTACCTATCTCTATGCAAAATAGTACGTCAATCCTTCTCTTCTTTGTGACGTAAAAAAGATAAGTTAATAGCTATCCTACAGGAACTACTTAAGAAATCGGGATAAAAGTAGCCTATATGGTAATTAACAGGCCTTAATCTGTATACTTACCGAATTTCATCCAGATCCGTTCAGCTGTTCTGGCGTGATTGAATAACAAACATCCATCCAAACTTTCATATTTATAATATTAGTATGATCATGAGGTGACACCGCGCCATGTGCAAAAGAAGGAATTATTTAAAGGTGCTGAAAGCTTTGAAGCAACAGTTTTAGATTTTATTTTTAAGATTCGCAGATGGTTTGATCTTATCTTTGTAAGTGGCGGCTACAGTTGCAGCGACACTTCGACCCACTGGGATCTTTTGTGTCTTCCCCTACAACCTTTGCACCTCAATCTACTCGAAGATGTGCTGCATCAATGCAGCAATTCCGCTGATTGGAAGGTGCTTGTAGTCCTCCGATTTTGGGTAGCCATTACCTAGGAGGTACAACCGTTTGCTAGCCAGGACATTTGACACATTTGGTCACTTGACACAGTAGGTGTTCCATTGATTCTGTATCTTCACCACAGGCCCTGCAGATCAGGTCATTCGTCAGGTAGATTTTTTTCAGGTGAGCGTTTGTGGCAAAGTGGCCCGTCAACGCTCCTGTTACAGCCCTAACGCGCGTCCTGCTGTTGATCCAAATGTACTTTGTTGCCCCTGTGGTTTAGTCAGTTACCTGGTGACGGGCGGCGAACGCGGCGGGCGCGCGCTGAGCGAGGGCGTGGGCGTGGGCGGGTAGGGCGTGCGCGGGTGCGTCGGGAACAGCGGCGTGCCCGCGCGCGACTCTCGCGACCAGCTCTCTGACCGCTCGCGGATCTAAGAGGTAAGTTTTATTTTATCAAATGGGAGAGCACACAATGAAAGAATGCAAGAAAACGCACTGTGTTAATTAAATGACAGATCGTAGGACCATGACCGCTTTGTATCTATTGCAGTAGCAGTTTGTAAGATGTAATATCTCATTATTACGTTTTTATATACTGTTACACCAGTGTTTGAAAACCAATAATACAATAATTAAAACATTTAGAAAAACGGACACTCTAAAAAGATTTTAAACAGACCGTTCCAAGAAAGCCGAGATAATTGTGAGTTTATACTACACCTGCACGAAAAGTATCTTCTTTCTTTTTGAGAAAGATGCAAAACATACGTCAAATAACGCACTCAAATTTTTAATAAAATAAAATATTAATCATAAACTTCTTTTTTGATAAAATTACATTAAACTGATATACAAATGAACGGGTGGATTCGGGAGGACTTCTGTGTATCAGATTTTTTTTTCATTATAAATTTTAAGTGTATTTGGCTGCACCGCACCTGATGGTAGGTGCCGGTGCAGTCGAGGATGTAACACGCAAGCTCAAATAGTGCCTATTCAGTCTCGTCTTGAAGATTCCTAAACTACTTATACGAATCGGGAAACACAGATGCCGGCAGGGAATTCCACTCCCTGGCTGTTCGCATGATGAATGATGAAGCAAAACGCTTCGAGCGTATAAATAAATATTAATTTTTTTTAAATTCTATATCTTTGTTACAGAAAAGGGCGAATGACAACAAGTCAGCTTAAGTGTTAACTAAGTTTGGTATATTATATATAGGTGCATCCACTAACAACTTATCTATCACTTATTAATAATAAGTATATGTGGAACCTTAACGACCAAGGGGTGGAATCACCCCCCGCGCCTGGTCGTCCGATGACGGAACCGAGAAGGGAGTATGAGGTTCGAAATAAATCCGTAGTAAAAGTGATCACACTGATGATGTGGTGCACGCAGCCGTCGTATCACAGATCGTCGCCTAGCGACAGTGGCGGCGGCAGTGGTGGAACTGACCAATCTCTTTTGTTTAGTTTTCTCATTGGTGTAGTATATAGCACTATGTTTCACTTCGGAGGAAATGCGATTTGGATACGCTTCGGGCCTCAAACTACACCTCGTTAACAATCTTTTTTTCAATTCACAATTGGTAAGCCTGTGGCGTTTCTCGCCACTAATGTTATTTATTTTACTGCTTAAATGTTAGTTTCAGGCCCACTGTGGCAACATTATATGTCCTAAATATAGCATACATTAATTGATTGTATGTAACTTCAGTCAGAAACTCTGCAATATGGCTACCACAACCCACAACACAACAACTGTTTTTCACAATTTGTGCTAATAATCAAGATTACAACATGGTATATCTTCTGTTCCGCGTTTCATTTGAACCAAAACCAACGAACACGCAATCATAAGAAATAGAAGGGGACCGGACTACATAACATAAGTACGCCGAACTCCCCTCAAGCCCTTGCCTTCATCTCCCCTAATGGTAAGTGATAATGATGCCGAAGATGGAAGCGGGCTTATTCGTCACTTTCTTCCCTCGTTGAACAATGTACTATTATTGTCGCCCCAGGACTAACTAAAGAACACAAAAACGAAAGACTAACGGCTTCTTCTATAGGTTAAATACTTACGGTCATTTCACCGACTGGCTCCGCAAGGGACAGCAGACCAGGCGCCGTTATGCTCGTCGGGGTGGTGTTGTTGCTGCTCCATTCACGCATCGTCATCTTTTCGTACATGAACTTTTTAGATGAGGTTCTGTAGACAAACAAAATTGTTTGACTTTTCTTTACAAGCAAGTGATACTTTATTTTTAACCGACTTCAAAAAAAGGAGGAGGTTTCTATAATCGACCGTATTTTTTTTATTTTTTTTTATGTGTGTTCGCGGAAAAATTCGTCGTTTATGAACCGTTTATCTGCGTGATCGAATCAGAAACGAGGAGATCCGCACGAGAACCAAAGTAACCGACATAGCTCACAGAATCGATAAACTGAAGTGGCAGTGGGCAGGGCGCACATAGCTCGTAGAACAGATGGCCGATGGGGCAGTAAAGTTCTCGAGTGGCGACCGCGCACCGGAATACGTAGCGTAGGCAGGCCTCCCACGCGGTGGACCGATGACCTGGTGAAGAACGCGGGAAGTCGATGGATGCAGGCAGCGCAGGACCGGTCGTCGTGGAGATCCTTGGGGGAGGCCTTTGTCCAGCAGTGGACGATTTGTGGCTGATATGATGATTATGAACCGATTTTGATGATTCTTGTTTTGTTGGAAAGGAGATATCCCAAGGGTGGTACCATGATAAGGAAACCAGGATCTGATAATGGCATCCCAGTTAAATCGAAGGGAACCTTAGTATCCTGTTTGAAGTCGTTTTTTTTTGTTAAAATTATTATTATAAGCTTTTATTAGAGTCGGTGGATCAACCGGTAACGACTCGGTCTTCCTAACCAGAGGTCCCGGGTTTTCATCCGGACGGCCAATGTATTCGTATCAATTAGTTTTTCGAAACTTTCAAACATATGCTTACCGATTGCTTTAACGGTGAAGGAAAGCAACGTGAGAAACCTGCACATCTGATTCCAGACGTGTATGAAGGTCGCGTTGCACACGTCTGTTAAATCTAAATGCCGTACACGTAACCGCGGGTGATGCTAAGTGCAACACCAGCCAACCGCCGTCTATATCTTGGATAGCACGGTTAATTGTACCACACGATAAAAAGTTGTCTTTGTTGTATGTATGTAAGTAGCCCGCTTCGAAATTGGTAAGTTAAATTTGGCATACTACTCGATTGTCGATTGAACTGAAATTTTACATAGACGTTTAGCTTTGGATGACAATGCAATGGTTAGCTAAGTGACATCATTCTAAATCCAATATGGCTGACTCCCAAAGATGGCTGACCAGTTATTTTTTATGCACCCCCATGATATGGGTATCAAATGAAAGGGTTTAATGAGAAGAATACGAAATAATTAAATTTATTTTAGAATTAAAGCTGGTACCTAAATGTTTTTAGGTTATTCGAAATGAGCTTAACTAATAATAATAACCTTTAAACGACCAATTTTTGGACTTCCCATGCAAATCGATCAGCTGGCGGGCAAACTTTGTATGGAAGTCCAAATTTTTTTTTGCGAATCGTCCATGGGTTTCTTAGGGAAAGTTGTTCAGTTTCATAAGTACAAGCTCCAGTTAAAAATAAGTGCATACCTTTGTTAATACCCTATATATGTATATATATAATCTGGATCTCGGAAACGGTTTTAACGATTTGCTTGAAAATTCGTATACGGGAATTTTTGGGGGCAAAAAATCGATTTAGATAGGTCTCATCTCTGGGAAAACGCTATTTTCCGAGATTTACGCATTGGAGTATGCCACGCAAAGTTTATCATAGTAAAGTATTTTTAAATGTTTTTAACGGCTCTGGGCACTATGCCCCGAGTAAAGGTCGGTCGCTCAGGTACTTGTACATTAAAAAGATCAACTTACCTGTCTGGAGCTTGAGGACTAAGACTTTCGTTTCTGAGAAGAGTTCTCGTGTTGACATGGAGGGGGACTGCGAAGTCATCGTCGTCGTCTGCAAATGCTGTCGTATCACTTGTGTACCCGTCCACGCTGCACAGACAAAGATTTTCAATAGAGTTACCTATCTGTATGTTTTCAACAGAGACGACACTACAGGCTAACGACATCGTACCTAAATAAACTCGTGCCCACACTTAAATCGATACTACCGTTAGTGGATCGTAATGCCCATAGAAGTCACCACCGGCCAGCCGCTTAAAGAACGCCTTATTAATGTCCCCACTTAATAAAACAAAACCATTAAAAGTACACCTACTAAAAATAATAATTTCAAATCCTTACTAATCTAATATATAAAAATGGATCGCAAATGTGTTGGTAAGCGCATAACTCGAGAACGGCTGGACTGATTTGGCTAATTCTTTTTTTGTCGAGTTCGTTATTGTCAGGAGAAGGTTCTTATGTAGGGTAGGGTAGTGTAGGGTAGGGTAGGGTAGTGTAGGGTAGGGTAGGGTAGTGTAGGGTAGGGTAGAGTAGTGTAGGGTAGGGTAGGGTAGTGTAGTGTAGGGTAGTGTAGTGTAGGGTAGTGTAGTGTAGTGTATGTAGAGTAGGTCAGGGTAGTGTAGGGTAGGGTAGTGTAGGGTAGGGTAGGGTAGTGTAGTGTAGGGTAGTGTAGAGTAGTGTAGTGTAGTGTAGGGTAGTGTAGGGTAGGGTAGTGTAGTGTAGTGTATGTAGGGTAGGGTAGGGTAGTGTAGGGTAGTGTAATGTAATGTAAGGCGGTACGTAGTTCGCCGGGACAACTAGTATTATATATGTGAAAATGTGTTTATTTGTTTGTTACCTTTTCACGCTTCAACACCTTGACCAATCTTTATTAAATTTGGCATGCAGGTAGACTGTGTCACGGGGAAGGACATAGGCTACTTTTTATCCCGGGAAAATAGCATAATCTGATGCAGTTCCTGAGGGAACTAAAAAAATACTCGTTTGTTGTGCTTTTTTGCACAGAGATGGTTGAGTAGGTGGGAACCGACATAATTACTAATCACCCTTAAAGACAGTCATAAAAAAGATGTCCACGCGGGCGGAGCCGCGGGAAAAAGCTAGTGAATAAAAAAACAAAAAAACAACTGAATAAAAATATTATCTCTTTTTTTGAGAAGTCAGTTAAGATGTATCTTATGTCACTCAAGACGAATCTAACGATACCTTGTACTCCAAAATCCATCAAGCCGTTAAAAAGATATTGTGGAATAAAGAAACGTATATAGATACCCATTCTGAGCGTCGGTGGCGCAACGGCAAGGGCCGCTACCTCCTATCCGGGAGGTCTTAGTTCGAGTCCGGCCACGTACCAATGTGTTTTCAAATTTCGATCTCATATGTACGTTTATCCGACACTCTTACGGTGAAGGAAAAAATCGTCAGGAAACCTGCAAACACCTGCGGAGAAACTCTGAAGGTTGTGTGTGAAGTTGACCAACCCGAACTGGGACCGCGTGGTCGACTAAGGCCCGATCGCCCTAATTCAGGGTAGGCTCGAGCCCCTCGGTGGGGATGTATACATATATGAGCTGATATGATGACATAGACACATTAGATCTGAAAACAATACGTGCATTTTGCGGGCAGTCGTGTAAATAGACTCACCGATGACTGGCAGATCTCCGGACATGTCGCGACGGCGCATCCCATTCGAGCGGCAGCCTCGCCACCCGCTCTCGTGCTTCTCTCTTCTCGCGAAGCTTCTGTTGCTGCCTCTGCAGCCAAGTGAGGCCGGAGGCTTCGGTGCCACTTTCGGATCGCCTGGGCTCCCGCGCGCGGCTGGCCTCGTGCCAGCCCAGCGTGCTGTTCGACCGCCAGGTGCCATTTTCGGGCAGTGTTTTCCTCGCGCTGCTTGGCGGCCGATCCACCCACTCGGCGTCACCGTTCAGCCATCTGATGACATAATGCGTGTATTATTTATGTGCTTTAAGATTTATGGCGGCGACGCATATGGGCGTTTTGTAGTTCTAGCTCGATAACGCAACAAATATTTGTGAATATAGGGATGACGAATGCTAGTCATCTGAGTTACTTTTTATCATCTGTCAAAAACGACATTTTGTTTTAAAAATGTTTAAAATATCTAGGCGTGACGTCATAGTTTAGCAGCGTCATTTAAGTACTCATTTTGTGATTTTGGTGAATTAAAAATCGAAGACTTGATGAAAAACAAAACGAGTAAGGTTTTCCGAAGTTTAAGTAGGAGGGTAATTTAGTGATCAAGAGTTCATAATTTATTTCTGATGCTGTCGTCATCCCTATTATTGCATAGTTCTGTGTGGTTATATCTCCGTGTTCTATGGAGTATGTCATCAAAGTACACTTTTAATATATTTATCCAGGGGTGGGCAACTAACTATCTACCATCTATTTTCTGTATTTTATCGTGTGACACAATTAACTGTGCTTCATCTACTATGCGTATGCGGTCGATAAACGTGATAAAATTTGAACAAAGATTTCGTGATGAATGATTCTAATAATAATGGGTGGAACCAACTCGTACTTAAGAGTCTCCATCAGGAGGCTCGAGTTTCCATACAAACGTAGTTCCGCTTTAATACAAAAACTGTATGCCGGATTGATTCCAAACTTTGCAAATATATTGAGTAGACACATATCGATGTTTGTAATTAGTTTTCATCGTAGTAAATTTTAACAAAACAAACGAAGGCTTGAATTAGTTTTGTACTGAAAGTTTGAAACTGCTCTTATTTTTTTTGTCGTTTTATATTAGTACATCAAAAACTAATTAAAAACATCGATATGTGTCTTCTCAATATATTTGCAATCATCATCATATCAGCCACAAATCGTCCACTGCTGGGACAAAGGCCTCCCCCAAGGATTTCCACGACGACCGGTCCTGCGCTGCCCGCATCCATCGGCTTCCCGCGACCTTCACCAGGTCATCGGTCCACCGTGTGGGAGGCCTGCCTACGCTACGTTTTCCGGTGCGCGGTCGCCACTCGAGAACTTTACTGCCCCATCGGCCATCTGTTCTACGAGCTATGTGCCCTGCCCACTGCCACTTCAGTTTAGCGATTCTGTGAGCTATGTCGGTTACTTTAGTTCTCCTGCGGATCTCCTCGTTTCTGATTCGATCACGCAGAGAGACTCCGAGCATAGCACGCTCCATTGCTCTTTGGGTGACCTTGAGCCTTCTTATGAGGCCCATAGTAAGCGACCATGTCTCAGTTCCGTAAGTCATCACTGGCAACACACACTGGTCAAAGACCTTAGTCTTGAGACACTGCGGTATTTGGGACGTGAAGATATTGCGAAGCTTCCCGAACGCTGCCCAGTCGAGTTGGATTCGTCGATTGATCTCTTTCTTGAAGTTGGAACTACCTAGCTGGACTGTTTGTCCCAGGTATACATTTTCGTCAACAACTTCCAGTGTAGAGTCTCCAACCTTTAGAGGAGTGGGTGCGACACGGACATTTAACATTATTTTCGTCTTGTCCATGTTCATTTTAAGACCCACTTGTTGAGGGACCTTACTGAGGCCATCGAGCATTGTGCTTAGGTCTTCCACAGTCTCAGCCATGACCACGATATCGTCAGCGAATCGGAGGTGGGATATGTACTCGCCGTTGATATTGATGCCGAGTCCACCCCAGTCCAGAAGCTTAAAAACATCTTCCAGGGCGGCGGTGAACAGTTTCGGAGATATAACGTCTCCCTGTATTTGCAAAGTTTGGATTTAATCTAGCATGTAGTTTTTGTGTTAAAGCGGAACTACGTTTGTATGGAAACTCGAGCCTCCTGGCGGCCCTTAAGGATAGCCCACAGTCCACACCGTATCGAATAATTATTAATGAATATTTAACATCTTCCGCGTGAACAAGACGGAATGTAACAACAATTTCAATTTGCATATAAGTAGGCAAAAGTAAACTGCCTTGAAGTTAGCAGACTGTGATGATAATTTACACGTAGGCATATTTGCTTAAATAAATAATTATCTAATAAGCATCATGAAGCAAAAAACTATTTGCTTCATGATAAGCTTCCATTGTATCATACTTATCTTAAATGTTATTGACTGATATCCAACACACGCTGTCGTACGTATCAAAACGTCGATGGATCAATCGGTAACGACTCGGTTCTCTTAACCAGAGGTCCCGGGTTCAAATCCGGACAGCCAATGTACCAATGAGTTTTTCGAAACTTACGTACATACTTACCAATTGCTTTAACGGTGAAGTAAAACATCGTGAGAAAACCTGCACATCTGATTGTAAAAGTGCATAAAGGTTGTGTTGCACACGTCCGTAGGTGTAAATGCCCTATACGTGACCGCGAGTGATGCTAAGTGTAACACCAGGTAACTGCCGTCGTCTATCCCTTGGATAGCACGGTTAATTGTGCCACACGATAAGACTGAAAGAGCAAACACTTCAAGCAAGACTAATTTTTAAATCACAGTAGATCTGAAGTTTCGTTGCAATACGACTACGAAAATATTCAAAGATTAAATTAATCTACGTAACTTTAATTACGTTTAGCAAAGAAATGTATTTACTACAATTGAACTTGGTCACATCATGGTATTTGAGAGTACAAATGGAAGTAAATGTACATCGGAAAGTACCTAAGAACCTAAGAAATCATTCATCATCATCATATTATCTGCTCATATACGTCCCCACCAATACCCTTTTTTTTAATTTTTTTTATAATAAATTTGAGTGCGTTTGACTGCAACTCACCTGATGGTAAGTGATGATGCAGTCGAGGATGGTACACGCAAACTCAAATAATGCCAATTCAGAGTGAAGATCCCCAAACTATAGGAATCGGGAAACTATGACACAGGCAAGGAGGTGGAATTAGGGCGATCGGGCCTTAGTGGACCACGCGGGCCCAGTGCGGGTTGGTCGACTTCACACACAACCTGCGAGTTTCTCCGAAGGCGTGTGCAGGTTTCCTCACGATGTTTTCCTTCACTAATAAAACATTACTAGCCCTTAAAGTGATTGCTATCCACTATAGCGCGATTTTTTTGTGTTCTTTTGCAATTTACGGCCCCATCTGATAGTATTCAATCACAATAAGTTTTTAAACTCTACTTTAAGGGGAATTGTGTCATCTATCAGCATGATAAAAGCCACGAAAACAAAGAATATCGGACTAAGTCAAAAAAGCCAAAAACCTCAAAAAATACGCGCTGTGGTCGAGAGGCATAATAAAGAAAGAGATCCTATATCTATGGAATCTGCGCTGCGTCGCTGATAGTGGGTCGCTCGGGTGCCTGCCGGTCGACCGCCGCCGCCGCCCGCGCCGTTTAAGGCTCTGTTTATCTCGAAATAGTAACCCGTTTAGGTGAACGGACCACGCAATCACTCGCTATCGATCCAAATCAATACCATAATCGTGTCACTTCGTCACCACGTCGATAATAATAAACTTCAAAGTTTGTCATAGGTAACAATATATTTAACTATGATAATACTAGAGCGTCGGTGGCGTAACGGCTAGGGCCGCCGGCTCCTGTCCGGGAGGTCGTGGTTCGAATCCTGCCACGTACCAATGTGATTTCATATGTAGGTATGTTTATTCGACGCTCTTACGGTGAAGGAAAACATCACGAGGAAACCTGCATACGCCTGCGGAGAAACTCGCAGGTAGTGTGTGAAGTCGACCAATCCACACTGGGCCCGCGTGGCCCGATCGCTCTAATTCAGGGTAGGCTCGAGCCCCTCGGTGGGGACGTATATGAGCTGGTATCATCATCATGATAATACTAAGCAGTATTAGATGGAACCATTTAACAAAAGACAGGTTTTTTCCATGATGGAAGTCACATATCTAAGAGTAAATTAATTATCGTTTTCGAATTTGGCATTCCGTGTGGAATGAGGTTTAATCATATTTAATTTTGGTCGTATATTTTAATGTGCCGGTTTCTTTGCCAATATAAATGCGGTAATTAAAATGTATTACCTGCAATCTGTACCATACATAACCGCAGGTAAGAGTTTTAGCAGTTTTTTGAATCGCGCTAAATGTTACAAAATAAAATGGCAATAAGAATAATAACAAGTAAACGATAACCATTTTTTTTATTCACAATTGGTAAACCCTTGGCATCATCTCACCTGATGGTAAGTGACGATGATGCCAAAGATGGACGCGGGCTTACCAAGATTCCCCAACGCAATGGGGATCTGGAGGTCGCGGGTGCGATTCCCGGCGGGGTCAAATTTGTAAGACTCGGTTTGGTTGGTGGTAGGGCATTTTCTAAGCCCGCCTGGCTAGCTACCACCATCTTATCTAAGTCTTGCCACCAAACATCAGTGTTAACAACATTGATGTGTTGCGGCTTGAAGAAAAGATAGTCAGTTCTCCATTGCGTTGGAGAATCTTGGTAAGCCCGCTTCTATCTTCGGCAACATCGTCACTTACCATCAGGTGAGATGATACCAAGGGCTAACCAATTGTAAATAAAAAAAAATAAAAAAAAAGCGAATGGACTAACCGTTACGCCACGAAGGCGGTTCCAAGTATGGAGGTGCGGATTCAGCGGGTGGTTGTTACAAACTTAGAGTTGGAAGCCATAAGCCATACGTCAACAGGCGCCGCATAAATAATTCGCAATAGGCAGCTGCCACCGAGGCACGTTCGGCCAGGCGAAGTTACGGAACGCGCGACACTTATGTATTTAGCTGGTATTCGTTCGGTTCGATCCCAACCCACGCCTAGCTCAACATATTAGTAGAGCCATAAGTTGTCGACACCTTCCTTTTTAACCGACTCCAAAAAGGAGGAGGGATACGATTCGACTGTATGTTTTTGAAGTAAAACTTCTTTACGCACGCTTGACTTGGGGAGTAAGCTGGTGAATGCGTTACGCGAACGGTGATTAAGTTTTACTTCAGTCACAGTATAATATACAGCATGTAATAAAATTGGTTTAGGGGTGTTAACTGGGCAATCTACTTATCATACTGAACAACTTTTCCCAAGGAACCCTAGACAATTCTCTAAAAAAAAATCGGAGCTCCATACAAAAATGTTTAAAATCGGTCTGTCAGCTAATCGATTTGTATGAAGACTTAAAATTTTTTTTGCGTTTTCAGCAAACTCGTAGAACAAAATTTGTTCTTCAGTTTGATGAGTACATGCTTCAGTTAACGGGACCTACGCCAATTTTGTTACAATTGTTACAACCTGTATATTAGTACTTGCTTCAGTCGTGTGGTCTAAAGCACACTCGTGTTTTTGTTTTTTTGTGTGTGTGTGTGTGTGTTACGCGGTTTCTTCGCAGATTGTGAACCGATTTTCATGATTATTTTTTATTCAATAGGGTATGGTCCCGAGTTGGTCCCATATAATTTTTATCAAAATCGGTTTAGTACTATAATAAAAAAATAACAAAAACCAAAAATAATAATGCAAAATTGTAGTAAGTTGTTGCGATGCAAGTCGATTTTTTAACGTGTTTAGAGTTTTTAAATACAATGTTTGTGAAAATTATTAAATAGGATTCAGTATGTTTTTCATTGTAACCATTTAATATAACTAACTATTTAGTAAATAATTACCATGTCTACTCCCCTTATCAGATTTGATGTTAACTAGATGTAAATAAAAGATTATTACCTACATACAAAGCATACCATAATTTGATATGATTACGAGGCATTAGATTGACAGCTTTGATATCGTTACAATGCCATTTATCATGTCGATCGCGATAGACAGCACATCCAGCAACAAACAGGCACTTGTCTATGTGTCTTATTTGACATGTGGCGTTGTTTTACCTTCTGGAGATCTTATGCTGTTTTGTAATGTATAGTACAATACCTATATTCGCAAGATAAAGATCCCATCCCTTCTGTATACAGGGTGACTATTAATTAGTTCTTGATAACAATAGATATGCATGAAACTCGTGATTAAAAACAACTTTCCCAAAGAAACTATATTCTCTGGGATGCCATTATGAAATCCTGGTTTCATTATCATGGTACCACCCTTGGGACATCTTCTTTCCAACAAAAAAGAATCATCAAAATCGGTTCATAAATGACGAAGTTATCCGCGACACACATAAAATATATATATATACTGGGTGTAACAAAATTGGTGTAGGTCCAGTCAACTGGGGGTTCTACTCATCATACTGAACAACTTTCCCCAAGGAACTCATAGTCAGTTCTCAAAAAAAAAAATTGGACCCTCCATACTAAAATGCACAAAATCGGTCGATCAGCTCATCGATTTGTATGAAGGGTAAAACATTTTTTATACGTTTTCAGCAAAGTCGTAGAACCACAGTTGTTTAGTATGATGAGTAGAAGCCCCAGTTAACGGGACCTACACCAATTTTGTTACACCCTGTATATATACGGTCGAATTGAGAAACCTCGTCCTTTTTTTGAAGTCGGTTAATTAAAAAAAAAATTTTTCCTCGATACAATAATGTTATCAAATCGGCAAGAAATGTATAAAGGACCAAATATTTTTTTTCATATTTGATATATAGTTTCTTTGGTTTGTTGTAAACACTTGTGGTTAGTTGTTTGTATAAACACGAGTACATTCATATCCTTTGCTATCAAGAACTAATTAAAAGTCACCCTATATAAGCAATATATAAATAGTTCATAGCAAGGAGTAAGTACCACAGATAAGGGAATTCGCTGATCAGGCACGTTACAGTGTGGGGTATGCAAATGACCTCACACCGAGTGCGAGGTTATGAGTCCATAATGCCCCACAGACGTTGGTACGGACGATAGCGGCTCAAGGAGAGGCATTCATAATGGACGCGCCACACACGCGCTCGTTGGGGTAATAACTGTAATTTTCCCCTAGTTACTGTTGACACACATGATTGCTTGATCACACAGCCTCTCGTCATATTCTATTGGTAGTTCGCCGGCTATCTTCATTTAATATATTATATTATGTGTCTTAGTTGTTATTTTTTTTAATTAAGTGACGTTTGTTGCCTCATAATCGAAAACAGCTCTTCGTTCTGTGATTTATGAATAAGTCGTTAATCAGAACCAGGCAGCGTATACTAGTCGGGAAGTTACTATTCATTTCGTGGTCTATTTCTTATTGGGAGCGTTTAGTTTTTTATGCTTAAAGATAATGTTAGCAGTCAATTAAACACCCACTAGACATCGGTCCCACGCATCGATTCACAGAACGTTTATTCTACAACATACAGTATATGAAGTAGTAATTGATATCAAAACAAAGCAACTGGGAAGTCCTTAAGCTTGAATTAGATCTTGAAACTAAAAATAAAAGTAGTAGAGCACCATCAAGCGTGTGTAGCTCTAAGCTCCCCTAAGCAATTACTTTTTATAACACTATCAATCGAAAAGTCATAAAATCGACGTACCTAATTAAACGCTTTAACTGACCTTAATAAAGTAGCTTTTTAACATAAAGTGTTCAGTGGCCTGTTCCAAAATATTCCTCAAGTAATTCAGTGGTCTGTTCCAATGTAAGAAAGTAATTACTTGTCCATAAAGATAATAGGATGGGCTTGTGATGCAGTGCCGAGATTGGTTAGTTATGGTATAGTTATGGGTTCCTTCATTGACAGCAAGGGAAGTGGGTCAGCCGGAACGCGGTATTTGATCTAAGTAACGACCACGGTGCTTTGTCTTTGCAACTGTAACATCTCATTCAATACACGCTAGAGTAATGTATTGACAAAGCTAGTTTCCTTTGTTTCCAATGATAAGCTTTTAGGAGAATTGCTCACACTCTCAACAAGGTATAGTGTACGAGTTAGTTCTTTGTAGAAATCTGTGAGGATTTGCCTATAGAGCGTATACCTAAATAGTGAGGTTGTAATGTAAATAAACAGATCGTTATGCGAGCGGCGTAGGCGGCGGCCTCGCGCCTACAACACAGGAACACATGTTTATGCTTCTGCCACCAGATCCCCCGCCGTTTCATCGACAACAAAAATCTCGACCTTTTAGTAAGCCCTTCCGGTACTAATGAAATGGTATCTACGATTAAACAAACTCTTGAACCATGTTAAACATACGAGTATGGCTATGGCTTTACCTTGACCAACGGTGTTTAGGTTCCGTACCCAAAGGGTAAAAACGGGACCCTATTACTAAGACTTCGCTGTCCGTCCGTCCGTCTGTCATCAGGCTATATTTCATGAACCGTGATAGCTAGACAGTTTAAATTTTCACAGATGATGTATTTCTGTTGCCGCTATAACAACAACTACTAAAAATTAGAAAAAATGAAAGTCTCTAACGTGTTTTTTTTTTGAAACTTGAAGAAACTAGCGCCATCTAGTATTATAGTACGGCACTGAAGAAACTAGCGCCATCTAGTATGATGGTACGGAACCCTATGTGTGCGGTTCTGACTCGCACTTGGCTGGTTTTTTCTCTTAGTTAATCACTCATGTAGGTAGGTACTAGGTACTTTTAGTTTTATTTATCTTATCACTTCTTTACCTAATTTTGAAATTGACTGACAGGATAGGTACCTACCTATATTATAGATCATATAATTGAAAGAACTCTTAAAGGAAAACCTTATCGTATCACCATCAAGAACTAGTCGTTCGATAAAAGTTAGAAAATCTAAATAATATATAAGGTCTAACAAAATTAGCTGAAACTATTTTAACTGGTGCTTCTGCCCATGAAACTGAACAACTTTCCCCATGAAACCCATAGTCAGATCTCAAAAAAATTTTTGAACTTCCCATACTAAGTTGGCTGATCAGCTGTTCGAGTTAGTATGGGAGAGCCAAATTTTTTTTTGAGATTTGACTATGGGTTCCATGGGGAAAGTTGTTCAGTTTCATGGGCAGAAGCACTAGTTAAAATAGTTTCAGCTAATTTTGTTAGACCTTATCCACTCCCCTGGCAAATGCCTAGTTCTGGTACGCGGCGAGGACGAATCAGCTGGCGCTGCCAGCGGCGCCATCTTGCTTCAACTGGCGGGGCTCTTTGTGGGTGTTCGCCATTATTGTCAAGGGTTACAAAAACAATTATTTCTCAATATCTTTGTATGGACACTATATATAAAACTTATAACGGTGAAATCGTCATAAACTGACTATCTGACTAAAATATTTGTGTATTAAACTTTGTGAAATATAATTCAACAGTCTCGGCCAAAGATAGGGTAAGTAAGTATTCGTAGGTATTGCAATTGAACGTAAAAAAACGTGAACTGTGAATGCTACAATAACAATAGATAATATAATAACATTGTATTGCTTACCCAGTTTATTGGGAATTTCAACAACACCGAGTTTTTCTATGCAAAACAACAAAACAATCACTAAACAATCACTTTAAAAACAGGTACGCGCACCGCCCGGGCGCACTTTAAAACACTGACTGATTCGAAGGAGATTTCTATCGAAAATCATTCACCGTTGGCTTTGCACTCATTCCTAACTCTATCCTTGTCTTATCAAGGAGCTTTAGCAAACGATAGAACAACGCAGCGATAGTTTTCGCTCCATAATCAGGTATGAAGTGAGCCGCTTCCCGCGTAAAGGGATCTGACCAGATTTAGGCGTTTCACATAAGCGTCAAATTCCCGCCGCGCCTACTATTGGCCAAACACAGATCCGCATAATCTGCCAAAATGGCGCGCCAGGGGAGTGGATATATAATCGAATTTTTTTTTACATATTTTTTTTAATGTATTTTAATTTTTATTTTAGCAAGAATAACAATATACGAACTAAATTTAGTACATCTTGTAATTATCTTAAAGGTACTTCTTCCTACCTAGCTCTATCTAAAGCACGACGTGTTAAACTTTTCTTCTTCTCCATAATAATAAAATGTTACATTCGCGTTCGACAGGTGAAAAACTGTATAATGGCGATATTCTCTTGCCATTCTGTTTTCTATAGCTATGTCATTAGCCGCAAGATTTCCTACTAAATAAAATAATAGTAAATTAATACCACATCCTGGACACTTCATACAACGGGCCAGAAATGACATTTCAAAAAAGAAATGACGGAACAAACAAAATGGTGGCGAAATCCTATACGTTCGACAACCAAACTGTAACCAATCTGTATCAATCTGGGTGACGAAGGGGTGAGGTCGCAATCTAGAGAGCTACAGGGAGTGTCCATACTGTATGTTAGTAATACTTACGTACTTTGATAATACTAAGACAAAATTGCAATCTTACCTGTCATTACGCAGAGGCGATGCGGTCACAGGCGGCGGTGCAGCCTTGGTGGTGGTGGTGACGTCCTCGTGCGTGAGCTTGCGCAGGGTGCGCGGCGACAGCGGCGCGCGCTCGGGGGTGGCGGCGCGCTCCTCGTCCTCGTCCTCGATGGGCTGGTAGCCGCGCTCCCCGCCCAAGGCGCGCCGCACGAGCTCGGGGCTCGCGAGCCGGTTCGACGCCCGCAGCATGCCGGGCCGCAGACCGGGCGCTCCGTATGTGAAGGGAGCGGAGTCGGCGCGCGCGTGATACGGTATGTCTTGCGCGCGCTCGGGCTGCGACTGCGCCGGCGGCGGTGGCGGGTCGGGCAGCGCGCTCACGGTGCGCAGCATGTCGCCTAGCAGCGCGTCGAGCTCGTCCGGCGGGCTGGGGGCGGCGCGGCGGCCCGCCGACGAGATGCCCGAGTCCATGGACGCGCTGAGCGGCGAGGCCGGCCCGCCGCCCGCGCGCACTACCGTTGCGTAGATGGATCCGTCGAGCGGGCCGAACGTGTGCGCCGCCTCCGCGCCCTCCCCCGCCTCGCCGCCGGAGCCCGAGCCCTCCGCGCTGCCGTTGTTCTCACCTGCACCAAAACATACAGTGTATTGTCAACTACAATTCGTCTTATATATACAGGGTGTAAAAAAAACTGGTGTAGGACCCGTTAACTGGGGGTTCTCCTCATCAAACTGAACAACTTTCCCCAAGGAACCCATAGTCAATTCTCAAAAAAAAATTTGGACTCTCCATACTAAAATGCACAAAATTGGTCGATCGGCTGATCGATTTGTATGAAGACTAAAAATTTTTTTTTGCGATTTCAGCAAAGTCGTAGAACAAATGTTGCTCAGTATGATGAGTGGAAGCCCCAGTTAACGGGACCTACACCAATTTTGTTACACCCTGTTTATAGTAATAAAGTCCGTATGGCTCGGCTTAGAATAGGGCTATCCCATCTCGTCCCTCGAGACGACTAAGAACCTCAACCGGAAGACGGGCAACAGTGTCCTTTCCGCGTACTGTGCAAGCATGGCGATCACGGCAAAACCCCCCAACTCGCCGTAGGCCTATATGTCCAGCAGTGGACGTCTTTGCAAAGTTTCTTTTCCGATGAATATATAATCAATAAAATAACTTTCAAAAAACCTAAAACTTAGGTACAAGCTTTACATATTGCATTGTCACGCGATATACATATGCATGCAAAATTTCAGCTTAATCGGAACCGGGAAGTGGGTCAAATTTAACTTGCATGATTTTGTTACAGACACCGGGACAGGTGAAACTAAAAAACTCAAAAGTGCCTATAAAACCTAAAACTTTTAAGTACAAGCTTTTAGTATTGCATTGTCACGCGATATACATATGCATGCAAATTTTCAGCTCAATCGGAAACCGGTAAGTGGGTCAAATTAAAGTTACAAGATTTCATTGCAGATACCGGTACATGTGAAACTAAATAAAAGCTTGTAATAAGTATAATAAATAGTCATTATTCACGTAATTTACTTACTTTTATGAGTGTAAATCGGAAGTTTTTACTAAGTGTAAACTCTATATAGCGACTCAAGGGACCGGGCGTTTTGTGACGTTATTTAGAGTTATCGTTATACAGAGAGAAATTAGCGTCAAAGTAAACAAACTGGAGTCAGAAAATTTTGACGTTTCAAAGAGAAAATCGTTATATCCAGTGACGTTTTACAGAGTTTTACAATGTATTTGCGAATTTTACAACAATTTTTTCTTTTTTTTTGATAAAAAAATAAACTCAAAATTATGTAACACTAGCTGTTTCCCGCGGCTTCACCCGCGAGGACAACGTTTCTATGACTTTTTGAGGGTGCGCAGTGCAGTAGTATTTGCGTGAAGAAGTAACAAACATACACACTCACACACTCACAAACTTTCGCCTTTATAACATCAGTGTGATAAACGTATAGGTACCTCCCCCGAATCCAAGTTATTTTAAGATAGAGTCAGTTTTCCAAACTAAGTTAACGTTAGCGCTGACTATTAATAAATAAGTCACATTTTGCAATTTAAAAGTACCATGGAGACATGAGACAGTTAATTACAAATACGCTTTAAATTGGATTTGATTCGCTCCAATAAATTCGCCGGGCTAGCTGCAGCTTCGTAACGAGCTTGTAGTGCTAGTCTGACTCTGAACTAACTAGTTTTCACTATGTTCTACAACATTTTAGCACTTACATTGTGTATTTCACACCATCAGTATGCAATCACTATCATATTCACACATGGGAGCGCTGATTTGTGAGCGAAGAAATAGCCTCATGACTGTTTATTCTGCGTAATCAGTAGGCAAGTTATGTGCAGTAACTACCACTTGAATGTCTATAACTGCAAGCTGACTTTATCCTTAAAAGGTTGAAGTTCGATTCCCGTTATCTTGCAGCAAGATGTCAGTTATGGGTGATAGTACATGGAATGTCAGGCACGGCATAACGTTCGCAGGCTACCTAACTATTAAATGTCATCCGTATCGACAGACAAGGTTCTTGGAACATGGTAGAGACACTCATCTCTATGGTTAAAACCAATAGTGAACTAAGCACATATCCTTGCTTAATATTATAAATGCAAAAGTGTGTGTATGTTCCGTTTTTACGTCAAAACGGCTGAACCGATTTTGATTAGTTTTAGCAAAGAAATAGATTATATCTTGAGGCGTACATAGGCTACCTTTTGTTGCGAAAGTAAAACTTGAAGGGGTTGAAATAGGGGGTGAAATTGACTACGGGGAAAATATTTTTTTTTTTATATCTGATTGTTTGGGGAAGTGGGGGTTAACACTTTTTAAGTTTTTGTTGGGAACCTAGAATGTTTCAAATTAAGCCAGCCCAGGTATGTTTTAAGCCTAAAGTATTCATAGGTAAACAGATGGATTAAAAGGTTTAAGAGAAAAATGTGTGCGTGTCAGCTCCGACGCACGACTGGTGTTTACTCCTTACTTACCTACGATTATTAATGTGCTGGGAGATGGCGGCCAATTTTTTCAATTCTGACAACGGATTTGTGATTAGGGACCTCAGGGAGATATCGATTATGGAAGCAATCTGTCCAGTAACTAATTTAAAAGTTCAAAATGGCGACCCCTTTTTTAAATTCTGACAACGGATTCGTGTGATAAGGGTCTTCACGGACACTCAGATATCGAATTTGGAAGCATTCGGTCCAGTAAATAAAAAGTTTAAAACAACGAACTCATTTTTATTCTGAGTTCGTTGGTTTAAAATGGCGGCCACTTTTTTCAATTCTAACAACGGATTCGTGATTAGGGACTTCAGGGACCCTCAGATATCCACTTTGGAAGTATTCGGTCCAGTACTAAAAAGTTTAAAATGGCGGCCACTTTTTTCATTTCTGACAACGGATTCTTATTTGGGGACTTCAGGGACCCTCAGATATTGATTATGGAAGCAAGCGGTTCAGTAATTAAAAGTTCAAAATGGCGGCCACTTTTTTCAAATCTGACAAGACAAATCAAACGATACCTCGCACTCCAAATTCTATCACGCCGTTTAGGCTACAGGAGGTGCCAAAGAAATAAACATACATACATACATACACACATACATACATACATCCATACACCCAAATAAGTTGCGCACAAAATTAAAAACCAGTCTATACAACTATCGCGTATCGCGTAACGTTTATCGTATAACGTTTTGATTTTACTCCTTATAAATGTTCATACCCCGGGCTTATTATGAAAATCGTTTCTTAAGGAGCAAACTCCAATAAACTCCAAAAAGAGAAAACTCGAAATAAGTATCTGCGTAAAGTTATAGGACACTTTTGACCCCAATTCTGGAGTCCACGTTTCTTCTGTAGTCGCGGGCACCAGCTAGATATCTGTATGTGTAATGGCCAATGTACCAATGAGTTTTTCAAAAAACATACGTACATATACATACCGATTGCTTTAACGGTGAAAGAAAACATCGTGAGGAAACCTGCAAATCTGATTCCAGATGTGTATGAAGGTCGCGTTGCACACGTCCATAGGTGTAAATCTAAATGCCCTACACGTGACCGAGGGTGATGATAAGTGTAAAACCAGGCAACCGCCGTATATCCCTTGGATAGCACGGTCAATAATCGTGCCACACGATAAGAAAGAAAGAAAGCTCCGTGGCGTAATGGTTAGTCCATTCGCTTCACACTAGGAGGTCGCGGGTTCGATTCCCGGCGGAGTCAATTTGTAAGACTCGGTTTGTTTGGTGGTATTGCATTTTCTAAGCCCGCCTGGCTAGCTACCACCATCTTATCTAAGTTTTGCCGCCAAACATCAGTGTTAATAACATTGATGTGTTCCGGTTTGAAGATAAGATAACCAGTACACCATTGCGTTGCGGAATCTTGGTAAGCCCGCTTCCATCTTCGGCAATCATCGTCACTTACCATCAGGTGAGATGATGCCAAGGGCTTACCAATTGTAAAAAAAAAGATGGTACTACAAATGTAGTAAGTAACCACGCTGGGTGGGTGCAAACTATGTGCACACATCTAGCTAAGTACGAAGGTACTCGTAGTTGAACAGAGTGACGCAATAACGTGGACGGCCTCGATATTGTCAAACGGTGTCCGCGGGGATCCGTACGTGTCCGACGCAGGCAGCGGCTGCGGTTCAAGGCGACACGCCTAGTAAGGAAGTGACCTCCAGATGCACTATATTGAAACCACGGATAAGATAAATAAGGTTGGATTGGCAATACTCACACTTTTGTATGAAAACCAGCGTCGCCGCTTGTCTCCCACCCATCAACTCCACTACCGAGCAATAATAAAACATATACACGAATAAACAAAACACACTTAGAACACAGGGCTGCAATTGTCTCACACCATTTCGAGAGTCTGTACGTTACATACAACCACATGAATAAAAAGTATGAAAGCGTGCTTCGGTTAAGTATGATTGTCTAATCATACTTGAGGCGCGCCTGCCTAGCGCACATTTCCAATCCAACCTTATTTATCTAATCCGTGATCGAAACGATCACTTTAATATCTGCTATAAACATGGAATACACGTATAAATGATATAATTAAATGGATTTTTGCTAACTTGGCAGCTGTTAGAGTCACATGGTAAAGTCACAGTAATACAATATATAATCGTGATACTGTGGTAAAGTCGAGTGATTGACTCTACCTAGCCGACAGTTGTTTTTATAGATCGTTTACGTTAAGGCCTTAAGATGGGTCAAATGACAATATTCAATTCAAATTATTGAAAGACTATCACTATGGAAATTATAATTATAATATACTAAAAGTAATAAAAAATCTATTTAATATTACGAATAATTACCACTTTTGATATAAAACTATATATTGTAGACCTTGTTATTGGCATTAATAGCAAAATTTATCGAAATCAAATAGTTAATGTTGAATGAAACCAACACACAAAAGTCGGTGAGTGACACCTTTCATATTAATTAAAAACATTTTTTTAAATATTTTTTGAAAGTGAAGAGAAGTAATAAAACCATGTAAAAATCAAGAATTGGTCGTTTGGTTTCAACGTAACAGTCGCGTTGAAGCCCGCATTGATTTGAACTTAAAATGAATAACTTTACGTTCGATATTATTTTAACTTGTATCAACCTGCTCGGATTGAGTCTTAATAAAACTATAAAATAATAAAACTAACGAGTTTGTTAGATCAGAACAGATGAAATATTTTTTTATTAAGTTAGGTAATAAGGTAATTATAATTATATTACAATGGTAACAATGTTAAAAAGATAATACTAACTAAAAAATATAATTATAAATTATCATATATATCATTACAAAAACGACAGAAGCTTTAGAAAGGAGCTTCAGTCAATATGACCGTCCCTACGCGTCTCCGGACCAAGGTGCCCATGACACTCGCCGCATTGCCAGACTGAGCTGGTATTAAATATTAACAACAAAAATTACCAGTAAAAGTCATATTCACTTGGACGCTCGCTGTATGAATGTGCACTCAAACGTGATATGACACTTAATCATGGAACAACGAGCAACTAAACGACGTTCGTAACATTTGCTTAATGAACCCGTGTAGAAATTTATGCTCGTGAGTTTCATCTGGCGATGAATAAAGACTTCGGACGTTCGATTTCGAAATTGTACTAAAAGTGAGTTGTCAATAATGCAATTAGTGTAAAGGCATCAACGTCAGCGTCTGGCGACCGTCGCCTCAGTTAAGGAAGACGCGGTTATTTCTGTGATGTCACCGAAAATAACGCGCGCGGGCCGGCGACGGGGGCTTCTGTTACGAAACGCGTGCAGCCGCCGCCGCCGCCGCGCTGCCCGTGCCCGCAGGAAGAGGATGTGCGTGTGCGCCCTAGCGTAAAGCCCAAGCGTATCTCATGCACCATCTACCTCTAATAAGCCAGTGAAAGAATAGAGATTGGGGATGTATCGTTTTGAAAATGGAACAATGTTTTCACAAATACGTTGGGAATAAACTAAAGCATTTATCATAATTGAAAACGCTTAACACGTTAAAAAACCGACTTCCATCGCAAGAACTTCGAACAATTTAGCATTATTATTGTTTTTGGTTTTTGTTAATTTTCTAATAAAGTACCACACCGATTTTGGTAAAATTTATATGGGACCACACGGGAAGCACTAGTTTTCGAATAAAAAAATAATCATCAAAATCGGTATACCCAGTCAAAAGTTCTGAGGTAACACATATAAATAAATAAAAAACATACAGTCGAATTGAGAACCTCCTCCTTTTTGGAAGTCGCTTGAAAATCATCTTTCTAACGTTATCGTAACGTATTATTGAAGTTCTTAGACCTATATTGATTAACAATAGAAATAGGCAAGTGGGGCATGTGCCAGTGGACAGATCTGAGTCAGAGTGATTTATTCATCCATACATCGCGGCGGCGGCGGCGGCGGCAGGCTTTTAATTCGTTAACTAATGAATATGAGCGTGACCGTGGTGTGATACCCTCGATCGGCACGCACGTGTCACGCCCGCCGCGCCAAAACCATCACACGTCATTCATATGAAACACATTGAATGGAAATAACTGTCCAACTGTCAAAAATAGAAGTTTTTAGGCTATTGCATAGCTTTTATCGCGGGCTTTTACCATGTAGCTCGGCCGAGCGTGACGTAACGTTACCGCGTTCTAAAAAAACTTAAAGTGCCATCAATTCGCGATTTGCGGTACTAATACTAAAAGGACTTAGTCAATTTTACTGGCTCGGTCGAGCGTGACGTAACGTTACCGCGTACTAAAAAAACTTACAGTGCCATCTATAAGCGATTTGCGGTACTAAAAGGACTTAGTCAATTTTACTGGTGTAACTTTCTTAGTGTTAAAAGTTGATAAAAAATGCTATGCAATAGTTTTACCGCGGCAGTCCCCGAGTGCCACACGTCTTTTTTTTAAAGGTTCAATTCTTGTGATTCTGAATGAAAACATAATGCATGCAGGCGCAGTATAATATTTATAAATACCATTCGATCATCGATTGGTTGGACGTATATTTGCCAAACTGATTCGTTCTGGTGCGAAGGTGAGCGCGTTCTCCCAGGCCAGGCAGGCCGACATGATGTCATCCACTACACCACCTTGTGTTTCTCCGAAACTAAGCTCGTCTTTATTATTCAAGCCGCTCGCTATCTTCGCTCATTAAATCTTAATTTTGTAACCAGTTTCGGTTCTTAAAACCTCTTATTTTGTCCGCAGATACATATTTTTAGTTTTATTTTTGCAAAAGTCTTCCAGGCGAGATGTAAGTAACACAAGTATATATTTTTACAAGGGATAACTTATTTAATGTGCGTCGGTGGCGTAACGGCTAGGGCCGCCGCCTCCTGTTCGGGAGGTCGTGGTTCGATTCCTGCCACATATAAATGTGATTTTGAATTTAGATTTCATATGTACGTTTATCCGACGCTCTTACGGTGAAGAAAAACATCGTGAGGAAACCTGCACACGCCTGCGGAGAAACTCGCAGGTTGTGTGTGAAGTCGACCAACCCGCACTGGTCCGCGTGGTCGACTAAGGCCCGTCGCCCGATCGCCCTAATTCAGGGTAGGTTTGAGCTTCTCGGTGGGGACGTATATGAGCTGATACGGTAAACTTATTTAATAATAAAGAAATAAAACTTGCCTTCTATTAACTTTTTTCAATTATTAATATATTATTATTAACTGTAAAGATCGTTACTTATGAGACTTTCTATCCAATTGTAACAATCGGACAGGTAAACGTTTGTTTTACGTAACAGAAACATAATCGTATATTTCGAGCACACTGTCTTTATAGATTGCACTTTAAAGCCCTAAGATAGGTCAAATGACAATATTAAATTCAAATTATTGAAAGACTTTGTAATGCTATCACTATGGAAAAAAAAAATACTTAAAGTAATAAAAAATCGATTTAATTGAAAACAATTTAAAAAATATTACCACTTTTGATGTACAAACATATAATGTAGACCCTGTTTTTGGCATTAATTGCAAAATTTCTCGAAAACAAATAGTTAATGTTGAATGAAACCAACACACAAAAATCGGTGACTTTTAGACCTTTCATTTTAATTGAACACATTTTTTTTAACTTATTTGAAAGTATAAAAAAGTAATAAAAATATGTAAAAATCCAGAATTGGGCGTTCAGTTTCAAAGTAACAGCCGCGTTGAAGCCCGCATTGTTTTAAACTAAAAATTAATAGACTTACGTTCGATATTATTTTAACAAGTATCAACCCGCTCGGATTGAGGCATCTTTAAGCCTTAATGAAACGATAAGACCGCCGCCGACACTTCGCTGACACCGAGCAGAATATCGTGGCTCAGGCAGGACGATGCAATGACGTCTATAATAAGCGCACCTGCGACACTAACTGTGTGTCTACTGGACTGGTGATAAAATTATGCTGTTACCTGCACTCAGATATCAATATTAGAGAAGGTACTAGAAATTGCATAATGCTAAAACTGTCTTATAGTTTCGCAGAAGGTACGGATCGTTTGTGGTTGGTAATAGAGATGACGAATGCTAGTCATCTGATTTACTTTTTATCATCTGTCAAAAACGACATTTTGTTCTAAAAATGTTTGAAATACCTAGGCGTGACGTCGTAGTTTTGCAGCGTCATTTATGTACTCATTTTGTGATTTTGGTGAATCAAAAAACGAAGACTTGATGGAAAACAAAAGGAGTGAGGTTTTCCGAAGTTTAAGTAGAAGGGCAATTTAGTGATCAATAGTTCATAATTTATTGCTGATGCTGTCGTCATCCCTATTGAATCAATTACTTAAGGTTATACGGGGTGTAACAAAATTGGTGTAGATCCCTTAACTCAGGCTTGTACTCATCATACTGAACAAGTTTTGTTCTCAAAAAAAATGAATTTTGTGCATTTTAGTATGGAGGGTCCAATTTTTTTTTTGAGAATTCACTACTATTGGTTTCTTGGGGAAAGTTGTTCAGTATGACCAGTAGAAGCCCCAGTTAACTGGACCTACACCAATTATGTTACACCCTGTATACAGAATAAATAAAAAAATCCGAATTTAAACTCAATTTAAACGGTTCAATAGAGGTTAATTGTATTTTAATTTTGTTTAGTAACTATAACACGACTTTTCAATTCACCTCGTCCCAGTAACTTGATAAAATACGTTTGCTTTAATAATTGAGATAAGTATACGTTTGGTCACAATTGAACAAGCGTAACAAATTGATTAAATCGACTGTACAAGATGGTCCCATACTACACAATACACATCCAATTGTAAATACCTACTGGGATATGGTATCTCAACATATGTAGCTATGGGGTCTCTGGTCTTAAATCTGGTTTGTACAATGGATTTTCATATTAAAGATTTTTGGTTCAATTTTTAAAATAACAAACAATCACATCACACTAATATAAAGGCGAAAGTTTTTGAATGTGTGAGTGTATATGTTTGTTACTTCTTCACGCAAAAACAACTAAACGGATCTGGCTGAAATTTGGTAGGTAGACAGATTAGGACCTGGATTAACACATAGGCCACTTTTTCACTTTTTTTTTAGGCCGCTTGCGGCTTGCGCATTGCGCACCTTCGAAAAGTCATAGAAACGTTGTCCACGCGGGTGAAGCCACGGGAAACAGCTAGTAAATTGATACTTTTGATTGTATGTCCTTGGTGGAACATAATATTACACATTTTGGTATATATTTACACTAATTCCACATAAAATAAATAAAACTACACGTTTTGTTTTATTAGCGACCGGTTTCGAACACAATCTTCAGGCAGACCATTTTTTTTACACAATGTGTGGTTACATACGAAATAAATTTTAGGGTTACCAGTTAATTAAAATATCTTCAGATTTTTGTAAAAAAATACCAATGTCCGAAAAATTAATACGGAAACGTAACAAATAAAAATAAAATAGAAAAAACATAACAAATTGTAAATTGTCAAATGCATGGCAATGAATGTCAATTATTTAAAATAATTTAACAAAAATAATATTTTGAGGGTTCCGTGCCTAAAGGAAAAAAATCCGTCCGTCTGTCTGTCTATCTGTCCGTCTGTCACCAGGCTGTATTTCATGAACCGTGATAGCTACACAGTTAAAATTTTCAAAGATGATGTATTTTGGTTGCCACTATAAAAACAATGCTAAAAATTAGAAAAAGTCAAAGTCTCCATTACAGGAACGTGTTGTTTTTTTTAAACGTGCAGAAACTAGAGCCATCTAGTATGATGGTACGGAACCCTTTGTGCTCGGTTCTGACTCGCACTTTACCAGTTTTTTAATTGTAGACAAAAGTATCTAAATACAAAGTAAGGGCATCTAATAATTAGGTCTAATCATATTAATGCGAGCCATTAAACAAACAGCCTGGCTGATATGATGATTAAACAAACATAAAATTACATCATACCTCCCATTGAATTGACGACACGAGAGTCATTATGCTATTTAAAGCTAATCCAAAAGTTTACAAATAATTGCTCGGTGTCCAATTAAAAAGTAGTTTGAAAACAACCTTAAAATCTACTGTAAGTGGACATTTCTGAGTAGGTACCTACGTAGTTACAATTTAAAAAAAAATAAAAATGAGTGCGTTTATTTTAATTGCTGACCTCTACCGTCATTGTATATCTATCCTGTTTATATAGATCTGGGGCTTCTACTCATCATACTGAACAACTTTTGTTCTACGACGTTGCTGAAATCGCAACAATTCATAGAAATCGATCAGCTGATCGATCAATTTTGTGCATTTTTGTATGGAGGGTTCAAATTTTTAATATATAGAATATAATATATGTTCCTTGGGTAAAGTTGTTCAGTATGATGAGTAGAACCCCTAGTTAACGGGTCCTACACCAATTTTGTTATACCCTGTATAATTAAAAATGAAATGCTGTTCGTTGGGTTAGCGAATAACTTGAGAACGGCTGGACCGATATAGCTAATTTTAGTTTTAAAATGTTCGAATAAGGTTTTGAGGCACCGTGCACCCTCAATATCCACAGGGGGCGAAACCACGGACGACAGCTAGTACATAGTAATAAGTCACGAATCAGATTCGGAGAAACAGGTAGGTTTACTATAATAAAGTGCGGTTAACGTTCCAGTTTCGCTCGCTTAAGGTGCTATGATCACTCAATCCGAGCAGGTTGATACGTGTTTTAATAATATCGAACGTAAATCTATTCATTTTAAGTTCAAATCAACGCGGGCTTCATTCAACGCGGCTGTGACGTTGAAACCGAACGCTCAGTTACCGATATTTACATGTTTTTATTACTTTCATCATTTTCAAATAAGTTTAAAAAAAATGTGTTCAAAGTCTCAAAGTCACCGATTTTTGTGTGATGATTCATCCAACATTAACTATTTGTTTTCGAGAAATTTTACAATTACTGCCAAAAACAGGGTCTACAGTATATTTTTTTACATCAAAAGTGGTAACATTTTTAAAATTGTATTCAATTAAATCGATTTTTTATTACTTTAGGTATATTATACATTTTTTGAGAGGAGCAATGACTGACTCTCGCATTATATTCGTCATCGGGTGCTGTCCGTGTGAACTGGCCTGCATTTATCAAAGGTGTTCATGACATTCAATAATTTTAATGTGTAACTTCTCGTGTCATATTGTTTTCATGTTCTAATGACATTATTAGTTTTTTTTATATCACGGATTGGATTTTGTCGTTATTAACTAATGATTGTTTATTTCTTGATTTTTTACAACTGAAATTATGTAATCACTATCTTATGACTATCAGAAAGAGTGTAATTTGCATCTATTTTGAATAAATATCTTGAATCTTGCATAGTGATAGCTTGACACAGTCTTTCAATAATTTCAATAATTGAATATAGTCATTTGACCTATGTTAAGGCCTTAATAGGCACGCTTCAAGTTTGTGTTGAGACGAGTGGAGAGTGGCGAGTTGGCAGTGAGTCAGTGATCGGTCGCGGTTCGTTCGAAGGGAATCGGCTGTGTGTGACGAATGACCAGCCCTAGGCGAGGCGACGGAGATGACGACGACTACGACAACGGCTGGACGTTCATCCGAGATTCTCCACGCCAGTCAATTACGGGCGGCGCCTGCGTCGGCGCAGCGGCGCAGAAAGCCCTTTATCTTAAGCTCTCTTAGGATTTATTCTCGTAAGAACATTTATATTGTTTTTCTTTGGTACTTGTAGGACTGTAGGACTACAGGACAAATTTAATTATTAAAATAACCAAATCAACCCGTTTTTGGGATTTAGCGCACATTGGTTTATCGTCATCATATCAGCCGAAGGCATAGGACTTCCACTGCTGGACAAAGGCCTGATTTCCACAACGACCGCTTATGCGCTGCCCGCATCCAGTGGCTTCCCTCGACCTTCACCAAGTCGTCGCTACGTCTTCCGGTGCGCGGTCACCACTCGAGAACTGTACAACCCCAACGGCAATTCGTTCTACGAGCTACTCTTATGTGCCCCGCCAACAGCCACTTAAGGTTTAGCGATTCTAAGAGATATGTCGGTTACTTTGGTTCTCCAAGGGATCTCTTTGGTTTTCCTACGGATCTCTTTGGTCTTCCTACGGATCTCTTTGGTTCCCCTACGGATCTCTTTCGTTCTCCTATGGATCTCTTTGGTTCTGAATTGATCCATGCACGCTGGATTGCTCTTTAAGTTGCTATTATTTAAATTAGGTAAACTTTCCAAAAATTGATACATGGCGTTGAAATATTCATAATTAAGTGTCGCCGTTAACAACACGTAAACGTCCCCACAGCTGGGGCACGTGTCTCTTTCCAAACTGGGGATGGTTAGGCCATACTCTACACGCGGGGGCTAAGTCCGAGTTGGTGGAGGCTGTAGGGCTAGCTAGCGGCAAACCCCACGGTCAGAAGTTTTTCAAGCCACCTATTATGGCATCTAACACAGCTTAACGTCTGCCATCTAGCAATAAAAAACAGCACCAACGGCTTAACATGTCTCAAACGATCAAGAACAATGACACTATCAGTCAAATCCATCCAGGTAATGGCCGTGATTTAGGCTGCGTGATCGGCGCAACCAGGCCGCTATCGCAAAATCAACCTAGGTAATTCAACTAATTTTCATGATGATGAGAAACTATAGTGGCCGACGTTCAAAGTTAATGAGGCGCGTAGGCGTCGGATAATGTGTGAAGAAAAGACACTTTACCTAGTAAAAACTTGTACTGTCCCACTCACCTTAATTAAAACTGTTTCGTTCAATTACTTTTCAAAAACATCTTTGTTAACTTAAAAGTATTATTTTTCAAATTAATGTTTTTCTCACTGTTTTCAAAGGGGATTGACAAGATTGATTTCAAGTGATTAGTTGTTGAGCAGCGAGCGTGAACACGTGGCTCGACCGAGGCGGCGCGGGGCGACTGTTGGGCGGGCGGCGCGCTAAGCGGGCGGATCTACCGCCCCGAAATAGCCACGCACCTGCATCGTGACAGATAAACCGAGACCTCACCACTAACTGTTGCTTTGTCGGTTACTATAATGACACATTTCGACAGAAATGAAGATAAGTTTAGAATAGAATAGAATAAAATAATTTTTATTTCAAACTAGCTTTTTCCCGCGGCTCCGCCCGCGTGAACATCGTTTTTATGACTGTCTTTAAGGGTGATTAGTAACCATCTTAAAGACTCAACCATCTCTGTGCTAAAAATCACAACAATCGAGTATTTTTTTAGTTCCCTCAGGAACTGCGTCAGATTATGCTAATTTCCCGGGACAAAAAGTAGCCTATGTCCTTCCCCGTGACACAGGCTACCTGCATGCCAAATTTCATAAAGATTAGTCAAGGCGTTGAAGCGTAAAAAGGTAACAAACAAACACATTTTCACATTTATAATATTAGTAAGGATTCATAGTTAAATGGGTTAGTAAAAAACACACAAATTATAGGTTAGTAACAATGAAGCAAATAAAAGTTTTGAAAGCATAAGGTTTAGGGCAAGATGGACAATTAGTCAGTTACCCAGTGCCTTACCATAGGGCCATCAATCCTGTCCCCAACAATAGATAGGAGACTGTTGGCGCTGCCGCGAACACGGTGCATCAAGGAGGCAACCCTTTTCCTCATAATTGCAAAAAGTCATCAATATGTGCCTCAGCAAACATCGACGGTGCACTGCAGAGTCGCGGCAGCCCCAACAGCATCCTAAGTCCATCATTATATTGGACCCGTAAGCCGTTGACAGCCTTTTGTGAATAGTTTACCCACAAGTTACAGGTGTGAAATTTCAGTTTACTAATGAACAAAACGTTTTCGCCAATAATAATTTTTAACCGACTTCAAAAAAGGAGGAGGTTTCTCAATTCGACCGTATATTTTTTTCATGTGTGTTCGCGGATAACTTCGTCGTTTATGAACCGATTTTGATGATTCTTTTTTTGTTGGAAAGGAGATACCCCAGGGTGGTACCATGATAAGGAAACCAAGATCTGATGCTGTCATCCCAGAGAAAACGAGGGGAACCTTATTTTCCTGTTTGAAGTCAGTTTTTTTTGTTTAAAATTATTGAGCTTAATGAAATACTCTTTTGCACGTCACTGTCTTGAAGACCATTAAATGTTTGTAAAACTTTTGTTATTTAGGCAGCTTTGCATACACAAGGTAACGTTGCAATATACTTGGAGAACCTCTTAGAAGAGAGGCGTTAGAATTGAAAACGACATGTGATGACTGCTTCAAAGGGAGGTAAACCGCCCACTAAACAATATTGTGTGAGTTAAAGCGTATCCAGGCGTAAGAGGACAGAAGACGTGGCAGGATTTCCCTCAATGGACAATTCACAACATAGTAGAGAAAGTGCTAAGTATAGAAAGTTGCACAAGTTATCGCCCATGTTATTTATTTTATTTATTTCACAATTTATTGCACACAGAAATAGGGACAAACAAACATTAAACTAGATAAGAACATACAAAAGGTACAGCTTATTTCTATTAGAAATTTCTTCCAGCAGACCTAGGAAAGAGAAATTACAAAAGAATGGCAGAAGACGTGTACATTAACAAAGACAACATTTTTAAAAACGGAAATTTTTACAACATATTCCTAAATAAATACCACGTACCTACAAATTAATATAAATAAATGTAATAATACAAATAAATGAAATGCATATAATATAAAAAATAAACTATAAAATATATATGGCTAACTTTAAAAAGAAAAAGACAGGAAGTTATTTTAATTTAGATTGTTAGATGAGATGATATAGATGTTATTTGTGTTAAAGAGGTACTTGCTGCTGCTATACGTTCTATATTGCGATGAGTAATAAATTCAGGCATTGTTGTGGTTTGAAGGAATACTTTTAATTGATTAATTACTTTTACAAGCTTTTATTCCAAGCTGTATATTAGTTTCACATGTCCCGGTGTCTGTAATGAAATCATGCAAGTTAAATTTGACCCAATTCCCGGTTGTCGATGGAGCTGAAATTTTGCATGCGTAGGCATCGCGTGGAAATGCAATATTAAATGCCAGTACCTAAAAGTTTTTAAGTTTTTCCGAGGTTATTATTTTATTTGCAGCTAGCAGATAGATACGCTTGCGAAATGTGGTTCTAGAAACATTATTGTACCTTGCCTTATGCGTGATTGTTTACTTAATACATTATTCTACTTTTATTTTACTAGATATTTTATAAAGGGCTTTTGCTTGTAGGCAACCGACATATCTTCTTTATTCATCAGTTTTGGCATCTACAGAGAACGAAAGACGCATATGTTATTCCAGAGTTGTAAATAGCGAGCTGAACATTAAGAATTTAGTTTTTCTACCTTTATGACTGTGCTGTAAACCTTCATTACCTACCAACCTGTTATAATAATGAAGTGTGTTCAATCCACTTTGATTTGGAGTTATTGCGTTATTGGTAAAGTGGATTGGGAGACATAATTTTTACCATCAAGCTACACACACCATCGGACGCTAAATGCTCATGATTCTGAACAAATTTAACGAGGGAACCTATGGTAAACCCGCAAAAAAATAGGACATCCCATACTAGTTGGCCGATCAATTTGCTAAATAAGAGTTCAATTTTTTAATAGTTCCCTGGACAAAGGTTCAGAATCACGAGCAGGAGCACTGTTTTAAATACTGGGTACGTAGGTTACTAATAAAATAGCACCTTATATAAAATTATAAACCTTAGCCACAGTATTACAATCTAGCGGCTTACAGTAGTGCAACGAATGTTTTTACGCAGAGCAACGGAAGGGTACTTGCGGGGCAGCAGCGGGCGGCGGGTACAGCCTGGCAAAGGCTGATGCCAGGCTGACTACAGGCAAAGTAAAATTTTACTATGCTAGTACTGCTATCTATTACCTACGCCGTGGCGGCATCGTGTGACATCAAAGGCGTTGCGCTAAGCCATATCGTAATACTGTGCCATAACTGCTATTTTAATTTTGTTCACTAATTCGATAAATCTAAACATGACTAACATAGGATAGGATAGTTACTTTTGATGACTTGAAGGTAACGAAATATGAGTAATATGGCACAGTATAAAAATACGTAATAAGCGTCGGTGGCTCAACCGGTAACGACTCGGTCCATCTAACCAGAGGTACCGGGTTCAAATCTGGACGGCCAATGTACCAATGAGTTTTTCAAAAAACTTACGTACATACTTACCGATTGCTTTAACGGTGAAGGAAAACATCGTGAGGAAACCTGCACACGCCTGCGAAGAAACTCGAAGGTTGTGTGTGAAGTCGACCAACCCGCACTGGGCCCGCGTGGTCGACTAAGGCCTAATCGCCCTGATCCAGGGTAGGCTCGAGCCCCTCGGTGGGGACGTATATGAGCTGTAATGATGATAAAAATACGTGACACTAGTAGATAGTATTCAAACTTCTTCAGTCATTTTGGGTGATATTTTTTTATATTTTTTTCACTCTAAAACTACGAGTGGTTGACAGCTAACACGTGTAATTTTTTTTAATGTGGAACAGTGAATAAACCAAGAATAATGACATAATGGTCCACTAAGAACCTACAATCAAAAGTCTCAATGACTACGGAACCCTAAAAATTGTGTTGCTTGATTTTGCCAATTAGTACTCTGTAGGGTAGAAAGTGGCATAGGTTCTGTATAAGAACAAATAGAGCGATATTAAGATATAGTTTGTCGTGACTACTGACTGATGTTCGCTGATAAAAATTAATAGCGGCTGGAATCACTAAAATCGATATCAATTCAGTAAACGTAAAATACAAAAGTTAATAAGTGGTTATTTCCATCAAAGCAGCTTGTAGAGCATGCATCATTCATCAAGGTGAGTGAGTAAAAACAGGTAATGCAAATCATGCAAACGCGATTGTAAGTGGGCGAATTAGTTAACGCAGTCATGCAAACGCGATTGTAAGTGGGCGAATTAGTGAACGCAGGCATGCAAACGCGATTGTAAGTGGGTGAATTAGTGAATGCAGGCATGCAAACGCGATTGTAAGAGGGCGAATTAGTGAATGCAGGCATGCAAACGCGATTGCAAGTGGGCGAATTAGTGAACGCAGGTATGTAAACCGTAGCCCCGCTTTCATCTCGCTTTGACACTATATTGCTAGCACTTCCCTAGATCATTAATATTTTAAATGTGGGGTAGATAGGCGTCAACGAAGTCAGCGCGGGTGTGAACGCTGTAGCTCTGCCCTTATTCAATTAAAATACAGTTCTAGGGACACTTGTGTCAATGGGCAACTTAAAACACCCAGGTACTTACTAGCGTGCATTATACCCTGCCATCACATCAGTGAGGGTATAAGCGGCCGCACGTGAACTAAGAAATCTGGTCTGACTCCATCGTAATCCAATTCAAGAACACGTTCGTCGTAAAGAAATACATTCTTAGACATTCTACAGCTAGCACTCACCAGGGTCATCATCAGTGAGGGTGGACAGCGGTCTCAGGTGGTCGAGTGAGTCGGCGCGAGCAAGCGCGTCGGGGGCTGCGCGGAGGGGCGCAGCAGGGGTAGGGGCGGGTGCTGCGCCCCCTGCACCCTCGCCCCGTGCGAACACCAGCTCCACGGCACCATCGCATGGGAATGAAGGATCTGTGGGTAAAGAAGAACGTTAACGTATTTATTATATTCATCATCATATCAGCTCATGTAATTGGGCTCATTTATCAAATTATCTGAAAACAATTGTCAATGGAAACCTTCTTTACCCTTTTTTGTACTGTTTTTTTAAAAAATCGATGTGATTATTGAAATTAATTACGTCCGGTAATCTTGTCTTCTAATGTTAAAATTTTTGCGCCTAACTTTTAAATATTTTGCGCCTAATTTTTTAAATTTTGGCGCCCAACTTAGGACTCAGTTAAATTTGTAGCACCCAAATTGGAAGAATAAAACATTTTAGTGCTCAAATTGGTATTTAAATCACAGAAGAGTAAAGGAGTCTTAATGCATACTATACATACTAGTTATACTTACACTGGCTCATAATATAAAACTTTTTGCGCCTTACTTGGAACTCATTTAAAACTTTTGGTGCACAATTTGTGGTTAATTGTGCACCTAACTTGATACTGTCATTTGAAAAGTAAAATTAGATAAGTAAAAGTCTGTGAGAATGCTCAGAAGTAGTGAATGTTTATTATTTTATACAATTCCTTAGTAATTTAGTTAATTTTTTAAAATATAGGTAGGCATTTAGTTTTGCTTAACTTGCGTACAGATGTTCCAGCACAGCTGAGGATTATTTAATCTTTCTTGTGAAATATTATATAGTAATTTTAATGAAAATAAAATTTGCAGTGCGTCATGTCGTATTAATGTTAAAATAATTAGCAGAAGCGGTCGTAGCTCAGTGTGACTTTCGTGGTTGGGTCGATCACGCAGGTTAACTAACCTGAAGCACGGTCACTACTTAGATTTCCGTGCTCTGCAAGGAATTTTGAGCCGTTGGTGTCGGTTTTTATCACCAGATGGTAGTTGGTCAGCCGTGTTCAAGTATTACGTAACGCAATTTTTGGAGATTTTTGACCACCCCCTGCCCTCATGTAACGCGCCGTAACGTTTTTCTGTAACCCTCCTTCCCCCCCAAGTAAAACGTTACGTAACCACCAAGTGACCATTTTTACCTAAAAGTCACAATAATAATTATAAGGCGTTAAGTACCGGAGTACGTACGTAACGCGTAGTTCAAACCCCCCCTCCCGCCCCTGTAACACATCGTAACGTTTTACAAGACCCCCCCCCCCCCCCCCCTCCCAAATTTGTTACTTGTTACGTAATACTTGAACGCTTCCTAAGATGCCTTAAAGGCGGCTTGTAAATATTGTGAGTAGGGTTCGCCATTAGTCCCTACACCTCCACCAACCTGGAAATGGTTCCCGAACTGCTCAAGTTTGAGAATATATTCGTGCCCCAGCAGTGGGAACGTTTATGAGTTGTAAACGAGAATTAGCAGTGAGAGTGAAATTAGTAAGTGTTGCACTACCATGCGCAGCGTGGTCGAGCTGTTGCTTAGTGAAGGAGAGCGTGTGGTCGGCGACGGCGCACGTGTGGAACTGACAGGCGAACACCAGGTGGCGCCGCGTCGCGTGCGCGTGAGCCGGCCGGCGGTAGGCGCGGACGAGCACGTCGCCCCGCAGGGACAGCCGACCTACGCCGACAGTCCAGCCACCCCCGCTGACCATGTATAAACCTGAGAAGAAAATATGATTTCAGGAAAGTGACATAAAGAAATTAACTAGAAGAATACCAAACACTATAAGTGTATTATACTACTTATATACAAATAAGACAAATATAGCACTGTATTTATTTATAAGTTTTATATACTAAACAATATTTTGCTTTTAGTCTTCCTAAAATAAATAAATACAATAAATAAATAAATAATAAAATAAAACGTTTAACGAAAAAAACTTACAGATAATGCTGGATGCAGAAATCTAACTGAACTTTGGTATATTGTCTCCCACGAGATATGTTTTAGCATTGCTTCACCTTCATTTTATAGAGATTCTGTCAGATAGTCCATTCCAAAGCCGAATTCTACTTGAGACGGTCATTGGCTGATAACAAAACACATAAGGAAAAGAAGCGGGGACAACAATACTTGTTTAGGAATACACTTTAATGGCATGGTATTGTTTCAATGGTTTGAGTCCAAGTGTTGAGGTCCACAGTAAATGAATTATACAGCAAAATATTAACATTACAGTTTTTAAAAGTCTCAAGTGGAAACTGGGCTTGGTATTTGAAATCGACTTTAACTTTGTTTTTACCAAGAAAAGGAAGATAAACCAAACTAACCAGAAGTATAAACGCATACTAAGTTTTCATAGATCTTGAGGAATGCAATAGTGGGAGATGCAGGAGACGCCAGCGAGCCGGCCACGCTCACGTGGGTCAGGTGCAGCGGCGCCGAGTTGACGCGGATCTGGCCGGCCAGCAGACCCGCGAACGTGTCGATATACCTATTTAAAAAAAAACTAAAGGTCAGTAATAGCACACCCTGGACACTTCATACAACGGGCCAGAAATGACATTTCAAAAAAATAATGACGGAACAAACAAAATGGCGGCGAAATCCCATACGTTCCTAAACCAAACTGTAAACCAATTTGGGTGACGAGGGGGTGAGGTCGCAATCTAGAGAGCGGCAGGGAGTGTCCATACTATAGGTTAGTACTAATATATAGAGTGTTTGGGAAGTAGTGCAGAAAATTGAAAGGGGAGCCAGAGGCGGTCATTTGGAATAGATTTGACTTTATACACTTGTAGCCTAAGTCTCACAGTTTTCGAGATATCCGCTTTTTAATTTTCAGATTTTGTATGAAAAACGCATTTCTTTAAATATTTCGTGATTTTCCAAAAAAAAGTTATACTACAGTTAAAGTGCAAAATACGGTAAAAACTTTCTCAGTTTATCAACTTTCCAACAAAGTTAAAAAAATACAAATGAGTTGCTACAAAAAACTATGATTGTTGTCATAAGGGTGCCTCGAATCCCAGACTAATTTTACAACAATTTTCTATGGAAAAAATTAAATTCGAAATTTTTGTATGAACTTGTGAATTCAAAGTTATTCAATTATTCTAAAGGGTCACAGATGCCTGATAATGCGAAAAACATTATAAATTTTGGAATTAAAAATAATAATAATAATGTTTCTTGATAATTTGTATGAGACTTAGGGCACCCTTTTGAAAGCAATCATTATTTTTTGTTGCAATGAATTTGTATTTTTTTAACTTTTTTACTTTGTTGGAAGCTGATAAAATGAGGAAGTTTTTACCGTAATTTGCACTTCAACTGTAGTATAACTTTTTTTGGAAAATCACGAAATATTTAAACAAATGCGTTTTTCATACAAAATCTGAAAATTAAAAAGCGGATATCTCGAAAACTGTGAGACTTAGGCTACAAGTGTATAAATTCAAATCTATTCCAAATGACCGCCTCTAGCTCCCCTTTCAGTTTTCTGCACTACTTCCCAAACACCCTGTATATGCTTTGGTAAAAGCACGGTTAGTATGGTCTATTTATATGCATGAAAAATAAATAAATTAGTTATTATTAAAATGCTCCCTACTGAAATTTCAAAATATTTTATTATTTTTTTAGACGTTTCCAATTATAATTACCTAAACTATGTACTCATTTTTTTTCGATTAATAAATAAATAAATAAAAAATATAAATAAATTACGCTGAAAATTAGGACATCATGTATTAACAGCATATTCACTAAATCGTTTCCAAAGTATGGGTAGGTTCTAATGAAACTTTACACAGATCTGTATAAGCAAGTAAAGAAATTCTAGTTTGTGGATAAATCACATTTAAAAAATACTTAAAATTTTAATAATAATAATAATTAAGATTACTATGAAAAACTTTAAGCAAGATTACTGATCGTTAAAATGACCAAAATTGCATGAATTGCATTTTTTTTTCACAAATTTTTAAATATTATTTCCAAGTCAGGAAACAGACAAAAAAATCACATGCCAATAAATATTTTAAATAATTCGAGGTAATTCGTAAACTGGGTTCACTATTTTATGAAAATGTAATTGCACAAACAATAATTTCGTGACTTGCTTATGTGTATAAAGTTTCATTAGAAGAAGTAGTAGATTTAAGTTTTTATGGAAAACTATTTTGTGAATACGCTTATAACTGATATTTCCAAAACTATTAGAACATTATTTCTATTTTTAAAGACTATGAAGTAGTTTAAATTAAAAAAAACTACTACTTGTGCTACACGATAAGAAGTTACAATTAAATTATTTTAGACAACAAAGTAACTGTTTTTTCATAACTTTTTTACTTTGTTGCCTCACGATTTTAACGTAATTAATAATTTTTAAAAATTAATTATACCCTGCAGAGCATTTTAGGTCCTTCATTTTCATATTTTTCAGTGAAAACTGGACTTTTATGAATTATTTTTTTTGGCGCCCAACAATGACCTCTTTTATCTTTGTATTGTATGATTGTATCACCATATCAGCTCATATACGTCCCCACCGAGGGGCTCGAGCCTACCTTGGATTGGAGCGATTGGGTCTTAGTCGACCATGCGCGCCTAGTGCGGGTTGGTCGACTGCACACACAACTTTAGAGTTTCTTCGCAGGCGTATGTAGGTTTCCTCACTATGTTTCCCCTTACCGCAAGAGCGTCGGATAAACGTACATATTTTTTCATTTTATTTTTTTTCTTAAAAATTTGGGTGCGTTTGGCTGCACCTCACCTGATGGTAAGTGCCGATGCAGCCGAGGATGTAATACGCAAGCTCAAATAGTGCCTATTCACTCTCGTCTTGAAGATTCCTAAATTATACGAATCGGGGAATACAGACGCCGGAAGGGAATTCCACTCCTTGGCCGTTCGCATGATGAAATCTAAATTCGGAAACACATTGGTACGTGGCAGGATTCGAACCACAACCTCCCGGACAGGAGGTAACGGCCCTTGCTATTACGTCACCAACGCTCCCTGTATGGTTGTATAACATAACTAGTCAAAATATGGTCACAAATCACCTTTTATTGGAAGGCAGTTGGAAGACAGGAACACGGTCATCCAAGTAGCGGCGCATCGCATACCGATCTAGCGCGTGTTCGGGCGCGCCGCATATCGCTGAGTAGTGCATGTAGGCTGCCACTAGGACACCTAGCCTTTCCCGGCTACCCCTGTAATAACCAAAATTGTTAAAAAGATTATTAAGGATGGTTATAAAACAAATAACTGAAACTTTTGTTGTGCGCTACTGTCACTTTCATAACTGTTAATTTGCAACTACATTTATTTAACAGCCTACATAGAATAATAGTTGACGAAATAAAAATATACTGAGGAGAAAAAATTTAAGTGTAGCACTTTTTGCGTAATGCTTAACTTCAGATAGAAATACATGTACTTTATAATGATGACTAACCATGCAAGCAATATAGCGACGTTCTTAGGATGCGCCCCGAGCCAGCTCTCGATGTGTTTGCAGGCCGCACACAGCCTCTCCAGCGGCGGCGCCAGCTCGCCCGGCCAGCCCAGCGAGCGCGCCCGACCAAACACACTGCGCGCCACCCGCCCATCGCCCGATCCGTCGCTGCTCTGGACCTCGAACACCTGGAAAATGTAATAAAACACAATTTTTACTATCAGAAAAATGTAATCAGATTAATTTATTGAATTGTATTTTTTAAGATATACAAAATTTAATAAGGGGTACAATTATCTAATAGTATTGCTATGTCTATTGGAGTTTATTAGCTCCTCCACAAATTGCAGGTTGTTTTGTAGCCAAATGTAATCAGATTAATTTATTGAATTGTATTTTTTAAGATATACAAAATTTAATAAGGGGTACAATTATCTAATAGTATTGCTATGTCTATTGGAGTTTATTAGCTCCTCCACAAATTGCAGGTTGTTTTGTAGCCAAATGAGAAACTGAGGTTAATGAATAAGTGATCTAACTATCAGGGAGTTCAAATTCATGAATCTGTTTTATTTTTTTTATAATAGGGCAAAAGTATCATAAAATACCTAATATCAAAGTGCAAAATTCATTATTTTTTGAGGTCGTGGTTAAAAATGTAATGAGTCTTTTGTGGCGCGTAATGTCAAATAAGTTTTTCTAATAGTAGGGTAGTTGACTGTAAGTCATCTGAGTTACTTTTTATTAAACAGTCAGACAATTTGTTCCTAACCTAGTTCATGATTTATTGTTGATGTATTTGTCGCAGGCATATATCTAGTGTAATTCGTCATTTTACAAATGGTCAGGCAAATTGTAAAATGCCCTACGCAGATTTCTGCTACCCATGGGCTTCGCGAGGCTCTTTGACGGTATAATCAATGAAACCTGATCAAATCTAACATCGCTCGTTTCGCTCGATCATTTACAATCTGCATACGGCATTTAACAATTTGCCTGACTCGCCTTTTAACAATTTGCTGACCGTTTATATACGGATTAATTATTACAATTTGCCTGACCATTTATAAAATGACTAATTTATACAATATACCTTGCTCATTTTACAATCTGCGTACAGGATTTTACAATTTGCCTGACCGTTTACATACGGACGAATTATACAATGTGCTTAACCATTTGTAAAATGACTAATCACACAATATGCCTGCCGCATATTCAAATGCCCAAGTGTGACCGTTTAGTGTCCAACCCACCATGAACCGCTGGCCGTGCTTGTTGGCGAGCATGTGCGCGGCCTGCGCCTCCGCGTGCGCGTCGCGCTCCGGCAAGTGCAGCGCCAGCATCCGCTCCGCCACATAGCAGAGGTCCAGCCTATTCCCAGGAGGTGCTGAGTAGCTCGTCGATCGAGGCGCGCCCTGGAAGAATTAATTAATAATTGGTTTAAAAGTGCAACATTCTGACACAAAAAAAGTAAGTGTGTGGTTTTATGAAACCACGGTAAAAGTGAAACTTTACAGAGGACGAAACGATCATGGCTGCTCTCGCTACGGTACAGAGGACGAAACGATTATACCGTCAGACGATAACGACCGTCACGCGATATGCAACACAGAGACGAAAAAATTTGAGACGAAATGTAGAAGAAAAAAGTATATGTATTTTAATATTAGGGGATGAAAATTATGATTTCCTTTACCGAAAAGAGTCGGATGTACTTAAAAAATAGAATTTCGAAAACACATTGATACATGGCAGGAGTGGAACCACGACATCCCGGACAGAAGGTACGGGCCCTAGTCTTAATTTACCACTACAGCATGTTCGCTTCACAATTCAATACAAGCAGACATTGTGTGTATGTCGTATTACATTTATTTATAGGCACTCATTTACTAGTTTGTAGTTTTGTACACGAATATTATAATGTTTTTGGCTTTAATATTCTTTATTTTTTTATTATTTAAGCGTGATATGATACCTAACCAATTAAAACAATCTTGCTAAATAATATACTTTCCTAAATGAATAATAAAATGGTTAATATTTATTAGTGTCCGACTGAAAATGGATTTTCAGCCGAAAACGAAAACGAAGCTCGGCTTCAGACTCATTTTCGGCCGAAAACGAAAATGATTTAAACATTAAAGATTGAAGATATTAAATGAATTATTAATGGAATATATTTCCGCTGTATACTGACATATTGTTTATTTTCTTCTTTTTATGCAAATGTAGGCTTTAAAAGAAATAAGAAATAAAACACGATAACTCCATGAGAGGACAAAAATTTTCCTGTATTTCTTATTGTCGTGTTCGGCTTGGCCGAAGCTTCGGCTGTTTTATTGCCAAAAACGAAAATATTGACGAATATCCACTATTTGACCGAAAATTACAGTAAATACGAAAATAGAAAGGCGGCCAAGCAATGATAAGAAGTATAATATTATAATTTGCCCCAGTCTGTTATAACTATAACTAACTACCAATGTATAACAAATCAAATATCCACATAAGGTCGTAGGCGCGACGCGACACTCCGTGAAAGTGACACACACATGCCATGCGTGGGCGCATTCAAACAAACGATGGCGCCTCAAGAGGCCTCAAGCCTCAGCTTTCGGTGCACTTAATCCGATTTCCATCCAACTCATAAGCTCTACCGTGTTAATTAACTTCAATTTCTGCATACAGGCCTTAATTTAGATTGTCGGTTTATTATCGACATCGTCTTACCATTTAAGTATTATATACAATTACACTATAAGCAGCCTTAAGGTAACCATTTTATAGAGTATTTTTGCAATGATTGCTGTAAACTTTAATGTTGCCTATAGGGCATTTGTTTGCAATTATTTATGCATAGTACTATAGATTATTAAGAGCGTCGGTGGCGTAACGGCTAGGGCCGCCGCCTCCTGTCCGGGAGGTAGTGGTTCGAATCCTGCCACGTACCAATGTGATTTCGAATTTAGATTTCATATGTACGTTTATACGACGCTTTTAAGGTGAAAGAAAACATCGTGAGGAAAACTGCACACGCCTGCGGAGAAACTCGCAGGTGTGTGGTGAAGTCGACCAACCCGCACTGGGCTCGCGTGGTCGACTAAGGCCCGATCGTTCTAATTCTAAGGCTCAAGCCCCTCGGTGGGGACGTAAATAAACTGATATGATGATTATAGATCATTACGGTACAAAGGGCCCGTTTCCGATTCAACAAATTGCAAAAAAATATTTTTATTTAATTTTAGTACTTTTTAACAGTACTAGCTTTTGCCCGCGGCTTCGCCCGCAGGGTCGTCGTTTGTATAATTATCTTTGAGGGTGAGTAGTGCGCGAGCCGCAAACGGATCGCGAACGTAGACGTGAGTCTTCTCCAGATCCCTTGGGAACTATTTCGGGCTATTCTGATTAGTAGTGATGTCTATTTAACTTCCCACCCCCTTAACTATTTCTATGCAATATAACATGTCAGTTGCGATGCCGACGTGATCGATCGTGGAAATTAGTTTCCCCATCATCATATCAGCCACAAATCGTCCACTGCTGAACAAAGTTTCCCCATATCCCTCCGGAATTATGTCGGACCATGCATTAGCATAATTACAGTAGTCTAATATGTCATTTTCTCAATCATCTCTGTGCAAAAAATCACAACAATCCTTTGCTCCATTGCGATGTTAAAGAAATCAACTAAAAAAACTATTTTTTTCAGTACTTCAGAAACGTATCAGACTATGCTATTTTACACGGATAAAAATTGTATATGTTAAATTCCGCCATCATTAGTTGAGGTGTTGAAGCGCGAAGAAGTAACAAACAAACAAACACGGTCACATTTATAACATAAGTATGGATTTTTCCTTTGATTAAATATAGAAGTGATTCTGATCGGACCTTTGGAGTTTGGACAAGACCTGTACCTATTAATAAAAGTCACGTTCTGTAGGTAGACATAATAACACAGGTATTAACACGATACCGATGTAACTATGACGTCTTGCGTTTAGTTTAATCACTACGCTAAATTCTTTTAGATTAGGTACAATATCTACATGAATTTCTATGACGGACGCACGCGGCTCGTAAGCGTGGAAAAAAGTAGCAAATGTGTTAATCCAAGTCCTAATCTGTCTACCTAACAAGTTTCAGCCAGAGCCGTTCAGTATTTTTTGAGTGAAAGAGTAATAAACATACATCCATACATTCTTGCAAACTTTCGCGTTTCTAATATTAATAATTTGTAATAACCCAAAAAAATAAAGACCCCTCTGCATAAAAACGTCGTGTAAAATAGATCCTATGACAGTCACGGGATCAAGACGAATCTAATGTCACGTCCCACTTCGAAATCCATCAACCCGTTTAGGCTACAGGCTCAGCCTAAGAAACAGACATACGTACATACACACACCCGAAAAGCCTTTCCCATCTTCATAAGCAGTCGGGTAAGAGGTTGTCAACAAGGTATTAAGTAAAATACAACTTTTTTAAAGGAGATTCTAAATCAAAGTAGATCAAAGTGAACACATTTTATTCTACGATTTTTCTGATTTCATTAAGAAAAAACATGACCCTCCTTTTAACGCGGTCGGTTGAATATTGGACTTCCCATACAAAGTTGGCTATCCAACTGATCGATTGTATGAAGTTTTTAATTTGTTTTTAGATTTTTACAAAGTTTGTAACGCGGTACGCTGTGTTTCGTTCTTTTTTAATTCCATCTATTTCTTCTTCTACGCATGCGCTGTCATCAATCTAACAAAATCACTTTAATCATCCTTCATATTTCTATAAATAAAATAAATTAAATAACTAATTCCCCGTTATAAAAGACCCATTTTAGGTCTTATTTTTTATCAATAAACATAATCATGTATCCACGAACGGCATTTTAAAACCCACGCCCTTCCCATACCTACCATAACCTATACACCTATCGGATCGTGCTAAAAGTTTTATAACAGAAATTGTTCAGTTTCATGAGCAGGAGTTCTTATAAAAATACTGTATATGTCTAACAACCTTATTAAATTATTGTAAACCATGCAAAGAACAAACAAACTAACTAACATTGTTACATCGTTATTATCATAATCAGTTTCTAATTTATGTAATGCCAGTTCAACTAAATTAAACAACAATTTATTGTTCTGCCCATAGCTACGAGTGTAACTACAGAAATCGTAATCACTAATCATCATCACCGAGGCGAGGGAGCGAAGGTTTCAGCGTCAGGCTGGAGCGTTTTTGTATTTGTTTATAAGTAATCTATTTATAAAGGGTGTAGGCAACACAATTAGTATGGGCCCCGTTAACTAGGGGTTCTACTCATCATACTGAATAACTTTCCCCAAGATACCAATAGTCAATTCTCAAAAAAAAATTTGACCTTCTATACAAACATGCACAAAATTGGTCGATTGGCTGATCGATTTGTATGAAGAGTTTAAAGTTTGTGATTTCAGCAAAGTCGTAGAACAAAAGTTGTTCAGATGATGAGAATTTATTGTATATTAAAGAATTTGTGAAATCTAATGCGAGTCCGTCTGGCCGTTCTACTCAACCGATTTTCTTATTTAAAAAAAAAATAAAGGTATTGATCACCACGGATTTGTCACCAAGCATTGGTAATCACCCCCGCCGCGGCTAGTGGCTCGCGCACCGTGCTCCCCCATAATGTACGAGTCCGGCGTTCTACTAACCGATTTGCTTTTTTTTCATCATCATCATCATATCAGCCGATTTTTTTTAAAATGAAAGATATTGATGCACAATTTGTCATCAAGCATTGTTAATCAGCTATCTCCTGCCCTTCTCAAGTTATATAAAAAAAGGGATTTTTGTAATTTTCTTTCTCAATATCTCCGGTTCTAATTAAAGTACGCGGTTTGTTTTGGTCTAAGAACACTCGCTGGAACGATCTCTTTCATTTGAGCTATTGCCCATTTAAATTGGTCGAGTTGGAGGGAAGATAGGAGTGAAGTGAACATTCAAGGCGCACATTCTCGCCAACGTTGATGGCGAGACGCTTGCGGGTTGCCCATCGCCCACCGAACACTCTCAATGTCCATAATAAATAAAATAAAAAAATATGCTGCGGAGCAACACGAATGCTCCTCATGTATGTTTAAATAGTCCTAGTACTACGCAAAAAAACTTGAAATTGTGTTACAAGCATGACAATTGGTAATATATGATAATATGATTGATCTTCAGGCCTTATTGATCAATTAGACCCGTGGCAATAATTGAAAAAAAATTGGTTTCACGGATAAAAATATGTTAAAAAAGTCCTAAAATTTAGGTGTTCATTTTATGACATCGTCATAATTACATTATTAATTGTGTAGTACTTATTAATTGTGTAGATTAGTCTCTCCATACAACTAGCGCCAAAAATTCATTACTTTATTTGTTCTGGCGCATTTTTAGACATTATTTAGCGCAATTTAGAAAAATGGAGCGGGAACACTGGTGAGAAACAGTTCGTCCTGAGATCGGCACCGGCGCGTGCGGCTCGAAGTGTCTGACCTTGCGACTTGTTGATCGTCATGCATAGCGAAACATTCGCTCACGAGAAACTGCACGCGTTTAAATTAAAATTGGAAATTATTGGGTATGCCACTGGGCCCGCGTGGTCTACTAAGGCTAAGGCCCGAGTGCCCTAATTCAGGGTAGGCTCGAGCCCATCGGTGGGGACGTGTATGAGCTGATATGATAGTGATGAGGGGAATGGACAGAACGTGAGATCTGGACAATGATAAATTTAAAACCGTGGTAATAACATATTTTCCTGTTCAATTCCATGCAGTAGTTTTTGCTTGATAAAAATAAATACAGACCGACAAGCAGACGAAAAATCTCAAAATTGACTTTTTTGCTAAATAATGTATTTCCAACGTCTTTATTAGAGCAACAGAATACTCTAATAAAGACGTTGGAAATACATTATTTAGCTACTTAGCTTGCCTTTTTACCCGACTGCCTCAGAAGGAGGGTTATGTTTTTCGAATGTATGTATATGTAGATTTCTATGTGCCCTGCTACAGCCTGAACGGCTTGAAGGATTTTAACACATTATATTTTATCGTGGAGATCCTTGGGGGAGGCCTATGTCCAGCAGTGGACTTCCTTCGGCTGATATGATGATGATGATGATATGAGGTATCGTTAAATTCGTCTTGATCCCGTGAGTGACATTGGATACATTTTTACCCGACTGGCCAAAAAGAGCGGTTAAGTTTTTAGGCAGTCGGTTTTTTAATTTTCAATGAATTTTTACTTAACATTTATTTTTTAAAGCTATCGTTTATGTCAGAAAAAATAAAAAAAATAAAAAAATCTCTCAAACTATATGTAATACGTTGATTAGACTAGATTCTTATTACATATTGCTATATTATAGGACTATTAGACAAATAGTACTGATGTGTAATAAAATGAACACCTACATTTTAGAATACTTTAACATATTTATTTAATGTATTTTTTTTCTATTATTGCTACGGATTAAAATGATCAATATGACCTAAAGTAAAGATCAATCGTGGCAATTTTTTCCGATGCTTGTAATAATACAATTTGCCGCTGTTTTCTGACAATCGGTGCGCGGTGTCTACCGCTATCGCTAGCACTACTATGGAAAACAGTATGTACCTAACTTAAGTTTCTTTTGTTAAAAAGAACGCATTTAATTAATTAATTATTTTTTTACTTAGATAGGTAATTGCTTAATATTCGTATTCAACGTTTTACATACATTGTAACGAGAAAATTATCTAAATATGTAGAGGTATAATAATAGGTACTTACTGGATCCCTAGTGAAGGTCTGTGCAGCGGGGGTAGCCGGGGCGCTCACCGCTCGGGTCTGTAACAAACAAATAAACTGAATATCTACGTATACTTAGTACCTTTTTAAACTGTGTAAATATGTATCTTATGTACATTCGTATCATAAACATAATACAGTGTAAAACTCTGTAAAACGTCACTCGATATAACGAATCACTCTTTGAAACGTCAAAATTTTCTGTCTCCAGTTGGTTTACTTTGACGCTCATTTCTCTCTGTATAAAAAAAAACTCTCAATAACGTCACAAAATGCCCGGTCCCTTGAGTGTCGCTATATAGAGTTTACACTTTGTAAAAACTTCCGATTTACACTCATAAAAGTAAGTAAATTATGTGAATATTGACCATTTATTATAACTTATTACAAGCTTTTATTTAGTTTCACCTGTCCCGGTATCTGTATTTGAAAAATGACCTCATTATGACGAACTTTATCCACCATAATGGTACAAATTCATTACAAACACATCATTCCAAGACATCATACGAGCGAAAACATCTTTCTTAGTTTAGGAGTGATAGTCGACCAACTTAAGATGTGCAGTTGGATTTGTATAAAGTTCATAAGTTTTCCATACAAAATGTTCTATCTAATGGGATTAATCCCTGAATATTATTATAATTAACTGTAGATTAAATGACTACAGGTAGGTACAAAACGATCAGACTTGTGGAAGTTGTTAACATCTCTTCATCAACTAGAAAAAAAACTGAACGGCCGAACAGATTTTATTGAAGCATAGCTAAGAACACTTTTAATCAACTTTAAAGAAACTGAATTAAATCTGTTAAAAAATGCCACAGACTAACATGCAGATCAAACTTATGAAACCTCTCCGTTTGGTCGGGGGCTTAGATACTTAGATACCACATACCAAGTAAGAACAAAGATGAAAACATTTTCTGCTGACTAAAAGTATAGAATTCCCAATAGATTAGTCGGTATCATGAAGGGGCAAAGCTTACTTTCTTAACCAACGTCATCTTTAACTAATGAAAACTAATATAATAAAAGTATAGACTTACTAATAGATTAGTCGGTATCATGAAGGGGCAAAGCTTACTTTCTTAACCAACGTCATCTTTAACTAATGAAAACTAATATAATAAAAGTATAGACTTACTAATAGATTAGTCGGTATCATGAAGGGGCAAAGCTTACTTTCTTAACCAACGTCATCTTTAACTAATGAAAACTAATATAATAAAAGTATAGACTTACTAATAGATTAGTCGGTATCATGAAGGGGCAAAGCTTACTTTCTTAACCAACGTCATCTTTAACTAATGAAAGCTAATATAATAAAAGTATAGACTTACTAATAGATTAGTCGGTATCATGAAGGGGCAAAGCTTACTTTCTTAACCAACGTCATCTTTAACTAATGAAAGCTAATATAATAAAAGTATAGACTTACTAATAGATTAGTCGGTATCATGAAGGGGCAAAGCTTACTTTTTTAACCAACGTCATCTTTAACTAATGAAAGCTAATATAATAAAAGTATAGACTTACTAATAGATTAGTCGGTATCATGAAGGGGCAAAGCTTACTTTCTTAACCAACGTCATCTTCAACTAATGAAAGCTAATAATAATGAAATATCGATTAATATCTAAGCACCTTCAAGGCCAATTCAGGTATTAAAATGAAATCAAAAGTGGTTACTCTAGCTCGTTTTTTCCTCATCTAGAGTCACGCTTGATTGAATGACACGACAGATGTTGTTTACAATACAATATACCATTCATTTCATGGCTAGATACTTACGATATAATAACTTGAAAAGTCGTCGGCGGTGGGCGGCATTGAGAAAAGAATTTGATTTCACAATTTTTAGTCCCTATTGAATTACATGTAAAAAAAGTTACAGTGTAAGTAAATAGAGCCGTTAAAAATATATCAATGCGATGGAAAAAAACAAAACAGCCATGTTGTGCATAGTTTCTCGCTTAGCCTTCACCCTCGGGCATCCATAAAAACAATAGACGCTTACCTATTATTCGTAGCAAGAAAAGAGTTATAGAGTTATACAGGTGTAACAAAGTTAGTAAAGGTCCCGTTAACTGGAGGTTCAACTCATCATACTGAACAACTTTCCCCAAGAAACAACAGACCCTCCATACAAAAATGCACAAAGGTCGATCAGCTGATCGATTTGTATGAAGAGTTTTTTTTTGCGATTTCAGCAAAGCCATAAAATGAAATGTATATTTATTTGATTAGTTTTGAGTACAAAATTTGGTGTTAACAATAAATTAAAAAGTTCATTTCAAAACCTGCTCATAATTTAAGCGTGCAAATATTTAAGGTGAATTGTCTTAATTTCATTATTATTCATATATTTTATGTCAAGGTATAAATTCTTTCATTGAGTAAAAACATTTATGTACATATTAACCATTTATGCAGGTTTTTTTTAATAATCCGCCAGACAACATTCTTATTTCGTCAGGTAAAGCGTTGTATACTTTTGCTGCCATAAAACAAACATTTTTCTGTGCCATTGTCAACTTATATTTGGGTATTAGTACTGTATTGGCTTTCCTAAGTCGCAATTGTCTTAAAGGTATGGGTGGGGGAGGGTAGTATTCAGGATGCTCCTTCACAAACAGACACAGTTGTTTTATATAACATAGAACAAAAGTTGTTCAGTATGATGAGTAGAAGCCCCAGTTAAACGGATCCCTAAATACGTGTAGGGGAGGTACCCAAATTTTTTTTTCTAGATTTTATTTTACCACTTTGTTGGCGTGATTAATAGCCAATAGCTTTTTTGTGCTCAGAGTCTTTGAGCTAAGCTGCGAACGGATTGACAGACGAAAATGACGCAACTATAAGGCTTACTTTTTTTATATTTTTTTTGTTCACAATTGGTAAGCCCTTGGCATCATTTCACTTGATGGTAAGTGACGATGATGCCGAAGATGGAAGCGGGCTTAACAAGATTCCCCAACGCAATGGAGAACTGGCTATATCTTATCTTCAAGCCGGAACACATCAATGTTGTTAACACTGATGTTTGGTGGCAAGACTCAGATAAGATGGTGGTAGCTAGCCAGGCGGGCTCAGAAAATGCCCTACCACCAACCAAACCGAGTCTTACAAGTTGACCCCGCCGGGAATCGAACCCGCGAACTCCTGGTGAGAAGCGAATGGACTAAACATTACGCCACGGACACGGACCATTGACTACGGAAACCTAAAAAAGAGTAAACAAAAATCTAACGATATACTAAATCCAAAATACTAAACAAGTGCTATGTGTGTGAGTGAGTGAGTGTGTATGTGTGTTTTGGATACTAATTTCCTCATTGGATCAAAGCCGGTCAGCGATGCCCACAGACTACTAAGGAGATACTAAGGCGAGGCCAAAGCGGGGCATCGGAACCCAATAATACTGATAAACAGCACTCTTCCCCAGGGTGGGGCCTAAGTGATTACTGCAGCTCTTCCACTTGTTACCTAATAACCATTAGCTGCACTTATTATACTGAACGAAGGTTGAGAGCGATCGTCTAAATTAACAAGGCCGTGTTGGGCCGAGGATATTGGATAATTGAAAAATTCATTTAGGTAATAGTGAGGATATAATCTTGCTTAGCGAGGTCATAAAGAGCTTGGAAAATTTGGACAGCAAGTTAGTAAAATCCTACTATTATTATAAATGTGAAAGTTTGTATGTATGGATGGGTGTTTGTTACTCTTTCACGCTTCAAGCACTGGACGGATCGGGATGAAACTTGGCACACACATAGTTTAGGTCCTGGATTAACATATAGGCTACTTTTTATCCCGATTTCTTAAGTGGTTCCCGTGGGATAGCTATTAACTCTCTTCTTTGTTAATTTATGTCACGTCGCATTCATTGCGAAGGATTGACGTGCTAATTAATACTGATTAACTAATTGACTAATAATTAGCATAACCCTACATAGTTCCTAAGGGATCTAGAGTTGACTCAGTTCCCACGCTCGACAGCACAACAGACATAAAAACTATGTTCACGCGAAAACTAACTAACTACTGAACATATCTGGCTGAAATTTGGTAGGTAGACAGCTTAGGACCTGGATTAACATATAGGCTATATTTTTCGACGCTCGCGATCCGCTTGCGGCCCGCGCACTGCGCACCCTCGAAGACAGTCATAGAAACTATGTCCAAGCGAGCGAAGCCGCTGGCAAAATCTAGTTTATAGATATTAAGCTTTCTTTATGACGTGGTCGTCAGTCTAACTAGAAGCTGGAATAGAAACCAATTCTGTCATGCACACAATGGCTCCGATCCGAACGTTATTCCGAGCAAGTGTTAGCCGTGTAACGAATCTCCTTTTGCGGTTTACTCAGATTGTTCGCTTAAGGTAGTTAAGTTACTGTCAAAATAGGTGTAGGCACCTAACCAAACTTCTATGCTAATCAGTTTTGGTACACCTACTGAAAACTAAAAGACTCATGTCACTCAAGCCTTGAAGCTAGGCTGAACGTTGTGAATGTATTTATTTTCTTGTACTTCTGTTTTCTTGCCTACTGATTATGTGGACCGACTGCACACACCCCAGGACGCAAAACTGGTGACGCCGACGTGATATCCTGGTGAACCCGACGTGATCACCGTTTCTGCAGTGGTGACCCCGACGTGATATCCTACATAGGTTTTTAGTTTGGCAAACGGCGTTCAAAAATTCAACAATTTATTTCTGGAGACTATGATGTAAACAAAATTGACATATCATCCGCTTCATCACTATATGAACGTTTAATTAGCTGTCCATAACAATCTGACGAAGGCTTCCTTACAAGCGACCTCTTGATCTACGGCAGTCCGCAAACCCATCACGTTGCATAGCTAAATCTGGTGTACTATATAGCGAACCTGTGTTTCAAGTAAATCCATCATCATCATCATCATCATATCAGCTCATATACTTCCCTATCGAGGGGCTCGAGCCTACCCTGAATTAGGGCCTTAGTCGACCACGCGGGCCTAGTGAGGGTTGGTCGACTTCACACACAACCTTCGAGTTTCTTCGCAGATGTGTACAGGTTTCCTCACGATGTTTTCCTTCACCGTTAAAGCAATCGGTGAGTAAAGTCCATACTGATATATATTATCATCGTATCACCTGGAAGATGACTGCTGCTCAACATAGGTCTCCCCCTGCGTCACTCAAGAATTTTACTGCCAACCGACCATCTGTTCTACGAGCTATGTGCCCTACCCACTCTTTGAAACGTATCTGTTGAGTTAACACTGATTACTGACAGTGGACCTACCGAAGGTCCCTTACACACGGCCTTGACCAGACTTCTTGATCGCCGACAGGTTTCATGGACGCGCCCGCGCTGCAGGTGGAAGACGGCGCGCCAGAGCGCGAAGGCGAGCCGGTGCAGCGCGCGCGCTGCCTCGTCGGCCTCGCGGCGACGCGGGCGCTCGCGCATCCTTGGTCCCGCAATCGCGCGAGTTTTTGTGTCGCCATATGAAGAGGTAGCCCTTTGTTTAGAGCGAGTTCATGAAGCTCAGTTAAAGTTTTTATTTGATCTTCACTTTTCACATAAAGCTGATCCTTCGTATTACAGTTACCAGAGATTTACCCATGTCGAGTTTATAAATTGTTACCTATTTCTTCTCTTATCGTTAGCGGCGGCGGTTACCTGGTGTTGGACTTAGCATCAGGGTTCGAAAAAATCAAGATAATTACGTACTTGATAATTATCCGATAATTACCCGATAATTATCACCAGTGTAAGAAATTCATTTATTATATTGTTTCATAACAAATGCATTATAATTTGGGCTATTCTAACAAAAAAAAAGTTAAAAGTTATAATTTCTATTTATTATTCCTTGCATCTCTTTGCTACATCTGATTTTTTCTTGTAAGGGGAATCCCCACGGCGCGGCACGTTGACACTTTGTGCGTTCGAATAGACGCAAGTTCGGAAATACACGTTCGAATACAGTTCACTTCACGAACACAATCTTTTGTTATTGATGTGTAACATCTTTGCTCTCGCTTTCCTGCAATTTGTGGGAGTGATTTCGTGAAATGGGACGGAAATGTGTAACATGGGACGGAAATGTGTAACAACGAGAGTCCGACTCGCACTTGGTCGGTTATTTCGTTACTGTCAGATCCGCCACCCAGGTACAATATCGTCATCAAATCTAACTAACCTAAAGTATTTTGTCACATGTTACACATCATATGCGAGTACTGTAGGTCTGGCTCGAATTTTTTTATCAGTCAATAACTATCCATTTGTTATTACTGCGATGATTATCAAGATAATTATCATGATAATAATCATTGATAATTATCCTTTCGAACCCTGCTTAGCATCACCCACGGTCTTGTGCACGGCATTTAGGTTTAAACTTACGGATGTGAGCAACAGGACTTTCATACATATTACGGTTTTTTTTTCACGGTGTTTTCCTTCACCGTTAAAGTAATCGGCGAATAACGCGATCTTATACAATTTATTCAAAAAATAAATACAATTAATTCTTAGCAAGTTAGGCAGTAAGGTACCGTCTAGTTTGTATTGGATTATGGGCGGACAGACGTCACAGGCGTCACAGGCGTCACAGGCGTGGCGCAACTCTTAAAAGCGTGTCAATGTATGCGTTTCTGCACTGCGGCATTCCTATACATCCGTAGGTATATTGCGTTTCGTTACGTGTCAGTCAAACAAATAATATTTTTAATTTTCAACGCATATAATAACAAACCAAATTGATTTATTGATTGATTGAAAACACGTTTTTGCACAACATAAGAGAAAAAAAAAGTTACAATGATTAAGGAAGTTGTACATATAGGCGGTCTTATCGCTAACAAGTGATCTCTTCCAGTTCTACCAATTGTTTGAGTACCAGTAAAAAGAAAATCGATAGCCAAAGTTTTTTTTTTAATTGTACACAGCCCATTTAAAAATAAAGTCATTACGATACCCCATAACCACACACAAGCATAACACTTGAGCTGAGTGTGGCAGTAACACCACGCCGAGCATAGCCCTGACCTTCCCCAATCCGGGGTTAACGACCCGGGGTGCTCGTCTAAAAGGGACCGGCAGACACGCGGTCACCACACCGCAGCATTGTGACGCACCATTCAGCCCCGTATCGAAGAAAAACTGATAAACATTCTTTCTTTACTTTCAGGTCTTCCGGAATCAAACTAGGAACCGTTACTACTCGACTGCTCAAAAAGGAAAGCAATGTTTTTGGGTGTATGGGCGGCGTTCAAGTATTACTTAACGCAATTTGGGGGCGAGGGAGGATCTTGTAAAACGTTACGATGCGTTACATGGGCGGTAGGGGGGTTCGAACAACGCGTTACACAACACTGTTTTTTATTTTTTTAAATAAAAATGTACGAATTAAAATCAACCTTTTTATTTATGTTTTAAGGATAATCCCCCGACTGTATTATAACGTCATTTTTATTTTATTTAATGTAACTTTTAGGTAATAATGGTCACTTGGGTGTTTTTAGGGAGGGGTGGGGAGGGACAGAAAAACGTTACGGCGCGTTACATTGGGGGAGGGAGGTTAAAAAATCTTCAAAAACTACGTTACATAATACTTGAACACCCCCTATGTATGTATGTATGTCTGTTTCTTTGGCAGACCCTGTAGCCGACTAATGACTTCATGGGTTTTGGAGTTTAAGGTGTCGTTATATTAAAATTAGTCTTGATCCCGAAAGTGATATAGGATACTTTGTTTTACCCGACTTTCCGACAAAAGAGGTAATGTGTTTGTGCAGTTAGGTTATTAAAGAGCCGCTCGTACTTTACACTGTTCACGCTGCTACGAGTTTTGCTACGAATTACTAAATATTTTTTTTTATTATTCTCAATTGGTAAGCCCTTGGCATCATCTCACCTGATAGTAAGTGACGATGATGCCGAAGATGAAAGCGGGCTTACCAAGATTCCCCAACGCAATGGGGAAACTGGCTATCTTATCTTCAAGCCGGAACACATCAATGTTGTTAACACTGATGTTTTGAGTTAAGACTTAAATAAGATGGTGTTAGCTAGCCAGGCGGGCTTAGAAAATGCCCTACCACCAACCAAACCGAGTCTTACAAGTTGAAACCACCGGGAATCGAACCCGGGACCTCCTGGTGTGAAGCGAATGGACTAACCATTACGCCACACAGGCGGTTAAAATTTAATTTAATTTAATGAAAGTTTACATAACGTTATAAAACATTGTTAATTGTATAACTTGTTCAAAATACATTGCGGAAATATAATCTGTGGAGTGTAAAGTAATTTAGTTTCATAGTCCATTGTGTCACTCTATCTTATCTGGTTATCTTTACAATGTGCTACTATAAATGATTCTTAAGCGATCTTAGTCACTTTACGTATGACATAGATATATTTTTTATAAATTTAAATATTAATTAACCTTTTTCTCTATCCAACGTAATAAAGTACCTTATCTTTACTAAAATCTATTGGTACATGATAGGTAAGGAACTCTATGGTTTTCTAAGCTATCGTTGATAATAACAACTCGATGCGTGATCTACTAATAAAACATATTTTCAATTTGGTCAATTACACTGTCATTCATTATCTATCATCATCATAACACTGTAACTGTAATACTTCTTCAGCATCTCCTACGCATTTTGTAACTTTAGAGATCTTGCACACAGATATATGCACGTCAATATTTTTTTTTTACTGAGACTTCCTACTCTCGCGGAAACACGTGTTTCAATTTTCACACAACAAATAATTCACAGTTTTAAACACAGGAAACACTGAAAGTATCGTGAAACCGGTACTTATATTACTTTAGAAGCAGGAACTGCAACTCATGAAACACAGCGGACTACAGTGCAGTTCCATGTGTCCTATACGTAATAGCGGAAGCAGTGCGGTGCGTAGGCGGGGCGCTACCGAGACGAACTGACGGCGGCGCCGCGGCGGCAGCGTCCGTCCTGCCGACGGCGCTCTGGCGACGCCGCGTTGCTAGGCAACCGGAGATACTTGGCTTGGCGCCGACACATCTCAAATGATGAGTTTTTTTGGCAACAATAGCAAGTGCATCCAAGAGGTTATAAGAATGTTTGAAGCGACAGCGAATTCGCTTATCCTGTGTTGCATTCCTCAGTTGCTCCTGTTTAGTACCTACCTGGTCCTTCAATAAAGAGCGTCCAGAGTGTTTTTCGTGTTTTATTTATAACGGGACGGTAAAATAATTATTAATTATGTAGAAGCACAGTGTAAATAAAAGTTGTAAATAAAAACATAGATATTTAAAAGTTTATTTTTTATTTTTTTTAAAGTTGGGGTAAATTATTTTATGTTATGTTGTTTATAAGGTATTTTTAGGTATTTTCAACCGACCGACTTCAAAAAAGAAAGAGGTTTTCAATTCGACTGTATACGTATTTTTTGTGTGTATGTCTCTTGATTTCTTCGCCAATTAGTTTGTCCCAAACAAATTTTATCAACATCGGTTTAGAGCTTTTTTTGGATATTATCAAAAACAAAAACGAAGCAAAATTATACTTGGTTGTAGTTGCGATTGAATTCGGACTTTAACGTGTTGAGCGTTAGCATAAATTGTGTTTAGCAACTATATACACAAGTATCTACTGAAACAAGTTTATTTGTATAAGTTATTCTCATGTATTAAACTTTGACTTGAAGTTAGAACACCTACCTTATTTATAAAGAACTACTGTGAATAATACATTTTAATCCACCTTTACACGCATCGCCAAGTTTTTTTAGCAGCTTTCATTCTAATCATTATTTAATTCTCACCTGGGTATACTTAAACTATTTTTATTTTTAAGTAGCTAACTTATACGTATAGAAAGAAAAGTTTATAATAGTCGCGGACTAAAATCTACGATGCAGACACGCATGACTGTCTTCATTCATCTACTTTTCATATTAACATATAACACGTGCTACGTGAATTGCAGGGCGGGCGGCAGTCGGCAGGCGGCAGGCGGCGGGCGGCGGGCGGCGGGCGGCAATGCATTTCCGTAAACAAACACGCGTGTCCGCCCCGCGCTGCCCCCGCGCTGCCCCCGCATCACATCTCACCCGCGTTTAGGACCGGATTATTCTCGAATGGCGATTCTTCATGCCTCTGGCTGGCGACTTTAACAATTGGACCCATTTTCACAGTGATATCTTGAATTTAATTCACTAGGTAACTGAATGGTAAGTGACAATGAGGCCTAAGTTGGATGGATGATGAAAAATAAGATATTAAAAAAAACACAATTGGTAAGCCCTTAGCATCATAACACCTGATGGTAATCGCTTATTTTTTTCTCATCTGACGGTAACCTATAAACTACATTTTTATCTGCTTTTGCAACACGCTCAATAACTACTACTCGGCCAACTTTGTACATATATGGTAACCACTACAACCACCCAAAATAATAAATAGCTAAAGTACTTTCTTTCTCATCTGATTGCCCGCTTCGCTCGCTCGGCTCGTGCGTTGTCTGTAATGTGAACCCAACATAGCTCGTCGTCGCTTCGCTCCTCGCTACCTAACATTGCCCAGCTAGCGTTGAGTTGTAAATGTGTAAAATTCATATTTGTATCCGGACTCCAAAGAACGTAGGTAATGGTAAGTTAACCCGGGTAAAACTAGGTTTACCTCTTCATCTAGCATTACCTTTGATCCCTATATTAGTTTCACTGCAGAAGTTGATTCTGGTGGTCTAGCTATACAATCACATTTTTAATTTTTAATAGGTTTATAATAAAAATTTACGATTAATGGAAATTGAAAACTGTAGAACAAAAAGTAGTGTGTGGTTTTATGAAACCACGGTTAAAGTGAAACTTTTTTTCACATTATAGACATTTACAGAGGACCAAACGATCATGGCTGAGCTCTCGTCTTGGAGCTACGGTACAGATGACAAAACAATCATACCGACAGTCAGGCGACACACAGGCGAAAAAATTTGAAACGATGTAATATAAGTTTCACTTTAAAAAAACAACAAACAAAAAACTCGCTTTGCATTTGCCTCGGGCCAGGGACTACTCAATCCGGCTCTGGGGCGGTCGCCCACGATAACACGAACGCAGACGCGATCCAAAATATTGTCTTCCTGTACGCGAGTGCATTGCGTAATATAAACTAGGGATTAAAAGTTTTGTGAGATAAGGAAGTTCGGTGTACGCGTTAAAATGTAGGTGTAAGTATAAATTTTTATAACATTTATTTTTGGTATGTATCGAAACCTTATTCCCATATTGAAGACAACTGTACCTTATATCAACTAAAAAGCACAATGTAAACAAACTTAGTAGGGATTTGACAGTTTCAAATGTCAAATCCATAGTACTTTTGTTTACCTTTTGCTTTTTTTTGGTTGATGTATAAGGTCTAACAAAATTAGCTGAAAATATTTTAACTGGTGCTTCTACCCATGAAACTGAACAACTTTCTTCATGAAACCCATAGTCAAATCTCAAATTTTTTTTAACTTCCCATGCTAAGTTGGCTGATCAGCTGATCGAGTTAGTATGGGAGAGCCACATTTTTTTGCGATTTGTCTATGGGTTCCATGGGGAAAGTTGTTCAGTTTTATAGTTAGTAGCACCAGTTAAAATAGTTTCAGCTAATTTTGTTAAACCTTATATATTATTATTTTTTCGAGGTGTATACATAAATAAATGGCTCTGGTAGCGGTCACGGTTAAGGCGGGCGGGGACGTGAGGTGCGAAGAATCCCCGCAAGGAAGATGCGGGCAGCGAAGGACCGGTCGTTGTGGAAATCCTTGATGGAGGCCTTTGCCCAGCAGTGGACGTCTTTCGGCTGATATGATGATCTTTATATAAATAAATAAGTAAACTGTACAGCAGCCCGCACTTAACTTTCTATTTTTCTTTCTAATTATTTTTTTCAGAAAAAAATATTAAAAAATGAAATAATTTTGATTAATTTATGTTGCCTGACTAAATATAATTGTACTCATTTGTAATATACATCGACCTTGATGCATGTCAATTCAATAGCGCCAACTATTAGTGAGTTAACCGCAAGTTTTAATTTCGTTTGTAGGAGAATCATACAAACACGTTTTCCCCGACCAATGGGTATTACTATGTTATAGACAAACATATAAGCAACTACGACATGCAAAAGTTCACCAAAATCATTAGAGCCGTTTTTGAAATAAAAAAACATTTTTTGTTGTACGACAGCTTACTCTCCGGTTATACGGTACGAGGAAAATTTTAATAATCCCTTGATGAAATAATTTAAAACTCTTAAGTTCTAAATTTGGTCCCAATCGGACTAAGGATTTAGCCTCCAGAGTCAAGCGTGACAGACGGACGCACGGACGCACGGAGACGGACGGAATTGAGATTGATCGCATGATCGCTTTCGAGAAGTTTCTGAACAATACATCCTTGTCGATACGGTTTGTATTTATACTTTTTAAGTATCCTCATTACAGTACGCTGTGCAATAGCCATTTCCCTAGGGATATCTCTCAACTAAATATTCGGACAACTCTCGACAAAACACAAAACATTAATTTGGACATCTCGACTGATGATGTAAAAATGTTTTTGTGAGGCTTCGTGAAGCTTCCGTACCTCAGTAATTTATTCAACATTGTGATCAAAGTATGGCGACTTGGCTTTTCTCTCAGGGGGAACTCATTACGATACCAGTCAATTGGCAATGTTTGGTTCCTGTTACTTAAATGATACCCTCTCCATAAATCCATTTTTTCGGAATTTGACAACGATTGAGGCATTTCACCTATTTAGTTCACCATTGAATTCAAAACACAATTAATTAATTGACTATATTATGCATTTAATGAATGACAGAAACACAGAACTTGTTTTTTTTTAAGTCTGAAGGTTTTTCTTTTTTTCCTTTTTCATTTGAAAATCGGCCAGTAAGTTTAGTTTCCACTTAATTATTCAAGAAAACTAAAACGTTAATTTCAACAACTTCTAGCAACTTTAGATCTATGGTCTCCATACAATTTTTGGTTTGTAAAGTGATATACACAATCGAAATTACAATTATTTTTTTATCTCTTTTAATTCAGAATTTCCCCATACTGACCCTTAAAAAAAGGTCTACCTGTATAGCAGAGGGGAAAAAAGAGTAACTAAACTAACTACCTAAATTAATACACCTACATATTTTTAACCATTATGGATTAATTTATTGGTATTATTAAAAAATATTTATTTATTTGGCTTACCAATTGTGAATAAAAATATATAGCATATAATATATAAGGTGGAACAAAATTAGCTGAAACTATTTTAACTGGTGCTTCTAAACTGAACAACTTTCCCATGAAACCCATAGTCAAATCGCAAAAAAAAAAATTGGTTCTCCCATACTAACTCGATCACTGATCAGCCAACTTAGTATGAAAAGTTCATTTTTTTTTGAGATTTGTCTATGGGTTCCATGGGGAAAGTTGTTCAGTTTCATAGGTAGAAACACCAGTTAAAATAGTTTCAGCTAATTTTGTTAGACCTCATATAGTATAAGCTTTATTTCGGCGGGTCCATGTTTTTAAATTTTTGACTGGTTATATTCAATATCGTATCTTTACAAATAAATCAAGAGACAAGGTGTCAGGTGTCGCGGGTTCTCACAGCACCCGCCGTGTCGGCCCGCGCCGCCCGCCGCGCCGCCGGCCCCACAAAGGTGCCACTCGAACACTCCACTCACGTCCGAGTTTCATAGGTAGAAACACCAGTTAAAATAGTTTCAGCTAATTTTGTTAGACCTCATATAGTATAAGCTTTATTTCGGCGGGTCCATGTTTTTAAATTTTTGACTGGTTATATTCAATATCGTATCTTTACAAATAAATCAAGAGACAAGGTGTCAGGTGTCGCGGGTTCTCACAGCACCCGCCGTGTCGGCCCGCGCCGCCCGCCGCGCCGCCGGCCCCACAAAGGTGCCACTCGAACACTCCACTCACGTCCGAGTTTCATAGGTAGAAACACCAGTTAAAATAGTTTCAGCTAATTTTGTTAGACCTCATATAGTATAAGCTTTATTTCGGCGGGTCCATGTTTTTAAATTTTTGACTGGTTATATTCAATATCGTATCTTTACAAATAAATCAAGAGACAAGGTGTCAGGTGTCGCGGGTTCTCACAGCACCCGCCGTGTCGGCCCGCGCCGCCCGCCGCGCCGCCGGCCCCACAAAGGTGCCACTCGAACACTCCACTCACGTCCGATTTCCCGGCCCGAAGGCACCTCACATGAAAAAGGGCTTTTAGGAAGCTCTGTTGATGAACGTCATGTCACGTCAAGTCACGTCGTACAATACCAAAGATTGTGAATTGTGAAAATCCATTAAAGCATAATTTTGATTTTAAGTACCCAATTTTACATGTTTGGTTGAATCATTTTAACATTTAAATATTTTTTTGTCGCTTCGGTATAGTCCCGATTTTCATCGAAAGTGCGACATCGCTCCGGTGTCGTGGGTTTTGGGACTACGAGTACGTGTCTGATTGGAATGTCTAAGACGCGTCTTGATGAAAGTGGCAGTTTTTGTTTTATAAAACTAAAAAACTTTTTCGTGTGACAAATGCGGTCGCTTTTCGCCCGGTTTCTATATAAAAAAACACATCTCGAAAACGAAATAAGATATCGAAAAAATAAAACAGTAGAGATATGACACTGGGATACATTAAAAAAAATATTGGAGGTGCGTATCACTTATGTGTTATTCAGAAGTTGTTTCTTTGTGAAGCGGAGTTTACGCGCGGGGAGTGCGTGATCGCGGTGTGACGGGGAGTAAATGTTTTAAAGCATGATTAATTAATCATGTTTTTGGACAACGTGATTTTTAAGAAATAACTAGTATATTATATAAGATATAAGATCGATTGTCGAACAAAAATGTCAAAAAGTAATAGTTATAGGGTTAGATTCATAATTTTACTATAATACCTACTTTGTATTTTTTTGGTAAATATTTAAAAAACAATAATAATAATAATAATTTTGTACTACAATTACAAATATTGAATTGAATTAATAAAAAGAAAAACACTTCATTTGGTACATTTATTTTCAATGTACCCGACGATCGTGGCAGACACGAGATAAGGGTATTTATCTCTTTAGGGTTCCGTGAATCTGATGAATAAAAGAAACACTTATCAGATCACTCAGGCACAGTATATATATTAGTACTATGACTCAGGTGTCCATCCGTTCGAAAAATAATTGAAAACGCTAAACACGTTAAAGAACCGACTTCCATCGCAACAAATTAGTACATTTTTGCATTAGTATTTTTGGTTTTTGTTAATTTTCTACTAAAATACTACACCGATTTTGATAAAATTTATATGGGACCACACGGAAAGCACTAGCTTTCAAATAAAAAAAGAATCATAAAAATCGGTTTACCCAGTCAAAAGTTCTGAGGTAACAAACAAAAAAAAAACATACATACTCCTTTTTGGAAGTCGCTTGAAAAAGAGTTGGTTGACCCAATCACGACAGTGGAAATAATGAAATGAATATAAACAAATTCAGATTTTTAAAAGATGATTTTGGGAGGCAAAATAGAAAATTTAAAAAAAAAGTTTTCCAAATATACGGCGTGACATATTAAATGAAATAACGTGTTATAAGAATTGAGATATAATTTTCATAATTTTAAAGTGTATAATATAGTTTAGAATAAATTATATAGAATTATCCCGGAAACTACTAACCAAAAAAACCAGATTATATAACTCTAATTAAAGATTACAGGAAAAGCTTATACAATTTAACCATAAGCGTCACGCTAACGAGATGTTTTGAGCTATATAAAAATGGAGGAATAAACGGAGACGGAGCACTGGGCGAACAGCTGGTTTGATAATCTAACTACTTACCTATTGCATTTGATTGAGAGTTTATACTTTATTAGCTTCTTCCCGCGATTTCGCCCGACATCGTTTTACGACTGCCTTTGAGGGTGAGTAGTGCGCGAGCCGCAAGCGGCTCGCGAGCGTGGAAATGAGTTTTCTCCGGATTCCTACCCCAGATCGGGCTATTATAATTAGCAATCTATGACACTCCTCAACCATCTGTGCAAATAATCACAAAAATTCATTGTTCCGTTGCGATTTTAAAGAAATATGGCAAAAAAAGAGTTTTTTTTTCAGTTCCCTTAAGAACTGCATCGGACTATGCTATTTTCACGGGATAAAAAGTAGCCTATGTCCTTCCCCGTGACACAGGCTACCTGCATGCCAAATTTCATAAAGATTGGTCAAGGCGTTGAAGCGTAAAAAGGTAACAAACAAACACATTTTCACATTTATAATATTAGTAAGGATTTAGTTGTGTTTTTGTATATCTAAATGGGCAAATAAAACAAACATGTCTAGGTAGCCAGGAATGTCAACGAGACTGCCCAGTACAAGATAATTGTAGGCAAATCTATTTCTTTGGCGCCCAGCGTGGGCGAATCTTAGACCCAAAATATCTCAGTAACGTGACACTAAGTCAAAATGTCCTAATAAATATTAGGTATGTATTGGCATCCCTATCGAAACGTATAGGTTTTATCGTGTGCGAAAGATTTCGAAAAATATGTAAATATGTATGTACCAGCGTTGCCAGACGTCCCGATTTTGGCGGGACGTCCCGATTTTTAAATCAAAATTAAATGTCCCGCGCGGGACAGGCCAAGTCCGCTTTTCGGTGATAACTGTCTTATCTGATGTCTTAACGCGAGTTACGACCCTTACTTCTGGCGTAAATGCACATTTTCGTTTATTGCGGGCTTAGTAAACATTCTAGGAAAAAATTTTCTTAGCCCTTTTTTCAATACCTTTATTCTCTTACTATTGATATTAATTTCATGCGCCTAACTTATGTGCTATAGGAGAAAAAATCTCTCAAAACTACATAGTTTTACAAAATAAAAATTATCGAGCAAAAACCTATGAATCGTGTATTTGTTTTAGCCGTACCAAAGAAAAAGGTTTAAAGAATCAGATGTGTAGTTTTCACATTCAGCAAGCTTGCGGCTGACTCAACATAAGCAAAAATGCACTTATTTTGAGAGCCTGCTTTTTTAGAAGACTAAGAAGACTCAACTACCTAACGATAGGGTAAATCTGATTTGAAATATCATTTTTTTATTAAAATAAATTTCTATGGTTATTTTAGTTATCTATAGTCACGCACGTAAACGTAATTTAAAATCAAATAGAAAGATAAATATTTAAAAACTTTTGATTAATACGTTTTTTTACTATGTCCCGCTTTTGACGAAAGAATCCTGCTTTGTTCACTCAAAATGTTTCGAAATCCCGACCTGACAAAAAAAATCTGGCAACGCTGGTACGTACACATATTAAAACCAATTGAATCAAGGCCCACTTGTACTATCACGCTCCATACAAAAATATTCCAACCCCACTAAAAACATAGCCGAAAAAGGAAGCAGTAAAAACCCCATACGGTAAATATGAACAACTAGCTGTTTCCCGCGGCTTCACCCGCGTGGACAACGTTTCCATGACTTTTCGAGGGTGCGCAGTGCGCGAGCGTGAAAAAAAGTAGCTAATGTGTTAATGTGTATAGGTAGACAGTTTAGGACCTCCTTATCTGTCTACCTACCAAATTTCAGCCAGATCCATTCAGTAGTTTTTGCGTGAAGAAGTAACAAACATACACACTCACAAACTTTCGCCAATATATTAGTGCGATAGTGTGATGTGAAAAGCAACTTTTATTAACAAGTATAAGTAGAGATAAATAAGACAATATTTACAAGACTTCAGAGTCATAAGAAAAATCTAAATTAAACCAGATTACAATCACTATTGACTTTCGGTTATTAGCCCCTTGTCGCGGCTTTTAAAAGCATGGAGCAAAATAAATATTCATTTAGGAGCAATGAATGCACGCGTAACGGTGGCCGATGGGACAACAACACTGTCCAAATGTTTACACTGAGCTTCATATTTACATAACAATTCCATGAAATAAACTTTCTTTCTCGCACACGTGTCGTGCTGTTTTATACCACAGTTAGGTCAAAGTATAACAAAATTAGCTGAAACTATTTTAACTGGTGCTTTTACCCATGAAACTAAACAACTTTCCCCATGGAACCCATAGTCAAATCGCAAAAAAAAATTTGGCTCTCCCAACTAATTAGATCAGCTGATCAGCCAACTTAGTATGGGAAGTCCAAATTTTTTTTTGATATTTGACTATGGGTTTCATGGAGAAAGTTGTTCAGTTTCGTGGTTAGAAGCACACGTAAAAATAGTTTCAGCTAATTTTGTTAAACCTTATATAATAGTACTAACAATATACAGTATTTACACTCCCTGCCGCCCTCTAGATTGCGACCTCACCCCCTCGTCACCCAGATTAATACAGATTGGTTATAGTTTGGTTTTCGAACGTATAGGATTTCGCCGTGATTTTGTGTGCTCCGTCATTTGTTTTTAGAAATGTCATTTCACGACCGTTGTATCATAATACCGTTGACTGACTCGGTGGCTCAGTGGTTAGTGCTCTTGACTACTGATCCGAGAGTTGTGGGTTCGATCCCCACCCAGGGCAAACATTTGTGTGATGAGCAGATTTGTTTGCTCTGTGTCTGGGTGTTAAATATCTATATATGTATGTATTTAAACGTATATAAGTAAGTATATCAGTCTCTGGTTCCCATAACACAGGGAATCCTGCTTTGGGGCCAGATGACCATGTGTGATTTGTCCCAGAATATTTATTTATTTATTTATTTTATAATAAAAAGAAGGAAAGTATACGTGTAAAATGTTTTGACTTAAAAGCTTGTTTTTATACAGCTTCAAGGGATCGTAGAACGAAGTGTTTCATATTAATTTCAACATGACACCACCACGCGTTCCTGAGAAACAGGGGTCTTAGCTTAGTAGACAGACAACGTACAACTTTTTTTCCTTTTGAGGTCAGAACCCTAAAAATTAAAGGAAAGAAGAATGAAGGTGTTTTTTTTAGCGCGCGAAGTATACTCAACTGCCTAACATTATAAAATTTGAGGTGCTTTGTTTTAGATTTCTTTTAATTCGTTAACGCTGACAATAAAAGGATAATTTGCCAGCAAAAATGGACTTAATTAATCGTTTTTTCTAGGAAGAACGATGAGTTAGTTCCTACACCCGACGTGTGTTAACCCCAATCTCTGGTATGAATTATGAGGTTCTTCTTGAAATAAAATGAAACATCGCCGATACTCCACCACACCTACTCCAAAGGTGTTGCTAAGAGGAAGTAACAAATGTGTTTTATAGCGTTTCAGCGGATCTTACTAAAGGATTCGCTGCAAAAGTGGAAACTTTATGTTAAGGCCTTAAGATGGGTCAAATATACAATTAACATAATTATTTTTAGTAGGAAGGAACAAATTGATTAATGATTTTAGGTACCTAAATAATAAAAATCAATTTTATTTTGCAAACACTTTTATTGTTAACTCAACAGAATTTGCAAATTAAAAAACGTGCTTGTTGCTCAGGTAACCCAATATGGAAGTAAAATTTGTTCATAAGAAGACGTTGCTTTCTTTATCGATCAAGAGAAACGAGCGGTTGATAATAAATTCAAAATATTCCCGATTGCCAGGAAATTCTGAGAGGCCGCCGCGCCGCAGGGCGCATGCGCGGTCCGGTCAGCGCGCGCGCCGCTGCGCCGTCGCCGGTATCGTCGCCGCCATCGTGAGAAAGTTTCGCGATCGCCGCCCAATCACCCGGTTATCTAACATTAAACCTGACCCCGCGGTCTCTTTGACAACCAGCTACAGCCACAAGCGATTTGTATTAATTACACCCCAGCCAACCGTATCGAACGATCAGAATTCACTTTGAATAATACCTAAACCTCAAAATCAATTACAATCCTATGATAAATTGAAAACGTCTGCTTGAAATGTACGAACGGGTAAGGTTTATGATATCAGACACGGATCAGATAAATAAGGTTGGATTGGCAATGTGCGCTGGGCAGGCGCGCCTCAAGTATGACTAGACAATCATACTTACCGAAGCATGCGTTCATACTTTTTATTTGCCTGTGATTGTGTTTAACGTACAGACTCTCGAAATGGTGTGAGACACAATTGCAGCCCTGTGTTCTAAGTGTGTTGTTTATTAGTGCGCGCAATTCGTGTATAATATGTGTTATTATTGCTTGTGTAGTAGAGTTGATGGGTTGGAGACAGGCGGCGACGCTGGTTTTCAAACAAAAGTGTGACTATTGCCAGTCCAATCTTATTTATCTTATCCGTGATATTAGTACATAGTATATTAGTACATAGATATTAGTACATATGTACACAGGCCAGCACATCAAGCTACACACTTTGGACTTTGTACCGTTCTTATGCCGAATGCGTATGGATCAGAATCGCACTACGAGTGTATAGCTTGATGTGCTGGCCTCTGTACATAGTAGCAGGTAGCAGTTCGAGCGGAGTCTAATTTGAAATGTTTTGATGGTCGCCGAGGAAATTATCGTTGGATCTCGGCTCAGGTCGGGCTGCTATTCTCCAAGTGTCGAATTTTGTTTACGAGGAGCCGTGTCGGTGTCGGTGGCGGGCAGTGTGACGCGCGCCGACACCCGACGCTGCCGATGGCTATCTCGCCAGCGGCGGGTGGTCCCGGTTCCTGGGACCCGCGCGGAAAACGCATTAACTGGTAATAAATTTGCTATAGAGACTTATAAAAATTACTATCACGGGGCATTAGATACGGAGCGTAGATTGCTGTTTAAAGTTTTCCGTAAATCGCTTTGCTTACTCATTAATTAAGTATTCATGTTTTCATAATTACGTCTTTGGGATGACATGGCTAACGTTACCTATGTACTTATTGATTTGAAACAGAATCACGATAATTCCGCAAGAATTCCGAGACATAATTAAATTCCTATAAAATAATTACAGTATAAACTCTGTAAAAAGTCACTCGATATAGGTAGCGATTTAATCTTTGAAACGTGAAAATTTTCTGGCTCCAGTTGGTTTCATAATATCAGCTCATATACTTCCCAACCGAGGGGCTCGAGCCTACTCTGAATTAGGACGATCGGGCCTTAGTTAACCACGCGGGTTGGTCAACTGCACACACAACCTGCGAGTTACTCCGCAGGCGTGTGCAGCCTTCCTCACGATGTTTTTACTTCACCGTAAGAGCGTTTGATAAACGTACATATGAAATCTAAATTATATAAATCACATTGGTACGTGGCAGGATTCGAACCACGACCTCCCGGTCAGGAGGCGGCAGCCCTAGCTGTTACGCCACCGACGTTGACGCTAATTTCTCTCTGTATAACGAAAACTCTAAATAACGTCACAAGATACCCGGTCCCTTGAGTGTCGCTATATAGAGTTTACACTGTATTATATAGATACCTACATAGTTATCTATTGATGTCTGAGGTTTTCCTTTTATTCACAATTGTTAAGCCCAGAAGTCGGAGTAAAACTTAAACTTGAGGCTGATGTCCTCTCCAAAATTGGCATTTGCTAATTATAATTAGCATAACAAAGATTTTTAGTTAAACGGCGACTAACACGAGTAGGAGTCATTTTGCGAAACTGTTTTACATGTATGACATCACGTCGTGTTAAACGAAACCAAAGAGAAACCTTCCAAGACGTGAGGATCTGCAAAGTTCAGCTTCATTCGTCTTTCGTATTACCGTCCCGTTAGGTGAAATACCTACATCTTTTAAATAAACATCAAAATGATGTGATTGTGAATACTACACATGCAAGATGTATCATCATCATCATCATATCGGCCGAAGGACGTCCACTGCTAGACAAAGGCCGACCACCGGTTCTGCGGGCAAGCTGTTTAATCTATTCAAAATCTATCCTCGACTACATCGTCAATTTCCATCAGGTGAGATGTGGTCAAACGCACTATTTTTTTTTATAAAATATATGTATAGGTTAATACATAATATAATAAAAATAGGTTATCATAATTGATACGCCACTCGAGGACGCCACACTAGCCAGAGCAAAGAAACTGAAACTGAAGATCAATGAAAATTGTATTTTTATTTATTTTATTTTTTTACTTAAAGCGGCAGCAAGGCCTGAAGAAATACATATATTAAATAACCTAATCAATTTAATAAAAAAATCCGACGGTCGAAAGTGAAATAAGAACAACAAAAAACGACTTCAAACTAGAAACTAAGGTTCCCCTCGATTTCTCTGCGATACCATCATCAGATCCTGGTATCCTTATCATGGTACCACCCTTGGGATAGTCCCAACAAAAAAAGAATAATCAAAATCGGTTAATAAACAATGAATTTATCCGCGAACACACATAAAAATATATATGTATATAGGATGATTTTTAATTAGTTCTTGATAGCAAAGGATATGAATGTACTCGTGATTACAAACAACTTTCCCAAAGAAACAATATGTCAAATATTAAAAAAAAAATATTTATACAATTTTGCCGAGTTGATAACTTATTATGTTTCAAAGACCAAAAATTTTTTTCTGATTTGACGTATAGTTTCCTTGGGAAAGTTGTTTGTAATCACAAGTACATTCATATCCTTTGCTATCAAGAACTAATTTAAAGTCACCCTGTATATAAACAGTCCAAAATATAATTATACGGTCGAATTGGGAAACCTCCTCCTTTTTTTGAAGTCTGTTAAAAAGGCTTGCCGTCACAAACATCGAATACACAGGACAAATGATTCGAAATAAAGTCAAGACGGTGAACCGAGAATCAGCCCCTCATAAATTAAACAAAATCATAAAGACTTATCAGACGATAATAGGATAAAGAAGACAAATGTAGGCTCGAAACAACGACGGGCACGATAGACCCCGGATTAGATCACGACTATTTGTTGTGAGTGTTACCTCACACGGTGACCCAAGTGCCCAAGGCAAGCGGGACATTAAAATTCCGTAAACTCCTCACATTACTGTCAGTTGTTATAGAGTCGTGTTACTTTACGTCGTATAGGTTGAATTCATCATACTTACTGCTTTAATGCTTAATGCGTACTGTAGAGACCTTTGCAAACAGCATAAACTTAGATACTCTAGCTATTATATTTTAAGTCTATGCTCTAACTCTTGGTAACATTGTGCTGAAAAATCTAGTGAAGATTACTCTGCTTCAAATATTTTATTTTAATATTTTTATGTCTCTCTGAAGTGGCAGTGGGCAGGGCACATAGCTCGTAGTACAGATGGCCGATTGGGCGTAAAGTTCTCGAGTGGCGAGCGCGCACCGGAAAACGTAGCGTAGACAGGCCTCCCACGCGGTGGACCGACGACCTGGTGAAGATCGCGGGAAGCCGATGGATGCGGGAAGCGCAGGACCGGTCGTCGTGGAAATCCTTGAGGGAGGCCTTTGTCCAGCAGTGGAAGATTTTCGCCTGATATGATGATGTCTCTGCCGGCTGGCTGACTTTTAAATCGATTACTTTAGGTATGTGGTTGTTCCATCTGATGATGGAGAGGTACTGAGAAACTTCCCGAGGGTTCTATTCAGATTAAAAGCTAAAAATCTTGACAGAAATCCAAACGCGAATGTTTAAAATTTAAATGAGGCTTTTTATAAATAACGCGCGGCAAGAACACAAGGTGGTTCGATGGACCAATAAGATCATTACAGTAGTAAGAGCATCATCATCATCAGATCAGACAAAAAACGAAAGGCACACGAACCTTTAAATGTAACTCTGCCTGTACGAGTACAGCATTACAAAGACTTTACTAGCATTTACAGATGTGTACCTACAGTATTCTAGCAAATAAAGCCCTTGAAGTTTCAGTTTAATCTCAAGTAAACTTTATTAATTATAAGAAGCCTTTTAAGAAGGCTCAAGGTCACCCAAAGAGCAATGGAGCGTGCAGGCTCGGAGTTTTCTACGTGATGAAATCAGAAATGAGGAGATCCGTAGGAAAAACAAAATAACCAACATAGCCGTCACAATCGCTAAACTTAAGTGGCTGTAGGCGGGACACATAGCTCGTCGAACAACGGTCACTGGGCAGTAAACTTTTAGTGGCGACAGCGCACCGGAAGACTGGTGGTTAAGATCGCGGGAAGCCGCAGCTGGATGCGGGCAGCGCAGACCGGTCTCTGTGAAAATCCTTGGGGGAGGCCTTTGTCCAGCAGTAGCAGTGGACGTATTTCACCCGATATGATGACGAAACTTTGTTATTAACAACACCAATAATATATTTTTGCAACTTAAAAAAAACAAACAAATACATTATTTCCTTATTCCATGTTCATTCAAGCAAAAGAACACTTAAAGTTCATTGGATATCGTGCGTACAATCTTAAATTATTCATTTCCAACTTCTTAGAGAAAATACGGTCTCATCGGCGTATCTTTTCTTTGGAACGCATGAAATATTCATGGAGCGCGTGATTTACCTCACAATTTACTTCTATATTGGATGTTGAACGTGTTATTGGCAGAAAACAATACATTTAACCTTTACGAAGGTGCCTCTAGGTTGAGATACGCTACGCAAAGAGAATATTCTAGCTTAAGTAATATAATATTGAATTATTTTTGTATCCCTCTTATTGCTATTTTTACCTGACTGCGCCGTAAGAAGTGTATGTATGTATATTTATTTGGCACGTTCTGGGCCTTAACGGCGTGATAGGTGTCGTTAGATTAGTTTTGATCTCGTGAGTGACATAGGATACATTTTTACCCGACAGGCCAAAAAGAGGGATTATGTTTTTATGTAGTCGGATTTTTATTTTTTATTAACAATTTCTTTTTATTATTATTTAAACGATGATCATCATCATCACAATATCAGCCAAAGGACGTCCTGGAAATAGGCCTCCCCCAAGGATTTCCACGACGACCGGTTCTAGATATTTAATCAAATTTGAGGCTGCGCAGTTTCGATGCCTCCTGTATACGTTTACATACAGTTATAAAAAATAATTAAAAATAGTCCCAAAAAAATTACTACGATGAAAACTAATTATAAACATCGATATGTCTCTACTCAATACATTCGCAGAGTTGGATTCAATCCGGCACGTCGTCGGCGGAAGTGTGCCAATCGCTCATAATCATTAATTACTATATTTCAGGGATAAAACCATACCATACCATATTTAAGGAAAAATTTCAGTTGTAGTAATTTACATAGCAGTTTAAAAACCATACCATACCATATTTAAGGAAAAATTTCAGTTGTAGTAATTTACATAGCAGTTTAAAAACCATACCATACCATATTTAAGGAAAAATTGCAGTTGTAGTAATTTACATAGCAGTTTAAAAACCATACCATACCATATTTAAGGAAAAATTTCAGTTGTAGTAATTTACATAGCAGTTTAAAAACCATACCATACCATATTTAAGGAAAAATTTCAGTTGTAGTAATTTACATAGCAGTTTAAAAACCATACCATACCATATTTAAGGAAAAATTGCAGTTGTAGTAATTTACATAGCAGTTTAAAAACCATACCATACCATATTTAAGGAAAAATTTCAGTTGTAGTAATTTACATAGCAGTTTAAAAACCATACCATACCATATTTAAGGAAAAATTTCAGTTGTAGTAATTTACATAGCAGTTTAAAAACCATACCATACCATATTTAAGGAAAAATTGCAGTTGTAGTAATTTACATAGCAGTTTAAAAACCATACCATACCATATTTAAGGAAAAATTGCAGTTGTAGTAATTTACATGGCAGTTTAAAAACCATACCATACCATATTTAAGGAAAAATTGCAGTTGTAGTAATTTACATAGCAGTTTAAAAACCATACCATACCATATTTAAGGAAAAAATTCAGTTGTAGTAATTTACATAGCAGTTTAAAAACCATACCATACCATATTTAAGGAAAAATTTCAGTTGTAGTAATTTACATAGCAGTTTAAAAACCATACCATACCATATTTAAGGAAAAATTGCAGTTGTAGTAATTTACATAGCAGTTTAAAAACCATACCATACCATATTTAAGGAAAAATTGCAGTTGTAGTAATTTACATGGCAGTTTAAAAACCATACCATACCATATTTAAGGAAAAATTGCAGTTGTAGTAATTTACATAGCAGTTTAAAAACCATACCATACCATATTTAAGGAAAAATTGCAGTTGTAGTAATTTACATAGCAGTTTAAAAACCATACCATACCATATTTAAGGAAAAATTTCAGTTGTAGTAATTTACATAGCAGTTTAAAAACCATACCATACCATATTTAAGGAAAAATTTCAGTTGTAGTAATTTACATAGCAGTTTAAAAACCATACCATACCATATTTAAGGAAAAATTGCAGTTGTAGTAATTTACATAGCAGTTTAAAAACCATACCATACCATATTTAAGGAAAAATTGCAGTTGTAGTAATTTACATGGCAGTTTAAAAACCATACCATACCATATTTAAGGAAAAATTGCAGTTGTAGTAATTTACAAAGCAGTTTAAAAAAATACAAAAATTGCTCACTAAATTGCCCTCCTAAATTGCACTGAAATGTAAAAAAAATAAGTCGCTTCGTTTTCCGTCATTTTTAATAAATCAAAATTAGGTACATCAATATCGCTGAGAAACTATGATTTATCGTTTATTTACAGAGGTTTTGACAGATGATAACAACTAGTTTTAACCATAGTAGGTTTTATGGTTTTAGATTTACATCAGGAGGTCGCGGGTTCGATTACCGGTGGAAGCTTACTTTGTAGGACTCGGTTTGGTTGGTAGAAGAGCATTTTCTAAGCCCACCTGGCTAGCTTGCCGCCAAACATCAAAGCTAACAACATTGATGTGTTCCGGCTTGAAGATAAGTTAGCAAGTTCTCCATTGCGTTGTGAAATCTTCCATCTACGGTATCATCATCACTTACCATCAGGTGAGATGATGCCGAGGGCTTACCAATAGTAAATAAAAAAAATAACTCAAATGACTTATAGTAAACTACCCTGTTTATTTATTTACAGCAGTCAGAGGAAACTGGGCATGGGGAGGGATAAGGGACAAGGCCGCGATTGACAAGGCCTAGTCAATGTTAGAAACGTTAAACTTTAATAGGATTAAATAAAAATAATGCTTGTACATTTATTTAAACTTATCTTGCTCAATTAATATAGTTAAGGCTTTAAGATGATTCAATGCGAGCAGGTTGATACGTGTTAAAATAAAATCGAACTTAAGTCTATTCAATTTAAGTTCAAATCAATGCGGGCTCCAACGCGGCTGTTACGTTGAAACCAAACGCCCAATTATCGATTTTTACATGTTTTTATTACTTTTCTTCACTTTCAAAAAAGTTAAAAAAAATTTTTTTAATTAAAATGAAAGATGTTAAAGTTACTGTTTTTTATATGTTGGTTTCATTCAACATTAACTATTTGTTTTCGAGAAATTTTGCAATTAATGCCAAAAACAGAGTCACAGTAAATTTTTTTTTACATCAAAAGTGGTAATATTTTTAAAATTGTATTCATTAAAAACGATTTTTTATTACTTATAGTATATAATATATTTTTCCATAGTGATAGCTTATGACGACTTTCAATAATTTGAATTGAATATTGTCAATTGACTCATCTTAAGGCCTTAAGTTATAGAATATAAATATTAACGCTGCAAATAAATACCTACGATTTTGTCGTATTTATCGTATTATTTCAATGATGAATTGTGTAATTACAAGTGCGTAGGTTAAAGAAGATTTCTATCAATCTTCAAGCGTATAATTTCCTCGTGTGGAACTGGCTGGATCAATAATATATTAGTCGCAACCAGTGACTTATATATTACTGGCGTAGTCGCAACACTCGCAAGTGGATGACTTGATCGATTCGACTACAGACTCGCGCATAAACTCCATAATTATTAAGCACAAGTTGCCCGCGTAGATATCAGGGTGTGCAGACATCGAAGCGCCTAGTGATCTTTTTTCATAACGTAAGTTGACCCGGCGTCTGTGGCGTAATGGCTAGGGCCGCCGCCTCCTGTCCGGGAGGTCGTGGTTCGAACCTGCCACGTACCAATGTGATTTCGAATTTAGATTTCATATGTACTTTTATCCGACGTTTTTACGGTGAAGGAAAACATCGTGAGGAAACCTGCACACGCCTGCGGAGAAACTTAAAGGTTGTGTGTGAAGTCGACCAACCCGCACTGGGCCCGCGTGGTCGACTAAGGCCCGATCGCCCTTAATCAGGATAGGCTCGAGCCCCTCGGTGGGGACGTATATGAGCTGATATGAATGAAAGTTGACCCGGAAGGGCCATTTTAAATATTGGTGAAAGGTTTTTGTATTTGGATGAGTAGGTTCGGAGATTACCTTTTACATATAAACTTACATACATTGAGGCGTCGGCGCACCCTCCATTACGCCGATGTGACGCACAAAAAGAAGTATAGGGGCAGGGTTCTTGATCCACTAAAACTGAATTAAAATATATTGAAAACTTAAAAATGGAAAATGACAGTATATGGTAGAACAGGATGGGGCTCGAATGACAATTTCAAATACAAAACCAATGACAAAAAAGTAAAAAAAGTCAAAAAGATGATATAGAAGGAGGTTAGAAATAAAAAACCCAAAAAGATTAACTTCGTCACACGTACATTACAAACTTTACCTCTTTAATTGAGTTGTACGAACATTATGATATTATTAATTTTTTTTATTCACAATTGGTAAACCCTTGACAACATCTCACCTGGTGGTAAGTGACGATGTTGCCGAAGATGGATGGGCAAGATACAATCACTTGGACATGTGGTGTTGACGAGGTTGCTGCTGCATTTCACAATTGGACTCAAAAACACGACTTGACATGACATATTAAACAACTTTTTTTAGGAAACTTGACTATCCGATAAATTTGTTATAGTATTTTACCTACCTCATCTTATCAGCTCATATACGTCCCCACCCTAGCAACTTCACACACAACCTGCAAGTTTCTCCGCAGGCGTGTGCAGGTTTCCTCGCGATGTTTTCCTTCACCGTAAGAGCGTCGGATAAACATATGAAATCTAAATCTAAATTCGAAATCACATTGGTACGTGGCAGGATTCGAACCACGACCTCCCGAACAGGAGGCGGCGGCCCTAGCCGTTACGCCACCAACACCTACCTACTTCAATACATAAAACTTTTAACCGACTTCAAAAAAGGAGGAGGTTCTATGTTCCACTGTATGTATTTTTTTTATGAATGTTCACCGATTCCTCTGTTAATTGTGGACCGATTTTCAAAATTCTTTTTTTATTCGAAGGAGTATACTCCCGAGGTGGTCCCATTTTTATCAAGTCAGGATCTGGTGATGGAATCGCAGGGAAATCGAGGGCAACACTCAAATTTTATAAGCAACGTGTTTTTCATATATTTTCTAAAACTATTCAAGTTTTTGCGTTTGGTACACATCATCTCATGTTAATGAGCTGATGATGGAAGGTACAACTCCTTAACGGTTAGGAGTTGGAGAATAATTCTTTAATGAGTTTCTTCCAGATCCCTCGAGAACTGTATAGGATCATGCTGATAAGTAGTCTATGTCCCACTTCCCAGTCCCTTAACAATCTCTGTGCAAAGAAATCACATCAGTCCGGAGCTTCGTTGTGATGTACAAGAAATCAACAAGAATTAATTTTTTTTCAGTTCCTCCTAGAACTGTGTCGGACTGTGCTATTTTCACCGGAAAAAGGAGCCTTTTGCTCCATTGCGAGTTGCGTCGTTAAAGATGGCCAAAAAAATAAACAAACAAACACAATTTCACATTTATAATAATATTCCAATTATAATTACCGTAGCTAATTATTTTATATAGGAGGGTATATGAGACCTTTGAACCTTGATTCGATAGAATCGTACAAGTTATAACAGCTATGTGCTTTTCAAATTGTTTATTTAACTAGCTTTTTCCCGCGGCTTTGCCCGCGTGGACATCGTTTTTATGACTGTCTTTAAGGGTGATTAGTAAATTATGTCGTTTCCCACCTACTCAACCATCTCTGTGCAAAAAATCACAACAATCGAGTATTTTTTTAGTTCCCTCAAGAACTGCATCAGATGATGCTATTTTCCCGGGATAAAAGTGTAGCCTATGTCCTTCCCCGTGACACAGGCTACCTGCATGCCAAATTTCATAAAGATTGGTCAAGGCGTTGAAGCGCGAAAAGGTAACAAACAAACACATTTTCACATTTATAATATTATTATAGCATGGACAATCAGAAGTATTTGTAAAAAGTATGCAAAACTCCTCTCTCCAAATGCTGTTCCACAGTTAATTTCAGTTGCATTACGAGTAGAAAGCGTAGTGAAAATTTATCAAAGGAACATAAGATGCGTGGGCGCAGCGCCGCCAGCAGCGCAGCGCCAGTAAACAAACAGAACTAATGGCGAGATCGAGAGCAGTCGAAGTCTAGGGCACTGCAGTCAATACAAATGGCTTGCACTTCCGGTACGTTCCGATAATGCTGACTCTGATCTTTTACTATTATCTTGATCACAATTTTTGGTAGGTACTACTTATTGTAAATGAGAATAACTTTCGAAAAAACTTAAAAATTTTTAGGTATACACGCTTTTATTTGAAAATAATTTTATTCTATCAGCAAACCCAGCTTTCATTTGATAGCCATATGCGGGTGCATACAAATTAACTGGTCCGCCGTGTTTGGGAGTCCACCATATTGCATTTAGGGTGACGTCACTGAGCTAACCATGCAATGTCATCCAAACTAAACGTGTTTCAGCTCAATCGGAAACCAAGAAATGGTTCTGATTCAGCTTGCAAGATTTGACCTAAACAAACATACGAATACATAGTGTACGTTAAAAAAAAATATCTTTTAAATAAGGATTTTTTGAACCTTAGTAGATGCTGGTAGCATCATCATCATCATCATCATATCAGCCGAAAATCGTCCACTGCTGGACAAAGGAAAAAGGGGAGGCCCAAGGATTTCCACGACGACCGGTCCTGCGCTGCCCGCATCCTTCAGTTTAGTGATTCTCTGAGCTATGTCGGTTACTTTAGATCTCCTGCGGATCTCCTTGTTTCTGATTCGATCACGTAAAGCTGGTAGCATAAGAGAGCTTATAATAACTTTTTCTAAAAAACAAACCTGCTCTACAGTTTTTTTGCCATTAATAGGCATTTCTGTGGGAAGAATGTTTTGAGAGCTCACGCAACACAAAGTTCTGCATTTCCTAAACTTAAAGATAAAAACTGAATCGGACTAACCTTATCAAGAATTCACTTTCAAATGTATAAACCTATGAATATTACAAGAAAGGTCTACTGAAAATAAACTTCCATGAAACAACGTAGGGTTCAGTGACAACGGGCGGCGGCGGCGGCGGCGGCGGCGGCGGCGGCGGCGGCGGCGGCGGCGGCGGCGGGCAGTAACCTTGTTTTTACGACCGCGCGCACAGAGGAACCACGCACTGGGGTGCAATGTTTAGGATTATAGGTACTTACATTCGAAGCTTTAAAAGAGTAACGAAAAATTCGTTAACTACTTGTACCTCAAAGTAAATATCAATATTATCAATTATCATAACATTAAGGTAAAAACAATGAAAAGAAATAAGTAAAACACCCTAATTAGAATAATATTTTAAATAGAAACACACAATATTTTATTTAGATTCACAGAAAATCCATTAAACGCGCCCAGAACCCTGTCTGTCGCATTTCCAGCTCCCAGTTGCGACAGATTAGGGGGTGGGGGCTAATTACAGCTTGACAGTTAAGAGGTTATCTAAAAGACATAGATTGCTCGTATATACGTAGGTACGTGAATAAAGAGCTGTTTATACTGGCCAAGAACAACAGACGGTTTAGACGTGAATCTGGCAACACCGTCTGTTGTTCTTAGCCAGTGTAAGCAGTGCCAGTGTATCTACAGTCGATTTACTGTATTTAATGTCGATTTAATATATTTAATGTCCATTTAGTGTATTTCATGTCGATTAACTGTATTTAATGTCCATTTACTGTATTTCATGTCGATTTCATGTATTTAATGTCCATTTACTGTATTTCATGTCGATTTACTGTATTTAATGTCCATTTACTGTATTTCATGTCGATTAATTTAATGTATCTAATGTCCATTTACTGTATTTCATGTCCATTTAATGTATTTAATGTCCATTTACTGTATTTCATGTCGATTTACTGTATTTAATGTCCATTTACTGTATTTCATGTCGATTTAATGTATTTAATGTCCATTTACTGTATTTCTTGTCGATTTAATGTATCTAATGTCCATTTACTGTATTTCATGTCGATTTACTTTATTTAATGTCCATTTACTGTATTTAACTTAAAATTTTGTATATTTTTTATAAGATATCACTTATGAATATTTCATATTTTTGAATGAATACACTGTTACGCTATTGCTTTTGGCGTTTTTGCATTTGGCAACACTGCAACAGACGTTAAAAATTCGCAAATCAATACATAGGATAAAAATCGCTCAACCCTACACATATTATAAGTCATTTATATATAAAAAAAAACGAAAACAACAATATCCCAAAACAAAAACAGTACAACTTATAATTTCCAATATAAATTAGTAATTTATCTCATTCCTTCAGATTGTCGAGTGGTGGCATTTCGAAAATCGCACGCCAGGGACTGCGGCAGGTACACACCTATATGGATCTAGCCTGGACCTGGACCTGGGATTATGATTTATGGGCCGTTAATGCAAACCTATAGCTCCAAGTGTTAGAAAGCTCCGCGAGAACAAAGGTATGTGATCACTGATCCAATGAATAACATCACGATTTGCAAACCTTATGTTTTGATTTCATTTTAATTTTCATACTTTTGCATATTGTTTATTTAACTGTTTTATTAAAATTTACAATGTGAAGTTAAAACAGAAGACGATCATTTCTTGCGACAGTGCAGCGCTACCAAGCCTCTTACTTAGGTACACTTAACCTCAATAGTCAATACCAAATGCAATAGCCAGCAAATCTTGTAGAAACACAACGACTACACTACACTGCCTACTGCCGTCCATATTATACCGCTTTTGGCATAATCGCAGCTTACTGACAACCCACACTCCGCATACGCGGTACAATTCTAATAAAACTAAATTACTGACCGTGATGGTATCGTAGATGCCGTTCTGGTCGCTCCGCTGGGATACGGCGGTGGTGACGGACGGCGCGGGCAGCGTCGTGGCGGCGCGTGCAGGCGGGGGCGACAGCGGGAGCGGGTCGCCATTGCGCGCCCACGTGCGGTGGATCTGCCAGCTGGTGTCCGTGAAGCGTGCTCGATCCTGGGGAAGAAAAGTTGACTGTCAATGATGTTCGCTAGTTGGTTAAATCTAATATAGATTTACTTTGTCAACTGTCAATGATGTTCGCTAGTTGGTTAAGATCTAATTGTAGATTTACTTTGTCAGTACGGTCAAAGTACATATTATATTAGTACTAACATACAGTATGGACACTCGCTGCCGCTCTCTAGATTGCGACCTCACCCCCTCGCAGAGATGTGATTTTTCCCGGAAAAAACCCGAATGTAGGAATTAACCCGGGAATATTCCGAAAAAAATCCCAATTGGGAAAATACTTGGTATTTTTTTAAAAAACGCATATAAAAGTTGTGTTAGTAAAGGTAAAGGTACACAAATATGTAAGTATATAAGAATAAGTATAGCTATATACTATAATTCACATAATTTAACAGTAATTCGTATTGTATAAATAAAATAGAAAAATAACTGAAGAAAGAAATGAACTGATCATTTGGCTGAAAGTGTAAGTGTAAAAAAAAAACACCTGTATTTTTCAACCTAAACACTGGCAGAATTGTCAATAATGACAGAAGCCATCGATTTATAATGGTTGGTTGAAGACTTGCGGGAGCGAGAGAGAAGCATACGCGGTACGCGCAGCTCTTTCTTGTCAGTAGTGTGGATAATCTTGAGTTAATCACATATTATTCTCGCTGTGTACCACGCACCGATGTTTGCTATCTAATATATCGACGACCCGGATACTGTTTTATGGATATTTGTTTCATCATCATCATCATCATATCAGCCAAAAATCGTCCACTGCTAAACAAAGGTCTTCCCCAAGGATTTCCACGACGACCGGTCCTGCGCTGCCCGCATCCATCGGCTTCCAGCGATCTTCACCAGGTCGTCGGTCCACCGCGTGGGAGGCCTGCCTACGCTACGTTTTCCGGTACGTGGTCGCTACTCTAGAACTTTACTGCCCCATCGGCCATCTGTTCTACGAGCTATGTGCCCTGCCCACTGCCACTTCAGTTTAGCGATTCTGTGAGCTATGTCGGTTACTTTAGTTCTCCTGCGGATCTCCTCGTTTCTGATTCGATCACGCAGAGAAACTCCGAGCATAGCACGCTCCATTGCCTTTTGGTGACCTTGAGCCTTCTTTTGAGGCCTATAGTAAGCGACCATGTCTCAGTTCCGTAATTCATCACTGGCAACACATACTGGTCGAAGACCTTAGTCTTGAGACACTGCGATATTTGCGACGTGAAGATATTGCGAAGCTTCCCAAACGCTGCCCAGCCGAGTTGGATTCGTCGAATGATCTCTTTTTTGAAGTTGGACCGGCCTAGCTGGACTGTTTGTCCCAGGTATACATATTCGTCAACAACTTCCAGTGTAGAGTCTCCAACCTTTAGAGGGGTGGGTGCGTCACGGAAATTTAACATTACTTTCGTCTTGTCCATGTTCATTCTAAGACCCACTTGTTGAGAGACTTTACTAAGGCCATCGAGCATTGTTCTTAGGTCTTCCATAGTCTCAGCCATGACCACGATATCGTCAGCGAATCGGAGGTGGGATATGTACTCGCCGTTGATATTGATGCCGAGTCCACCCCAGTCCAGAAGCTTAAAAACATCTTCCAGGGCACATCCCAGGTTTCGACTGAATCAAAGGCCTTCACATAGTCCACGAACGCCAAGCATAGTGGCTGATTGTACTCTTCGGTCTTCTGTATAATCTGCCGCAGCGTATGTATGTGGTCTTTGGTACTAAATCCTTTTCGGAAACCAGCTTGTTCGGGAGGCTGGAAGTCGTCAAACCTGCGTGCGAGACGATTCGTAATGACTCTCGAAAACAGCTTGTAGACATGGCTCAGAAGTGAGATGGGTCTGAAGTTCTTCAGCAGGGTGTTGTCACTCTTTTTGAAGAATAGCACGACCACACTTCTGTGCCATGTCTTAGGCGTTTGTCCCTCGAGTATAACGGAATTAAATAACTTCTGAAAAGCTTTTACTCGTAGTACCGGTGATCCACCTGCTTTCAAAAGTTCAGCCGTAATTCCATCATCACCCGGTGCCTTGTTGTTCTAGAGCTGTTTGAGAGCCATTCTAATCTCGTACAGGCTAACGTCCGGGATATCTTCGGTATAGTGTCGGGTTAGTCTGGCTCTTGGGTCTTCAGCCAGATCGCTGACAGGCAAACGTGTGGTCTTGTACAATTGTCCATAGAATCAAACTGGAATCTTCTACACAAACACTAAGATGATAACGACGAAGATGATGACCCCTTATCTTCTCCTTTGGTAATGAGTAGTCCGATCCTTGATGAGCAACCATCTACAACACAAAGAAACCAAGCAGAAATAGATTTTTTTACTATTGCACATTTCACAGATTCTAATGATTGCGACAGCAGTTAAAAGTATAATCCAATTTACATATTTTTTTCTTACTGGTTTATTCTCTTTCGTATTAAATAATTTTGATTATCACAATTTTGTTTAATTCTTATTTTCATACTTATGGCAAAGTATATATATTAGTACTGACGTACTTATGGCTGTTGTATCTAATGATAATGTGTCGAAATGCAGTGCACAGTATTTTTCACAGTGTTGGACCCCATTTCCTACAGATGAAAACCAATAATAGTTATAATAATAACAACCATGAAAGAACCCACCGTGTGGGTTTTTACCCAAATAAATTCCGGGTTTTTTCCCATTTGGGAAAAAACCTTGGAACTTTCCTATCGGGATTTTTCCCACCGCCCATCTCTACCCCCTCGTCACCCAGATTGATACAGATTGGTTACAGTTTGGCTGTCTAACGTATATGGGATTTCGCCGCCATTTTGTTTGTTCCGTCATTCGTTTTTTGAAATGTCATTTTTGGCCCGTTTAATGAAGTGTCCAGGGTGTGGTGAAAGTACAGGCTCACTTGGTGGAGCCTGAGTGCAGCCCATTATTGTCACTTATCTATCAGTGACTTTTATGACTTTCCATAAAAGTTGAGGAGTACCACAGTCATAGATCAAGTTGTTGGTCGTTGTCCACCTACTCAGTCCACCTGGGTGGACCACAAGCATTATTTTGTGTACGCTCAGTGCAAGCCAGCCGACTATATTCGCAATCAATGTAACATAAAAACTATTTTACACTGTAATAATTGACAACGCTAGAAACGATAATAATTCCCGAGTTCAATCAAATGATTAAAACCACAATCAATCAACGGACAATGTATTTTTCTAGTGATTGGTTTTAAAACTACTAACCTGATTTTGATGAAACTTGTTCTGTTCCCTAAGTTGAAATAAAATATACCAAGTGTACAACTACTTAATTATTGCTATGTATCATGTCAAAATCATAAAAGACATACATTTATGCAATTCCTTTATGTTATAAAATTACGATACGCTTTATTGTATTGTATAAATTAGTCACTTTGTACGCAATTACATTCTGTCAGCTTCATGTTTTGTTATTTTTTTCAAATCTACAATTGGTAAGCCCTTAACATCATCTCACCTGATGGTAAGTGACGGTGATGCCGAAGATGGAAGTGGGCTTACCAAGATTCCCAAATACAATTATTTAAAAGCCGGAACACATTAATGCTGTAAACATTGATGCTTGGCGGCAAAACTTAGATAATATGGTGGTAGCTAGCAAGGCGGGCTTAGAAAATGCCATACCACTAACCAGAGTCATACAAAGTTAGACTCCGTCGGGAATCGAACCCGCGACCTCCTGATGTGAAGCTAATTTACCGTTACGGTTATAGTAAAATATAATTTCACATTTGTCTTTTCATGATTAACTCTTTCCGCAATACAGGAAAATGACAGCAGGGTACGTAAAATCTAATGATATTGCATTTCATTGTATGCTTGCTTTGGTACCTATTTACTACCTAATCAACTTGCAAAAGATTACGCATTGTCTTTTCCGTATTTATATTTAAAAGGTCCGAAAATTTATATTTATTATGTTAAGTTACGTCAAGTTTTTGCTAAATATTTGTTTTGTTTTATGTAACGGAAACGTATTTCATTATATTAAGTAGGCAGGTATTACAAAATCTGTAACTACAAGCAAGCGAGTGACCATTGCAAATTCATTTAGCATTGAGATGAAGAGTTTCGAGAGTCGGAGAGTTGCGTCATTTGACCGCTTACCCTATGGAAATTCTAATCAGCTAACAAAAGAGTTTGGATCCGGAATATGGTTTCTTTTCTATGGAGTACGTTTACAACTTCACGCTACCCCACAGATCTGGACAGAAGGATCCGCCCGTCTCCATATTTTACTCAAATTTTCTTCATACATGGAAAAAGTAGCGCCATCTGACAAAACTTGTAAGAACTAGCATGGGCGAGAGTTGACGTCAGTGCCACGCTAAAAGGATCTTGGTAGAATTGTCGCTTTAAAAATGCGTGTATTTAATTATAAGGTTATTTAACCATGATACGATATTCTTTTTGCCTTTCTTTCATGATTTTTACAGCCTCTAACAACACAAAAAGGCATTTTTATATGGAATTTATTTCCACCACACTCTGCAATTTCCCGGAGACGACTGAGTCGCGAGTATGCGAAACTTTTGATTTTCGCACCAATTCGCTGGGAGTATTAGTCGTGCGCGTTGGTCGGGTCCTTGCGCCAGTAATATAGAAGTCATTGCGCTACCCTACATTCCTCTCGCGAGAAACCTTCTGTGCGATTCTCTAATCGATATTGTCTCGCTTCTTTAACGCTAACATTCCTGTCACGTCCGCGACTTCCGAGCCGGACTTCTTTGTACAGTCGGCGAGTATAGGACATTGGCTATAACTAATCGAAAATGGGTGTAAACACCAGGTAACCTGATGACACAGTTGATTAGTATGGAGGCGAGGCCAGTGTCTACACTTTGTTATATGTTTTAGGCGAGCCATGTGATTTTTTACCCGACTGCGCCAGATGGAGGGTTTTTTTTTTATTAACAATTGTTAAACCCTTGACAACATCTCACCTGGTGGTACGTGACCATGTTGCCGAAGATGGAAGCGGGCTTATCAAGATTCCCCTACGCAATGGGGAACTGGCTATCTTATCTTCATGCCGGAACACACCGATGATATCAACATTGATATTTGGCGGCAAAACTTAGATAAGATGGTGGTAGCTAGCCAGGCGGGCTTAGAAAATGCCCTACCACCAACCAAACCGAGTCATACAATTGACCCCGCCGGGAATCGAACTCGCAACCTCCTATGTAAAGATAGTGAACTTTGCCTCTGAGCTACGGAGGCGGTTAAAAAAAGGGTTATTTTTTTCAAGTGTATGTATGTATGTGTGTATATTTATGTGGCACGCTCTGTAGCCTAAACGGCTTGATGGATTTTGGGGTGCGAGGTGTCGTTAGATTCGTCTTGGTCCCGTGAGTGACATATAGGATACATTTTTACCCGACTGGCCAAAAAAGAGGGGTTAAGTTTTTATGCAATTTGGGTTTTTAATTTATTGTTAATTCGTGTAGTTATTTTAAATCAAAGAACAATTATTTAGAACAGCAATTGTATTTTATGACTTATACAGTTACAATACCGTGTAAAGTTCAAAAATAATTGTAAGATTTAAGATTATATAAAAAAAAAAACAATTGGGTAATATACAAGTAATAAGGTATTCGATACATGCAATTTTTAGGGTTCCGCACCCAAAGGGTAAAACGAGACCCTATTACTAATATTTCGCTGTCCGTCTATCACCAGGCTGTATTTCATGAACCGTGAATGCTAGACATTTTAAATTTTCACAGATGATGTATATTTCTGTTGCCGCTATAACAACAAATACAAAAAATTAAAAAGAGAAAAAATAAGGGGGGTCTCCCTCCATAAAAAACGTGTTTTGCTTTAAAAATGATGAAACTAGCGCCATCTAGTATGGTGGTACGGAACCCTATGTATGCGGTTCTGACTCGCACTTCGTCGGTTTTTAATAAATCTTATTTTACATAATTGAAAACGCTAAACACGTTAAAAAACCGACTTCCATCGCAACAAATTAGTACATTTTTGCATTATTATTTTTGGTTTTTGTTAATTTTCTGATAAAGTACTACACCGATTTTGATAAAAATTATATGGGACCACACGGAAAGCACTAGGTTTCAAATAAAAAAAGAATCATAAAAATCGGTTCACCCAGTCCAAAGTTATGAGGTAACAAACATAAAAAATAATAAAAAAAAAACATACAGACGAATTGAGAACCTCCACCTTTTTGGAAGTCGCTTGAAAACTGTGGTTGTCAGTAAACAGTGTTATGCTTTTAATAAATAACTGCTAAAGGGACCTACATAAAATGCTGAATGGTCTACATTCATTGACTAACCGCCCCGCCCGCCCCGCCCGCCCATTCATATTATGTCGTACGTGACCTTGTAAAATATGTTTAATATGTAAGCAATCATAAATTCATATTCAAACACAAAGGCATGTCACAATGTAGAGGCGCTGACAGCGGGTACGCGTGTGTGAAGCAGTTATGAGGCAGACACGCGCGCATACAAATTGTATTATTTTATTATACAGGATGCTTAAAATCTGGATATGAATATGAAACTAAACAACTTTCTCCGAGGAGAAATCCATAATAAAGTATATTTTTTCAAGTAGTCTTAAATATTTTTGGGACCTCTTCTACATGTTTTGATCAGATATATAGTTTAATTTGTATATCTGGCAGGCATATTGTATGATAAGTCATTTTAAAATCGGTCAGGCAAATTTTAAAATGATGTACACAGATAGATTCGGTCAGGTTTGATTGATTATACAATCAATTCGCGACCCCCCCCCCCCCCCCCCCCTGAGTAGCAGAAATATTCGTATGGCATTTAAGAATTTGCCTGGCCATTTGTAAAATGACGAATTACACTACACTATATACCTGCGACATGCATACGGGACTGTTGTTGTAAATTCGCTAAAACATCATTTTAGTAGGCCTTCACTGTTCCCGAGAACCACAGAGTATTGAATTGACAGTTTTATTACGAATTATGATGCAAACTCTTTAGAGGGCAGGACTACTGGTAGGCAGACTGACTTTGCGCTTTGTTCAAACTCGGAAAAAGGTACTTAATTACCGTTTAGTCTTTTTTAAAAATTCACAATTGGTAAGCCCTTGGCATCATCACACCTGATGGTAAGTGACTATAATGCCGAAGATATAAGCGGGCTTACGAAAATTTCCCAGCAAATCTTATCTTCAAGCAGGAACACAATAATATCGTTAAATGTTTGGCGGCAAAACTTAGATAAGATGGTTGTAGCTAGCCAACCAACGAAACCGAGTTTTAAAAAGTTAGACTACGCCGGGAATTGAACCCGCGACCTCCTGATGTGAAACTAATGGCCACGGAGGTGGTCAAAAAGTGTTCTTAAGTCACTTAAAGATAAAGAATCTGTCTCCCATCAATTGTTATATTTATTATCATATCAGCTCATATACGTCCCCATCGAGGGGCTCGAGCCTACCCTGAATTAGGGCTATCGGCTTAGTCGACCATGCGGGCCCAGTGCGGGTTGGTCGACTTCACACACAACCTTCGAGTTTCTTCGCAGGTGTGTGCAGGTTTCCTTACGATGTTTTCCTTCACCGTTAAAGCAATCGGTGAGTATATGTACGTAAGTTTCGAAAAACTCATTGGTACATTGGCCGTCCGGATTTAAACCCAGCACCTCTGGTTAGGAGGACCGAGTCGTTACCGGTTGAGCCACCGACGCTTCATTATATTCATTAAGATGTAATAAATACATTAAAATCTACTCTCTGGTTATCAATCGTTCGGATTTATCAAATATCAGTAACTATGGTGCTATAGTTTAGAAAGAAATACATTAACGCAATGATTACTAATCATAACACAATTTAAGAACTTTACGAGGTGTTACATAGCTACAACGCCGTTCATTACAAAACGTTTGCTCTAGATTGTTGTGAAAATAGCGCAGTGGATTAGCTGGTGAGGAGATAAGATACTGAGCATCGCACGTGGCCAGTGCGGTGCGATCACGGATCAGATAAATAAGGTTGGATTGGTAATGTGCGCTAGTCAGGCGCGCCACAAGTATGTATAGACAATCATACTTAACCGAAGCACGCGTTCATAATTTTTATTTTTGTGTGGTTGTGTGTAACGTACAGACTCTCGAAATGATGTGAGACACAATTGCAGCTCTGTGTTCTAAGTGTGTTTTGTTTATTAGTGCGCGCAATTCGTGTATATGTGTTATTATTGCTTGTGTTGTGGGGTTGATGGGTGGGAGACAGGCGGCGACGCTGGTTTTCAAACAAAAGTGTGACTATTGCCAATCCAACCTTATTTATCTTATCCGTGGGTGCGTATAGTTGGATGCAGTCGATATATATATATATAATATGCGTAGGCGCAACGCAGCCATCGGCATTTATAATCTTTGGTCAGCGTGTTTGACACAGATAACAATCTTGTGTCTAACACCAACAGTTGATTAAGATGCTACGGTACTGGTATTGTCGATGAAAACGTCTGATAATATCTTATAATGTATTCCATTACTTTCAAACTGATTGTCAAACTATCAATGAAGCGTACGTTAGCTGGCATCGAGCCAGCTTTACGCAACGCAGAAGAGATTTGTTATTTAACGAGTTCATTGTATGTAAGCCAGATCAAAACATATTTGATATTGTCAAATTCATTTAGGTTCTACCACAGATTAATATAATAGTTACGTTCTACAGCTTCAGGTTTATGGTATATTTACTAGCTTTTGCCAGCGGCTTCGCTCGCGTGAACATAGTTTCTATGACTGTCTTCGAGGGTGACTGTCTTCGAGGGAGAGCAGTGCGAGCGTGAAAAAAAGTTGCCTTAATCCAGTTCCTAATCTGTCTACCTACCAAATTTCATGCAGATCACTTTATCTGTTGAGGCGTAAAAGACTAACAAACATCCATACGTACAAACTTTTGCATTTCTGATATTAGAAAGGATTTAAAAAATCGGCCGTGCGAGTGAGGCTCGTGCACACGCACAGAGGGTTCTTAGTAACACACCTTAAAACATCAACGAGTACCTACAATAAGGATACTATTCCACATTCAATCAAAATATATCAACAAGAGCGACAGATTTTTGATGTTTTTTCAGTTTTATCTAGTTCGCGATCCTTAGAGCGGGTAAGACGCGCCGGCCGGCCGGTTATTATTGTTTTTATTGTACTTTTGGGTTTTAACGTTAATCCGACCAAGTTTGATGCCAGTATGTATTTCCGTTTTTACGACAGAGCATAAACAAAACTTAAAAATTACGCCCCTCGTATGGGAATTATCCTTCTTATATTCTTAATCGATTTGTTATTTTTATTATTAGCTAGAAAATTCGCATTACTTTGTGATAATTGCTACCGGCTACCTATAACGGTTTAGAAGATACAACCCTTTAACGGTTGGACACACGTACCTTTGAAAAGTCGGAACACTAAAAAAGTAGATCATGCACAAAGTCTGTAGTTAGGTAAATGTATTTTCGTTTCAATGCTTCGCTCAAAATGTTCATTGGGAAAGTATATATAACTGTGGTGACTTTGTCTCACATACGCCTGTCATAGAATATCGAATCTTGTAATGTTTTTCTCTAGTATGCACCTAACTGTAAATTGTAAATGAATGTTTTCTTTTGTTGCGAACCTAACTTTTGTGTCAATAGAAATATTTTTAACAGTATAGTTTTACGATGTTTGTCATTTCTAAATAACCATTAGGTATTCTGTCGACAACCGTTATTTAGATCCTTTAGTAATAATTGGTATTGTGCAATATATATGTTTCTCAAATAACAACAGGCATTGTCTAATATAACTTCTTTGGCCGTAACGAATGTAACCCTTGCTTTTGTATTTCGTCGGCTTTCTAATTTCGCGTAAATTTTAATTGTTATGTTGTCACTATTTTTCTGTTTGTATAATATTCTTTTGTGTGTATGTCCCGTTTAGAAAGCGTCCGATGAAAACCGTTAGCTAGCTGCGATTATTGTGTAGCTACGTTCCTTACAGAGTCAGCATCAAACCACGGTATAGCTCGGACGTTTTCTCACATGTACTGAGATCTTTATTATACAGTTATCGTACTATATTTGACGAACTTTTAATTATCTCCGACGCACTCCACACCCTTGTACGTAGCGCGCGACAGTGGTGACCCCGACGTGATCCATTCGGTTATCGTGCGCCTAAGGTGTGTGTGAAGTTTTAATTGTATACGCGTCGTGTGTTAACGAACCTTTGTGACATTTTGTGACTTTTTAAGTGAACTTATTAGTGAGTGAAAATGGTTCCGGAAAATATACCGACAGGCCTGCAGGCAGCTTCAGTGGCGAGAGGCAACACATCGCTTGAAACGCTCGCCGAGATCGCCGACCTCGTTGCCGAGAATGCGAGGCTGCGATGCGCGAGTTCAGTCCCTACGGTAGCAGATGTTACTGCTACAGACTCTGCCGACGATCATATACGGCGGTTAGAAGAGGAGATATCTGCCATAAAAGGGTTAATACGAAATGTGTCAAGTCAGCTGCAAGCTTCTAACGCAGTAAGGGACGCGAGGCCACGTACACAATCCCACTCGCGCGGTCACTCGAGGCAACGCTCTTCGTCAAGGTTCCGACCGAAAAATTGGTTATGTTGGTACCACTACAAATTTGGATCAAAGGCCAACACCTGTGTACAGCCGTGCGGGTACAAACCGCCGCCGGGAAATGCCAGCGGGAGCCATTAACGGCGGATGAGGTCAACTCCCACACAGCATCACGCCGCATTTTTCTCACAGACGTGGACAGCAAGGTGAGGTTTCTGATAGATACGGGCGCAGATCTTTGCGTGTACCCGAAAGCGCTAGTTCATACGGCTCGCAACATGTCTGCCTATGAGCTAGTCGCGGCCAACGGAACCCCAATTCCTACATATGGTACAGTCGCTCTAACACTTAACCTAGGTTTAAGGCGAGACTTCCCATGGATTTTTGTTGTGGCTGATGTTGAGAAACCGATCATCGGTATGGATTTTTTAGCACATTATAACCTGATGGTCGATGCAAGAAATAAAAGCCTGGTAGACGCGACCACTGGTCTCAAGTCCAACGGACAGACAACACGGTGTGAGCAGTTTACGGTAAAAACCGTGACCGGTACTTCACCGTATCACGACCTCCTGGCTAAGTTTATAGATATCACGCGCCCAGATGGAGTCGTGAAAGAGGTCAAACATAATACGAGGCACCACATACTGACCACACCGGGACCGCCAGTGGCACAAAAACCACGCCGCTTAGCTCCAGATCGACTCATAGCGGCTAAAAAAGAATTCGAAACTATGGTAAAGCTAGGAATTGCCCAGCCTTCAAAAAGCCCCTGGGCCGCACCACTAGTTATGGTACAGAAACCCACAAATGGAGAAAAGCCGGAAAACCTTTCACCTTTCACCGGGCCGGAAACCGGGGAACAACAAACTGTGAAGCATCGTGCCTGTGGAGATTATCGCGGGTTAAATAATAGAACGGTTCCTGATAAATATCCAGTGCGTCATATACACGACTTTTCACAGTGTCTAAATGGTAAAAAAGTGTTTTCAAAAATTGATTTAATCCGCGCCTTCAATCAAATACCTACAGCCGAAGAAGACATTCCGAAGACGGCGATAATAACACCGTTCGGGCTATTCGAATTTAAATTTATGACGTTTGGTTTGCGCAACGCAGCGCAAACCTTCCAACGGTTTATGGATGAAGTGCTCAGTGAGTTAGAGTTTTGTTACTGTTTTATTGACGATATATTAATCGCATCAAATGATGAAACCGAACATTTAAAACACCTAGAGATAGTATTCAATAGATTAAGACAATACGGTGTAGTAATTAACCCGTCAAAATGTGTATTCGGCCGAACCGAAATCGACTTTCTCGGCTATTCAGTATCGGCCGACGGTACCCGCCCGCTACCTGAGAGGGTCGAAGCTTTGCGCATGTACCCATTACCCGAAACCGCTAAGGGCCTCAGACGGTTTTTAGGTATGCTAAACTTTTATAGGAGGTTCATACCTAATGCCGCCGCCAGCCAAGCTAGCCTTAATAAGCTTCTGGGCGATAAAAAAGGCAAAACGCCAGTCACGTGGACTGAAGAAACAAAAAATGATTTTTGTTTATGTAAAAATAGTTTAGCACAAGCGACATTATTAGCCCACCCAGGTGTTAATTCTGAAGTAGCCCTATTTTGCGACGCCTCGGATAATACAATGGGCGCCGCCTTGCAACAAAGGACAGATAACGGCTGGGAGCCGATTGGGTTCTTTTCAAAGAAATTAACGCCCACCGAACAAAAGTATTCGACATACGATCGCGAGCTACTTGCTATCTACGCTGCAATAAAATACTTTCAGCATTACTTAGAAGCGCGTCCTTTTGTCATATTTACTGATCATAAACCAATTACCTACGCGTTTAGTAAGAAAGACCAACAATGCTCGCCTAGACAATTCCGTTATTTAGATTTTATAGGCCAATTTTCGACTGACATTAAACATATCAGCGGGGAACATAATATTCCAGCTGATACATTGTCACGAATTGAGTCGATACAGAAGGGCATAGACTGGGAATCACTCGCGACTTCACAAAAGAATGACTCACAATTAAAGTCATTAATTGAAAACAATAGCTCTTCGTTGCAGTTACAACTTATCTACCTGCCCGATAGCGAACAGCCAGTTTATTGCGATGTCTCTACGCGAACTGCGAGACCCTACCTAACAGAACCGTTCAAAAAAATCGCGTTCGATACTTTACACCGTAATTCACATCCGGGTGCGCGAGCCACGAGCAAGCTTGTTTCCAAACGTTTTGTCTGGCCTTCTATGAACTCAGACTGCAAACAATGGGTAAAAGCGTGCATAGACTGTCAAAGGTCAAAAATAAATAGACACGTCGTAACTGCACCTGGCACATTCGCGCTGCCATCATCTCGTTTTGAACACATACATCTGGACATAATTATTATGCCCGTTAGCGAGGGATACAGATATTGCCTAACTTGCGTAGATCGGTTTTCAAGATGGCCTGAAGCCATTCCGATAATGAATCAAGAGGCGGAGACAGTCGCACGCGCATTTTACTTTAATTGGATAGCGCGCTTTGGTGTTCCGCTTAACATAACGACAGACAAAGGACGGCAATTCGAGTCACACCTATTTAGAGATCTAAATGCCCTAATAGGTACGCAACACTTTAAGACTACTGCCTATCACCCAGCTGCAAACGGTATGGTAGAGCGTTTTCACCGACAGCTAAAAAGCGCTATAATGTGTCACGGATCTAACAGTACCAGTTGGATGCGAATATTACCGACTGTTTTGCTAGGCGTTAGAACCGCATGGAAGGATGACCTCCAAGCTACTTCCGCAGAATTAGTTTATGGACAGAGCTTACGTCTTCCAGGACAGTTCTTAGGAACCGATACAATACCTAGACCGTCGCAAAGTGAATTCGTTAAAGAGCTATGTAATAACTTCAGACAGCTTAAACCCATAGCTGGAGCGAGCCACGGCCAGAAAAGTACCTTTATCTATAAAGACTTAGCTACGACTAGTCATGTCTTTGTTCGAGATGACACAATCAGAGCAGGTCTTCAACAACCATATAACGGACCTTTTAGGGTGGTTAGTCGAAAAGAAAAAACGTTTGTCTTAGACATACGCGGTCGCGAGATCGCGGTTTCAGTCGATAGGCTAAAGCCAGCTTACGTGTTAAGGGAAACGGCACATCACCCTGAGAATAGCTTAAGCGACTCTGAAGACACCTTAATACGGTACAATAGGCATCCCCAACAGGGTATTAATGGGAACAATGGAAGCGGTGCTTTTGAGACGCACACGCCAAGCGCCACGCCAGATTCAACAGATGTTAGCCAGTCAAATATTCCTCGACGCACAAACAGGTGTGTCCGCTTTCCAGATTTTTACCAAGCTGGTTTTGCGTGATTTATATCATGGCGTTATTATTATTAATTTTTTTTTCGTGATTTAGACCATTGTGTGTATTAAATAATCTGTATCTTTGTTTGTTTTTGTTTTTTTCATGGTCTAAACCACTGGAGAGGGGATACTGTGGTGACTTTGTCTCACATACGCCTGTCATAGAATATCGAATCTTGTAATGTTTTTCTCTAGTATGCACCTAACTGTAAATTGTAAATGAATGTTTTCTTTTGTTGCGAACCTAACTTTTGTGTCAATAGAAATATTTTTAACAGTATAGTTTTACGATGTTTGTCATTTCTAAATAACCATTAGGTATTCTGTCGACAACCGTTATTTAGATCCTTTAGTAATAATTGGTATTGTGCAATATATATGTTTCTCAAATAACAACAGGCATTGTCTAATATAACTTCTTTGGCCGTAACGAATGTAACCCTTGCTTTTGTATTTCGTCGGCTTTCTAATTTCGCGTAAATTTTAATTGTTATGTTGTCACTATTTTTCTGTTTGTATAATATTCTTTTGTGTGTATGTCCCGTTTAGAAAGCGTCCGATGAAAACCGTTAGCTAGCTGCGATTATTGTGTAGCTACGTTCCTTACAGAGTCAGCATCAAACCACGGTATAGCTCGGACGTTTTCTCACATGTACTGAGATCTTTATTATACAGTTATCGTACTATATTTGACGAACTTTTAATTATCTCCGACGCACTCCACACCCTTGTACGTAGCGCGCGACATAACTTTAAAATTGTGGTCACTCAAAGGAAATGCATTACCATGGAATTGAATTTCAAACAAGTTTATTTTGCTTTGTCGCTATTGTCGTATACAATGCATTACAGCATTCGAGGTTCGAGGTAATGATGTGCCAACTCGGAAAAAACAAAACTCGACTTAACCCGAGTTAAAATTCACGTAACTCGGATTGAACTCGAGTTACGTACGTAACTCAATTTAACTATATGAAAGAATTAGTGTTTTTTTTTCAAATTTTTACCAATATTCCTTCATCTTCGCATTAATAGTAAAAAAAATATTATAATATAACAGACAAATGATATTTTTATATGTTTCAATTCTTTTATTTTTTATATTATTTGTTTATAATGTATTGGAAGAGTTATACTAACTAAAGTAAAAAAGGAAATTATTGTTTGAAATCGAATCACATTTATTTATGTATTTTTGGCTTGAATTTTAAGTTTTAAAAATATTTATATTTATTTTTAATAAAACTATGTAATTATACAGCAGTCTTTTCAAAATAAAATTATCTATAAAATTAAATTAAACTAACTTATGATGCAGGTATGTACATAGGTACACTTATAGGCTTATAATTGTTTTATATCACAATCACAATATTTTCAAGAACAAGAAAATTGACTAGTTAATTACTATCACAAATAATATTTTTGCAATAGTTAAATTATATATTGTAATTTTAGTCTTAATTATATCATATTGTACTTAATTATTCCTATAAAGGAAAATGATTACTAAAAACAAAACGAAATTTATTTTCCTGTCTATTAACTACCAATTAGTAATTCGGTTGCTAAGCTTGCTGAACGTGAAAACTACATATCTGATTCTTTTGACCTTTTTCTTTGGTATGGCTAAAACAAAAACACATTTTTTTTGGTTTTTGCCTGATATTTTTATGTTTTGTAAAAATATAAAGTTTTGAGAGATTATTAGATTTTTCTCCTACATTACATAAGTTAGGCGCATAAAATAAATACCGACAGTAAGACAGTAATAAAGGTATTCATAAAACGGCTAAGAAGAAATTTTCTTAGAATGTTTACTAAGCTCACTGCAAACGAAAACGTTGCATTTACGCCCGAAGTAAAGGACGTAAGTCGCGTTGAGGCACTCACGTGAAATTCAACTGTAAAGCTGATGAGAAAATTTTATTAAATAAATTATACATTACTATTTTTCAAAAACATTGACACATTATAAAATTATCAAAAATCAAAAAGCTGATACCGTAAAGTTAAATATCAGGTTGACCGCCAGTGCCGCGCTGGGAGTCGACCATCACTAGTTCGAGGGTAATCCATCGAAATTGGTCAGTCACTGAGCTGAGGGCAAGTCATACACGATACTTGTATAGTAGTATATGCTACAAAACTGTCAGCTACCTTTTGCTACCTATCTCTTCTTAAGAGACTCCCGAAGGCTAAGTGGCGTCCTCCATTAGTAAAATAACTTTAAAATAGTTTAAAAAACTAAAAAACACGCTTTTAGCACGCACTAAAAATTACAAAATAGCCAATCCGCCATCTTGGACGTCCGCCATATTGGATTTAAGTCACGTGACTATTTTTTTCGTATTCCTGACAGCAAACCCTTTCATTTGATACCCATATCATGGGGGTGGATTTCAAACAGCCAGTCCGCCATCTTGGGGAGCCCGCCATATTGGATTTGTAATGACGTTTCTTAGCTAGTCATGTATTGTCATCAGAACGCAGAGCGTGTGCAAAATTTCATCCTAATCGAAGACCGGCAAGTGGGTCAAATTAAGATTCCAAGATTTTCTTACATACATAGTTGGTTACAAGTGAAGCTAATAAAATACATAACTCGCTGAGTACATAGTTTATCGAAAATTGGCCGGAGACGATTACCTACCTTAGGTAGGTACCTACTCTAGTTTATTTAGAAATCAGTATGTAACTCCTTTAAATTTTCATTGTAGTTACAGATAGCAAAAGTGCCAAAAACTGCCACTTTTTATTTATTTTTAATGTATAATTTAATTATTAATTAGGGTTCCGTACCTAAAGGGTAAAAACAGGACCTGATTACTAAGACTCCCTACGCTACGCGATTAAATCAGAGACCCGTAGGAGAACCAAGGTAACCGACATAGCTCACAGAATCGCTACACTAAGGTGGCAGTGGGCGGGGCACATATTATGGCTCGTAGAACAGATAGCCGTTGGGGCAGTAAAGTTCTCGGTGGACTGACGACGGTGTGAAGGTCGCGGGAAGCTGCTCAATGCGGGCAGCGCAGGACCGGAGGTCGTGGAAACTGTTGGGGAGGTTGGGGGGCGGGGGGTGGCTCTGTCGAGCAGTGGACGTCTGTCGGCTGATATAGTGACCTATCTCGATGGCTCACCTGTGCCCTGTATGGTAAGTACCTATCACAAAAATAAAACTGCTCACGCCAAAATTAAATAGTTGAAATCATTGGATACACCTACGTAAATGTATGGTATGTACGTAGGTAGGCACAAGGTGTACGTTATCGTTACGTAGGTAATTACTTTCTCCTCACCCACACCATAGGCACACCCCGGACACTGCATACAAAGGTCGTGAAATGACATTTCTAAAAAAACAAATGACGGAGCAAACAGAATCACGGCGAAATCCTATACGTTCGAAAACCAAACTATAACCAATCTGTATCAATCTGGATGACGAAGGGGTGAGGTCGGAATCAAGGGAGCGGCAGAATATAATATACTTGTCCATATTCCTTATTACTAATATTATAAATGTGAAAATGTGTTTGTTTGTTACCTTTTTACGCTTCAACGCCTTAACCAATCTTTATCAAATTTTGCATGCAGGTAGCCTGTGTCACGGGGAAGGACATAGGCTACTTTTTATCTCGGGAAAATAGCATAATCTGATGCAGTTCCTGAGGGAACTAAAAAAATACTCGATTGTTGTGATTTTTTGCATGGTTTAGTAGGTGGGAAACGACATAATTTACTAATCACCCTTAAAGACAGTCATAAAAAAGATGTCCATGCGGGCGAAGCCGCGGGAAAAAGATAGTATAATATACTTTGCCATAGGTTACTATGTGTTCTACTAATAAATACTCGAGTCCCTACCTACCTATTGTTGTCTAGTAGCACTTTGACAAATACTCCTTGAACAGATATTTTGGTAATTAAACCTTTTATAGCTGGCATCGGCACCGAGGAACGCGGTGAATACGATCGTAAAATGAAACGCGTGACAATCGGCCGGCAATCTGACCAAGTGTGAACTCAACTTCATAAAATCGACTCAGGTAAATATTGGAGTTGGAGCGTATTGTAAATCGACTTCAAAAAAGGGAGGTTTCTCAATTCGACCGATATAATATATATATACTAGCTTTGCCCGCGTTAACATCGTTTTTATAACTGTCTTCGAGGGTGAGTGGTGCGCGAGCCACAAGCGGCTCGCGAGCGTGGACATGGGTTTCGTCCAGATCCCTTAGGAACTGTATCGGGCTATACTTATTAGCAGTCTATGTCACTTCCTACCCCCTCAACCAATTCTATACAAAAATCACTTCAATCCGTCGCTCCGTTTTAAAGACGCTGACACGCCCGAGCGTGGAAATGATTTTTCCCCAGATCCCTCGGGAACTATGTCGGGATATGCTAGTTAGTAAATTATGTCATATCCCACCCCCTCAATCATATCTGTGAAAAAATCACAGCAAGCCATTGGTCCGTTGCGATGTTAGAGAAGTTAACCAAAAAAGAGTATTTTTTCAGTTCCCTCAGAAACTGCATCGGACTATGTTATTTCCACGGGATAAAAAGTAGCCTATGGTGTCGATTCTATGTAACACGATTTAATAGAACTAAACTAAAATGACGCATTCTGTCTTTTTCTTTCTGTATCGAAAAGACAAGGACAGAATGCTTAAATTTAGTTTAGTCCTGTCAAATAAGTAAAATCGTGTTACACCGAATTGACACCATTGTCCTTCCCAGTGACACAGGCTACCTGTATGCCAAATTTCATCAAGATTGGTTAAGGTGTTGAAGCGTGAAAAGGTAACAAACAAACACATTTATAATATTAGTAAGAATATATATTATTTTTTATGTGTGTTCTCGGATAACTTCGTCGTTTATGAACCGATTTTGATGTTTCTTTTTTGTTCGAAAGGAGATATCCCAAAGGTGGTACCATGATAAGGAAACCAGGATCTGATGATGGAATCCCAGAGAAATCGAGGGGAACCTTAATTTCCTGTTTGAAGTCGGTACTTTTTTGTTTATTACTTGAAAAATCATATGCAGCCGCCCATTCTAAAATCCATAATAGCCAGGCAAAGATACCCATTAGAATGACGAAGACAGCGTCAGTCAATCATAACAATTTGGCAATTAGTAAACTTTACCACACAAAATTACTGATCTTTTATCTCGGTTCAAACGTTATCTTGACGTGTAGACAAACATACATGTTATTATTACGATGCTTACATTAAAATATTTTTAGCGATGACATAGTCTGAGTATTTTTTCTTTATGGGACCAGATTGTGTCATTACTGCATTTAGTACCTACATAAGTACGAAGGAGCTAGTATATCATCTGTGACATCATCATCATATCAGCTCATATTCGTTCCCACCGAGGGGCTCGAGCCTACTGAATTAGCCCAGTGCAGGTTGGTCAACTTCACACACAACCTGCGAGTTTTTTCGCAGGCGTGTGCAGGTCTCCTCGCGATGTTTTCCTTCACCGTTAGAGCACAGTATATATATTAGTACTAGTTAGAGCGTCAGATAAACGTACATTCGAAATCACATTGGTACGTAGCAGGATTCGAAACACGCCCGAGTTGGTTCCATATAAATTTTATCAAAATCGATTCGGTACTTAATTAGAAAATTAACAAAAACCAAAAGCAACAATGCAAAATTTTACTAAGTTGCTGTGATGGAAGTCGGATTTTTAACGTGTCTATGTCTATTTAGTCTATGAATACACGAACTCACTATTATACCTTTTACAATGCCGTTTAGTATTTGAGCATTTATCTAATAAATATGAATTGTTAAACAAAAACATAACTAGGCAAGTGGATTTTATTGCTTACTTGACATTGAAAGGTTATTGTGTCATTAAACAAGTTTTATATTAACTAAATGACGCCTCAATCAACGAATTCCTTATTATTGATATCAACGGTCAAAACAGGTAGATCTCTGGGAATGTTTATTTTATTTTATGAATATTTTCGCTCAGGGAAATGGATTCGCAAGTAAGCAGACCGCTGAAACTGTTCGCGGCCTCTCCCCCCCCTCTGATAAGATAACCTTGCCTTCCAATTTACTTTGCGCGGCGAGCAGGCAATGAAGTCTACGCGGACCTACTGTAATACTAATAAACCGCTTATCAGCAGCTGACGTCAGGACGAAGGAACTCTAACTATTAAACTAGAAAGAAAATACCCAAGATTTATATTTAAGTTTCCTTTGCGCTTATCAAATCTATTATATGAATTGCTTAACTAATGTATAACAGGAAGTAATAGTTTTAGTAGCTGACGAGTGAAGTGAAAATAAATGTTCTTATTGGGCGCACTGTGAACTCGAAAAGGTTATCGGAATTCCGTGTGCTAGTGAAATATGATAATTGTGTAGCAGGCCAGTGTTGTGCGGAGGTGGCAGTACCTCGAATTCAAAGGGATCGTTTGTGTGGGAAACTTGTTTTTGTTTATCTCCGCTGAACGAAAGCCGCCTCTTGAACAACTTCATCTCGAAGCCGTGCCGTGGTCGCCGCCCTCCGGCGCTACGGAGATGACACCCCACTAGAACACTAGCTCATTTCACAAACACGAACAGCTTGGGTCACTTTGAAAAACTTTTGCACTGAAATTGAAATTTGTTTGAAAATTCAAATACAAACATGATGTTTAATTTGAGTGTTTTGTTACGAACATCTGGCAAGTTAGACGCGATTTTGTGTAAAAATCACGTTAACTTCCTTTTTCGCTGTTTACACAGATCCGAACGTTTACTAGAACTTAGAAGTCGTTATAATCGGCGAGTCGCATAGTCAAAAAGAGTATTGTCGGTGTGCGATCGGCCCGCGCGTTCGACGCGCACTGCTCGCGGCCCGACTCCCAAGGCTTGCCTCGCCCGCTGCTGGCGTCCGACGTCACCTTCACACCACGAGACATCACCACGCCGCCCCAGCACTCACCAACATCAATCATTATCATATCAACGCCCTTAATGCTTCCCGAAAGGGTCCATTTCACAATAGAGCTATTAATGACTGACAAATTCACGGCGGTTTTGGGTTATTCCCGATTAGATTAGTGCTACTTCTAGTCAGGGTTACTTTTTAGGGATGTGTTTTGCTACTAGACAGAATTAGTTTATGTAATACATTTTTATATAACGACTAGCTTTTTCCCGCGGCTCCGCCCGCGTGGACATCGTTTTTATGACTGTCTTTAAGGGTGATTAGTAAATTTTATCGTTTCCCACCTACTCAACCATCTCTGTGCAAAAAATCACAACAATCGAGTATTTTTTTAGTTCCCTCAGGAACTGCATTAGATTATGCTATTTTCCCGGGATAAAAAGTAGCCTATGTCCTTCCCCGTGACACAGGCTACCTGCATGCCAAATTTCATAAAGATTGGTCAAGGCGTTGAAGCGTGAAAAGGTAACAAACAAACACATTTTCACATTCATAATATTAGTAAGGATATTTTAGTTTAATTTCTTATTAGTGCCATAACTACTGCTTCTTAGTATAGAAATGCGCATGGGCAACTAACTCTACATTAGCACGCGAGGCAGTAGCGTTAGGCAACGCACACAACATCCGTTGTTGTCATAAACAGTGTTCTAAAATTGAACCCGCATCTAGAGTTGGTTTGCATTTGACACATGTCAATTACTGGAACGTACACAGTGAACGGCAGGCTCCTTTTAGATTGGTTTACTTTACAACTACACCTACCTATTTACAACTACACCTACCTACTCGGACACGAACATGTGTTCCTGCCCTATATACCATTAAGATTTACCGACTTACTATACAATTTTAATTGCGAATATAGAACTAAAAAGCGATAAATAAATATTCTGGGATAAATCATTGAAATCACACATGGTCATCTGGCCCCAAAGTAGGATTCCCTGTGTTATGGGAACCAGAGACTGATATACATACTTATATACGTTTAAATACATACATATATAGATATTTAACACCCAGACACAGAGCAAAGAAATCTGCTTATCACACAAATGTTTAACCTGGGTGGAGATCGAACCCACAACTCGCGGATCAGTAGTCAAGAGCACTAACCACTGAGTCACCGAGTCGGTCAATAGTTTACAGATTATAATAGAACAACTAGGAGACTCATACGCAAGCCATAAATTAACATACATTAGGACAACTCGACGCAGTGACGTTTGTGCAACCTTCGGGAATATTTCATTGTGTGCAATAAAGTGTAATTGATTGCTTGAGCGCCCCACGGCAAGGGGCCGTTTATTCCACTTGTAAAATAACAGCACAAATAACGGTTACACGGTTTTCAAATTGATAAATATTACCGCAAATAAAATCTTTAACTCTCTGACCCATTATTAACATTTCCCGTAAAACTTATAAAAACCCGTAACCGCTTGTCGTTTAGTGAATCGTTAGTGGTTGGACAAATATTGAACAGGAAGAAGAAACTAAGAGAGCTTGGAATGCTGTGCAGCTCTCTGCGCGTGCGCTGAGCCTGCCAGCCAGTGTTTGTATTGTTAGTTAGCGCTTTCTAAATCCTTGCTCTAGTCCGACTCTGGTCCAAGACCCGAGTTTCACAAGCATACGTTACATACGAGAGGGATTAGAATTTAAATGCTTTTGGATTCTAATCTCGTGTCTTGACTTCCAAATGTTGAGCATCGCTACTACAAACTATTAGGACTTTTGCCACTTAAATATTTAACTTCTGTTTATTTAAAATTTTAAGTCTTTTATATTAACCTAAATATGAATATTACCAAAGTAACCGACATAGCTCTAAGAATTGCTAAACTTAAGTGGCAGTGGGCGGGGCACATTGCTCGTAGAACAGATGGCCAATGAGGCAGTAAAGTTCTTGAGTGGCGACCGCGCATCGGAAAACGTAGCGTAGGATGGCCTCCCACTCGGTGGACCGACGACCTGGTGAAGATCGCGGGAAGCCGATGGACGATTTTCGGCTGATATGATGATGATGATGATGATTAACCTAAATATGTCCATTAATCTTAATGGCCAAGAACAGTCTCGTTGACAACGTTAAAATTTGCCAAATCGTGTGAAAATTAAACCGGCGGTTGTCGTGACGTGAGCCACGCTGCGCCCGCGTCGCTTTCCAGCCGCCATCAAACTCATAATGGGATATAATATCGGCAATTTTCAGTCGCGAACAATCCCTCTTCGCTTAATCTCTCCACTCAACAAGTGACCTCTGAATGTGCGAAAGTTAACGATCGAGATCCTTTGTGGGTCCCACCAAAAATAATACTCTTAAGGCCCGGCAGCCCTGAAACTTTTGTCTTTTTCTTTTTCTTTACGTGTAAAGAGGGAAGAAAATAACCACACTTTTGCACTTTTTCGATGTTTTGGTTGGTTGTTTTTTTCATCATATTTATCTTAAATAAAAATTCATTAGATGTTTTCCCTCCAGTCACCTATGAACTTAATTTAGTAAACAAATCATATTATCAAATTACTTATTTTAAGAATAAAACCGATAATAGACGATTAATTGGCTCAAAAAGAGGTACTTACCTTTGCGAAATTATTCTCTCGAGCCAACTTTATTAAATCGTGTTTCCATTCGATTTAATCCCTCGTAACTATTCTCAATAATACCTAGATGTTTTCCTAGATTTAAATTTTACTGTTAACTACTTCAAAAATGAATTCTAAAAACTTGTTTAAATGGTACCTCTTTTCGAGCAATTTTATCATCTATTTTCGGTTTTATTCTTAAAATAAGTGATTTGATAATATTATTTATTTACTAAAATTAAGTTCATAGGTGACTGAAGGGAAAATATCGAATGGATTTTTATTTAAGATAAATAAGATGAAAATAAAAACGAAAACGTCGAAAAAGTGCAAAAGTGTGGTTATTTTCTTCCCTGTTTACACGTAAAGAAAAAGACAAAGACAGATTTTTAAGTACCACTGGGCCTAAACTACTTCAAAATTGAATTCTTAAAACCTGTTTTACTAAATTTTTAGGTACCACTGCGCCTTAAGTTAGCTGCATTACATATATCCTGCAATCATCGGATAAACTACTTTAACAGACCATAAACGAGCTGGATCATTTTACGCGATATTGTTTTTATGTGATATGATAAGTAGTTATAAAATTTCATTAAAGATTGATAGGGTTTTATGTTAATAATGTATTTAATGGCAGTGTTTATGGGGAAGCGTGGAGCTTTACACCGTATTGATGACTGCGTGCGGCTCGCCATCGCCGCACTGTTCTTCTTTTACTGCTCATTGCACATCATTCTCGTCTCGTCCGACCTCCTTGCATGAAACTTTACTCATCGGTGGTTTATTTTATAAGATACCACCTTAGGCGTTTTCACATTATCCGATCCGATATGGGTGTCGGCTCCGATATCCGATATCGGGACGGAAAATATGAAAGACATTTTATTTTCTGCATGTAATGTAATCTTTTTTGTACACAATAATCTGTTAAATAAATAAAGACAGGTTTTTTCTTTTTTTTTGTATTTACAATTGGTAAGCCCTTGGCGTCATCTTACCTGATAGTAAGTGACGATGATGCCGAAGATGGAAGCGGGCTTATCAAGATTCCTCAACGCAATGGAGAACTAGCTATCTTATCTTCACGCCGGAACACATCAATGTTTTTAACACACTGATGTTTGGCGGCAAGACTTAGATAAGATGGTGGTAGTGGTAGCTAGCCAGGCGGGCTTAGAAAATGCCTTACCACCAACCAAACCGAGTCTTACCACCGAGAATCGAACCCGTGACCTCCTGGTGTGAAGCGAATGGACTAAGTAACCATTACGCCACTAACCATTTTATACATTTTACTTACCCCGATATCGGATCGGCGTCCAACATCGATATCGGATCGGGTAATGTGAAAACGCTCTTACCGTTAAAAGTGTTGTTTATTATATACATATAACAAACTCAGGATACGGCCAACAATAAGTACCGAAGCTGAGTATTACAGTACAATAACAATATCACCATTGCAATATCCTCGCTGGTTAAATACCTGGTTAAATGGAAGCTGATCAGTAGCCAAGCCAATAGCCATTCTAGGAAATTAGTGAGCTGAGACCCCTGTTGATTAATTCAGGGAAATAATAAATTAAAGTTAGGGGACCATATGGGAGTAGGTGGGATTTGGTCGATAATTTGCCTCCGTAGCGTAATGGTTAGTCCATTCGCTTCACACCAGGAGGTCGCGGGTTCGATTCCCGGTGGGGTGAACTTAAAATACTCGGTTTGGTTGGTGGTAGGGCATTTTCTAAGCCCGCCTGGCTATCAACCACCATCTTATTTTAGTCTTGCCGCCAAACATCAGTGTTTAATAACATTGATGTGTTCCGGCTTGAAGCCAGTTCTTCATTGCGTTGGGGAAACTTGGTAAGCCCGCTTCCATCTTGGGCATCATCGTCACTTACCATCAGGTGAGATGATGCCAAGGGCTTACCAATTATGCTTAATAAATAAAATAAAAAAAAACTGTATGACAGCTCATTGCTTAGTAAAAAAACCGGCCAAGTATCTATCGGGTTCACACAAACAGGGTTCCGCACCAATACTCATCTACCAACAGAAGAACACCTCTCAGTACTTACATACTTTGCTCTAGGTAAATAGTATTTTTTCTGGACTATGGAAATTTTATTTTTCCTTCGGGAACGGAAGCACTTTACATTTTCTCATAGGTTTTCCTGTAATCTATGCATTAAACCTCATATACTGTGATTTACCTCATATAAGGTCAAGGTCACCCAAAGGGCAATGGAGCGAACTATGCTCGGAATTTCCCTACGCGATAGAATAAGAAATGAGGAGATCCGCAGGAGAACCAAAGTAACCGACATAACTCTCAGAATCGCTAAACTGTAGTGGCAGTGCACATAGCTCGTAGAACAGATGGCAGCTGGGGAGTAAAGTTTTCGAGTAGCGACCGCGCACCGGAAGATGTGGCTTAGGCAGCCTCCCACGCGGTGGACCGACGAACTTGTGAAGGATGCGGGAAGCCGCTGAGTGCTGGCAGCGCAGGGCCGGTCGTCGTGGAAATCCTTGGTGGAGGCCTTTGTCCAGTAGTGAATGTCTTTCGGCTGATATGATGATGACCTTATAAATATCCTCATATATTAATAATTGAGGCCCAGTAGTTCAGATATCCTTATATCTTACCTTAGATGGATGATAAATTTTCGGCTAATTTTTTAAATAACTTCAAAACTATTTATCTTAAAATGATAACAAAAATATATTTGAGATTCTCACAACAAGCCCTTTCATTTACTTCCGAAAAGTGGCCCCCATGTTTAAAATTCATAAAATTACGTTATACGTACGTTTTGAGGAACCAACTTACATATGTGTACCGAATTTTAACTTAATCGGTCTAGTAGCTTCGGAGCAAATAAGCTGTGGCAGACGGACGGAGGGACAGACAGACACGCGAGTGATCTTATAATGTTTCAATTTTTACCTTATGACGTACGGAAGTCTAAAAAAGAAATAATATAACTACAAAAAGAAACTGCTGAAATTATTATCTACCTACCTAAATAAAGGGTACGGTCACAATATACAAAAGTAACAGTATTTTAACTTCATACAAACTGGTCTATACGGCGCGCTTCGAAATCTTAGCCTATCTCGGCACGCAACAGTCGCGAGTGCCACGCGCAGTTATGTTCGGACGTGAACGGTCCGGTGAGAGACGCTTTCCCGTGCATTTTAAGAAAATTATGGCACAAAATTATCTGCAGTATTGTTCTGTATATGGTTGTTTGAATTCATCGATATCAAAACCAGGAATAACATTTTTTAGATTACCAAGGTAAGATAAAAATAATATTTTTGTTAGTTCTTACATTTTATTTCTGCTAGTTATGGCCTATAATAAGTAGCTATCGTAGCAAGCATAACTTCCATGACGGGTATATAGGTACCTACGTAGTAGGTTAGTACATATTGTTTGTATTTTTTCGCCAAGTATTTTTTTAAATCCACAATTGATAAGCCCTTACCTTATTGATCTTACCTGATGGTAGTGACGATGCCAAAACACGCTTTTAATTATTTTTTTTGAGATTTAGAGACGCACGGACAAATCCTTGCGGGTTTTTGTTGCACTGGTATCACTTTATCTTAAGTTTTTTATTGTAATAAATTAATAAAAAAGGTAAATTCTGTAAAAAAAATATATCATTCCATACAATTATTTCAACAGATTATCTGAAACTCTTTCCTCAAAGATTAATCACGTCATTGCTGATAAAAGTTGTTTACACTCTCCTCAAGTGTGAAAGTTGAGTCACTGCCTATTGGACATAAAAAGTTGTTTACGAAATAGTCATATCGATTTTCGCAGAATGGGCGTCCAATGGCAAAGGTTATCCAAACTCGCGTCAACATTCAACGTAACAAGTTGTTTACGAAATAGTCATATCGATTTTCCCAGCATGATTCAACATAACAAGTTGTTTACGAAATGGTCATACCGATTTTCCCAGCAGGGGCGTTCCATGTCAAAGGTTATCCAAACTCGCTTCTGCATTTAACATAACAAGTTGTTTACAGAATGGTCATACCGATTTTACCAGCTAGTCTTCCCTACCACCAACCAAACCGAGTCTTACAAAATTGACCCCGTCGGGAATCGAAACCGCGACCTCCTGGTGTGAGGCGAATGGACTAACCATTACGACACGGAGGCGGTTCATAGTTCATACTTTGTACTTTGTGCAATGAGTCTTTTACACCTAAATACATACCTAATATTTATTTCTATGGCGATAAGCAAATTTATTTCGTGATTAATTTAATAATACCAATATTTTATATAAAGTGAAAAGATAATACGACAAAACATTATAAATACGTAACCCAAGACAGACAGCCCTAGGCCCGAGCGCGTGTTCACGCAGTTGTAGGTAATGATTTCAAGGACACTGCCGAGTTAAAATACTGTTACTTATCTTTATTGTGGTAGGGTGTAACAAAAACTAATTTTAAGCAGGAGCAGTTATTTGACGCTTTCACACTGAACAACTTTTACTGTGAAAATCGTAGTCAAAACTCAAAAATAAATTACGACTCCACCATGGAATCCGACGAGCTTGGAATCTGGTGAACAAAAAAATCAACAATCCTTTTGGTATTTACCCGACGGGCCAATAAAGGAGGTTAATGTTTTTCGGGTGTTTGTATATACAGGGTGTAAAATAATTTATGTAGGTCCCGTTAACTGAGGCTTCTACTCATCATACTGATCAACTTTCCCCAAGGAACCTATAGTCCATACCTCCATACTAAAATTCACAAAATTGGTCGATTGGTGGTATGAAGAATAACTTTTTTTTGCGATTTCAGCAAAGTAGTAGAACAAAAGTTGTTCAGTATGATGAGTAGAAGCCCCAGTTAACGGGACCTACACCAATTTTGTTACAACCTGTATATGTATGTGTGAGGTCGCGGGAAGCCGCTGAATGCGGGCAACGCAGAACCGCTCGTCGTGGAAATCCTTGGGGGAGGCCTATGTCCAGCAGTGGACGTACTTCGGCGGCTGATATAATGATGATAATGTGTGTTACTATGTAAGTTTTTTCTTTGACACGCTCTGTAGCCTAAACGGCTTGATGGATATTGGAGTGCGATGTGTCGTTAGATTCGTCATCATCCCAAAAGTGACACAGGGTACATTTTAACCCGACTGCCCAGAAAAGAGGTAGTGTTTTTTTACACAATCGGGTTTTTAATTTTAATTAAATTCGTTAGATTATTTATATTTAAAGTTGATCTGATGATGAACTTTGGTGGTGGAATCATAGTCCCAGATCATCTATTTTTTTCAATAGAATCGTAGGAAATACTGATTTTAGAATTTGAAAAAATGCATCAGGGGGTCCCAATAATTTAATAATATAACTATTATGTTTAATTTAAAAATTCGATTTGTTTTAAGAAATAAACCAAGCCAAACACATTAATGAACAATTATACAGCCCGATCATGACCAGCCGATAACTCGTGTCAAGTACCAACTCTGAAAAAAATGTGTTTTTTTAATAGAATCGTAGGAAATACTGATTTTAGAATTTGAAAAAATGTATCAGGGTCCCAATAATTTAATAATATCATTATTATATTTAATTAAAAATTCAATTTGTTTTAAAAAATAAACCAAGACAAACACATTAATGAAAAATTATACAGCCCGATAATGACCAGCTGATAACTCGTGTCATGGACTTGAACTACTGTACCAACACTGAAAAAAATGCTTATACTAAAAAACTTTTTTTTGTGATTATCTATACCATACGTTAATAGTTATTTATGATACTAGGGTGGTAAAAAGTAAATAACAAACGAGTGACATTTGTAAGCCCGAGCCGTATTCGAGGGTTTACAATAGTCACGAGCTTTTCTTTTCCTTTTACACCCATGTACCACACGACGTATTTCAATACAGTTGTGAGAAAACAGGTAAAATAAAAAACGTGCGAGCCACACCCGTGCAGAAAGGGTTTCGTATCATCATACTATAAGCCGGTAGTTTCTTCACGTTTAAAAAAACACGTTTTTTATGGAGACTATTACTTTTTCTAATTTTTAGTATTTGTTGTTATAGCGGCAACAGAAATATATGAAAAACAGCCTGGTGACAGACGGACAGAGAGACGGACAGCGAAATCCTAGTAATAGAGACCAGTTTTTACCCTTTGAGTACGGAACCCTAAAAACGACTGTGACAAAAAAAATCATGGATAATTGATAGGTATCCAGGTTTCGGCAAATAAAGTTCATTTTACGCGACTTGTGGCACATTTTAAATGTCCGGGGAGTAATCTCACTTTTTTTCCCATACATACTCATCTTATCAGCCACAAATCGTCCACTGCTGGACATAGGCCTCCCCCAAGGATTTCCACGACGACCGGTCCTGCGCTGCCCGCATCCATCGGCTTCCCGCGACCTTCACCAGGTCATCGGTCCACCGCGTGGGAGGTCTGCCTACGCTACGTTTTCCGGTGCGCGGTCGGTAATATACTTGTATATTAACTATTCATAATTTTGTTCGTATTCACAACTAAAACAACTCAATTCAGTTTTACGAAAATTGCGCCATATTTTAGATACGCCGCCGCCGCACACGTACGCATGCGTAAGTTTTTTTTTAATATTAACATAAATAGATTACCCTTAGGATAATATTATTGTAAAAATTAAAATCTCCTTGGAAAAGATGAACTTTTCCTAACCTATGCTCGTTAGTACTAATGTATATACTTTGCCTATGCACTTTATTCATATTTATTTTCCTTTCTTCACAAAGATATAACCCAAAGAGAATCTAATCTGCTAGAGTTATGCACTAACTTTTGGAAGAACAACTTATTTCCTTTAAAATTCTCCTTTTAAAAGTTTTAAAAGATATGTATCTTTGGTTGTTCTATTCTTTATTTGCTAGAAATGTCTTGTTCATCCGAGCTAAAAATTAAAAAAAGTGGCAAAGTTAAAAGCACTGCGGTAAAATCAGTTTTACGCACAGTGAACTAGGATATAAAGCACCACTTTTCGAGAAACCGTATAGAAAAGTTTCATACCTGGTTCTGCAATTGGGCGAGCAGCGCGGTGTTAGCAGGGTCGGAGAGCTCCACCGCACCAGACACCTGCAGCAAACACACAACAGTTTTAACACACAGCCATCGAAGTATTACCTATGTACTACTACACTACACTAGATCAGCTAGTCAAAACAAATGTCACGCTATGCTCGGGGGTCGCGAGGAGTGCGCGGGGGTGGGTATCGCGTACCTTGGGAACCAGCTTTATATCAGATTTATAAATGCATAAATTTAGAGGACCCGTTACATTTTATTGATATGTGCCTTCACTGTGAAGTTGGTTAAGCTTTAAAGCACCGAGATCAGCACGATCGAAAGTAGCTCGGATTATCTCGCGCAAATAGTCGAATTTTTTTTCGAGATGATAAAAAACTCCTTTGCGATCTTATTACAAATTTATATTAACTTGCCGTTACAGTTAGTTAGCTTGTAAGTTTGAGACTAATTTGGAAGCTAAATTAGAACCACTTCCCGGTTTCCGATTGAGCTGAAATTTTGCATACGCGTTAAGTTTGGAGAACAATGCATGTTTGCCTATAGCCGTCATTCTAAATAGCAGACTCCCAAAGATGGCGGACCAGTTATTTTTATACACACCCATGATATGGGTATCAAATGAATGAAAGGGTACGCTAAGAAGAATACTAAATAATTAAAATTATTTTCAAATTAAAACTTCTATCTAAAAGTTTTAAGGTCTTTAGAAAATTATTAGCTTTTCAACCCCTTTTGCAGTATTTTGCAAGGATCAGCAACCCTAAGCTACGCAGTTATGTTACGAACAGGCGCTACAGCTCGCTCGCTCCGCCACTGGCACTGTATCACAGACAGGCTACAAAAAAGAGCTTCATACTCGTAAGTAGGTCACTGTCGGGACTCGGGACAGCTGTTTCGGGAAATTGCGGCTGGCTGGCTGTGTTTAACTTTAATAACTTTTCCTGTTCTGCTTCATATACTAACTTTATTTAAATTGCGGCTGGCTGGCTGTGTTTCACTTTATTAACTTTTCCTGTTCTGCTTCATGTTCTAACTGTATTGAAATTGCGGCTGGCTGGCTGTGTTTCACTTTATTAACCTTTCCTGTTCTGCTTCATGTTCTAACTGTATTTAAATTGCGGCTGGCTGGCTGTGTTTCACTTTATTAACTTTTCCTGTTCTGCTTCATGTTCTAACTGTATTGAAATTGCGGCTGGCTGGCTGTGTTTCACTTTATTAACCTTTCCTGTTCTGCTTCATGTTCTAACTGTATTTAAATTGCGGCTGGCTGGCTGTGTTTAACTTTATTAACTTTTCCTGTTCTGTTTCATGTTCTAACTGTATTTAAATTGCGGCTGGCTGGCTGTGTTTAACTTTATTAACTTTTCCTGTTCTGTTGCATGTTCTAACTGTATTGAAATTGCGGCTGGCTGGCTGTGTTTCACTTTATTAACTTTTCCTGTTCTGCTTCATGTTCTAACTGTATTTAAATTGCGGCTGGCTGGCTGTGTTTCACTTTATTAACTTTCCCTGTTCTGTTTCATGTTCTAACTGTATTTAAATTGCGGCTGGCTGGCTGTGTTTCACTTTATTAACTTTCCCTGTTCTGCTTCATGTTCTAACTGTATTTAAATTGCGGCTGGCTGGCTGTGTTTAACTTTATTAACTTCTCCTGTTCTGTTTCATGTTCTAACTGTATTTAAATTTCGGCTGGCAAGCTGTGTTTTATTTTATTAACTTTTCCTGTTCTGCTTCATATACTAACTGTATTTAAATAACTGTCAACGCTTAAAACGTTAAGAACAACCGACTTCAATCACAAAATTCGTGTTCCTTTTTTTTAGTGATTAATAGTACATATCTTGAAAGGTATTCAACCGATTTTGATGAAACTTGCACTGTTCCCTAAACTGAAGTAAATCTAAGCCAATAAAAAAAGAATGGTCATAATCCGAATGATAGTTTCGAAGAAATGCGTGGATAAACATATATAGGGTGACCTTAAATTAGTTCTTGATAGCAAAGGATATGAATGTACTCGTGATTACAAACAACTTTCCCAAAGAAACTATATGTCGAATCAGTAAAAAATTTTAGGTCCTCGGTACATAACAAGTTATCAAATCGACAAAAATGTATGAAGGACCAAATTTTTTTTTTCATATTTGACATATAGTTTCTTTGGGAAAGTTGTTTGTAATCACGAGTACATTCATATCCTTTGCTATCAAGAACTAATTAAAAGTCACCCTATATACTTGTAAAATATATAAAATATTAATAATAAAAAATAAAATATATAAAATTCTCGTGTCACAGTGTTAGTTGCCGTACTCTTCCGAAACGGCTGAACAGATTTCCATGAAATTTTCCGTGTATATTCGGTAGGTCTGAGAATAGGTATGGAAAGTTTTTCACCGGGATCTGAGCGGGCGAAGCCGCAGGAAACAGCTATTACTACATTATTATATGTGAATATATTGTAGTTCCATAATAGATATTACATACATACGTGTCGAATTAATAACCCCCATTATAAGTAGTAAAAAGAGACGTTATATCCGAAAGCTCTATTAAAAGCATTCGTAATAGGGTATAGTTGACTACACCAATAATAAATAAATTATGAAATCATCATATACGTATACGTATATCAGCTCATATACGTCCCCACCGAGGGGCTCGAGCCTACCCTGAATTAGATCGATCGGGCCTTAGTCGACCACGCGGGCCAAGTGCAGGTTGGTCGACTTCTCACACAATCTTCGAATCTCTTCGCAGGCGTCCGGTTTCCTCACGATGTTTTTGCTTCGCCGTAACAGCGTCGGATAAACGTACATATGAATTCGAAATTCGAAAACACATTGGTACGTGGCAGGATTTGAACCACGACCAATTCGGATAGGAGGTAGTAGCCCAAGCCGTTACGCCACCGACGTTCTTATTAAATGGTACTTAAATTTCAAAACTTAACTCATTTTGTTTTACATCGCGTCTTCAGTTTTTAAATTATCAAAATAAAATAAAAAAATACTCAATGATGCTATCCAAGGGATAGACGGCGGTTGCCTGGTGTTGCACTTAGCATCATCCGCGGTAACGTGTAGGGCATTTAGATTTACACCTACGTACGTGTGCAACGCCACCTTCATATACATCTGGAATCAGATTTGCAGGTTTCCTCAGGATGTTTTTCTTCACCGTTAAATCAATCGGTAAGTATATGTACGTAAGTTTTAAAAAACTCCTCCGTCCGGGTTCGACCAATGAGGCTGAAAACTACAACGCCCCGCCTTGCTATTTCAAACATTTCAGAACAAAATTTTGTATTTGATACATGATAAAACGTAACTCAACATAATTATATGCCTAATTATATGCTAAACACTGTGTGCATAATAAACGGGTTCGATTTTCAAATACTGTTTGTTAGTGAGTAACTGAATGTAAGCCTTGAACTCTACAAACGTAATAAAATGGTCCTGTCTGTAGATTGGTGTGCCGAATCGCTACACGAATCTACTTCACGTACCTATAAGTTTTACAGCCAGCACGAGAGACCTTGTGCAGACATATTCACCTCTTCACCTTGCCAAAACTGCGCCTGCCAATCTTTGAACGTTGAACGATGTAGCTGTGCTAAGTCTGGATATAAATTTAATTTGTGTGCGAAACGCGCCGGTGGCTCAACGGTAACAACTCGGTCGTCCTAACCTGAGGTCCTGGGTTCAAATCTGGACGGCCAATGTACCCGAGTTCTTCGAAACTTACGTACATATATAAGTACATTGCTTTGATGATGATCTATCCGACTGATATCGGTCATCGCGACCACTTCGACTCCTAGTCGGTTTGCCGCGGGTGCGCTCGAAGATGGTTTATGTAGCCAATCTTCGCAGTGAAACTCCTCGCGCAATGAGGGCATTTAAGTACCTATGCCTCCCTCATACTTGTATGAAATGGTCGCAGGTGTTCGGGCCTTTAACTGGTCGCGTTTGGTATCAAGGTCAGCTTTACGCTGATCCTCGAATTCGAGTACTTGCCTATTCACAATCCTGCGCCATTCTGCCCGTTCTGCTGCCAAACTCTCCCATTGAGAGGGTTTTATGTTGCATCCTTTCATATGTCGCTTCTGAACATCTTTGTACCGGAGGAGCTGTCCGCCATGTTTCCGCTTACCCTCCTACAGTACTTACCGATTGCTTTAACGGTGAAGGAAAACATCGTGAGGAAACCTGCATATCTGATTCCCAGATGTGTATGAAGTTTGCGTTGCACACAGGTGTAAATCTAAATGGCTTGCACGTGACCATGGGAGACACCAGGCAACCGCCGTCTATCCCTTGGATAGCACGGTTAATTGTGCTACAGGATAAGAGAGAGATTGTGTGCAAATCTACAAATACAAAGAATTTTAATCCTTTACCTTGTATCCTACAGTTCTTCCTTGCAAATGTGGTGTGTGGTGTGTGACTGACCTGTAGCTTGATACTGCGCGTAAGATGCAGTGAAAGTGATAAAACTGACATAAATGCGAGTAAACCCTTCATGGAGCTATGCCGGTATATGGATGGTGGCGGCATTACGTGCCTGAGGGCAACAATTTGCGGTTATTGTCTGCGTCTGCGCCACGATATCACTCCGCATTTGTCACGGAATTTCGCGGTGATCTACGGTTATTACTGTGACAAGTATACTGCGCTTGGGAATTGATAGCGAGCCGATTTGATAGCGGCCATAACCCTAAGTTTAGAAAGTTACGTGCGGAATTAACGTGTTTCCAGTGACGTTAAAATACATCTAATATTATAAATGTGAAGATTCAAGATTCAAGCTATTTATTAAAAATAGGTGCAAATTTCTTTCTTTCTGATAGTCATAAAATAATAATAACATAATTTCATTCGTGAAAAACCAAGAAATAAACAATCTTTAGTTAATAATGTCCAAATTTTATCCTTGAAATAAACCAGATTATGTCATTAAAACATGAAAACAATATGACACGAAAAGTATACAATATACTCGTAAAAATCATTGAATGTCATTGATACCTTTGACAAGAGTAGGCCAGTTCACACGGAGAGCAACCGGTCACGAGTATATCCATCGCTCCCAACAACCATATTAGAGGGAAAGGAACGACCCGGCAAGTTTGTATGTATGGATGTATGTATGTTTGTTACTCTTTCGCGCAAAAACTACTAAACGTATCTGATGAAATTTGGTAAGTAGACAGATTAGGACCTGGATTAACATATAGGTTACTTTTTTCCACGCACTGCACACCCTCGGAGACAGACATAGAAACTATTTTCACGCGAGCCAAGCCGCTGCCTAAAGCTAGTAAAATTATAATTATTTACATTTACTCCTTACAAAACTTGAAAGAATTACTAGATAGGTTGAGACGGTATTTCTTCTAGGCTGTCGTGAAATGTTGATCCCACAATACATTCGTAAGTAACAGGTTGCTTCGCTAGATCGTGCATGTCTCATGTAGATTTATGGGAGTTAGTAACATAATAACTATTGCATGAATTATAGCAACTCACGATAAACCCCGATAGCGCACAAGCACCAGAGCGAGACAATACGAGCCAGCCATTGTAGTGAAATTCAGATAACGGTGATAAGGTCGCGTTTCAGGCGGATCGTTGCGCACGAACACATAGGTACTCCATGCACTCAATGCTCCCCACAGATTTATCTCGCAGCAGTGCATAGAATCGCAGGAGTCTTTGGCATACTCAGTGTTGCCAATTTAGCGACTTAGTAGCTAGATCTAACGTATTTTCAGAGCAGTCTAGCGACAAAAAATCGACGCTTCATACATTTCAGCGACTTTAAAGCACAGTAACACTATACATATAGCGACAGAATTGCCATTTTTATATTGTTCAGTGACTTTTTAAACATTATTTAGCTACATTTAACAAAAGTCATCTGGCAACACTGGGCATACTATTCAGAACGACTTATAGTGTTCGCGGCGGCTCCGAACAGTTTGTAAAGCGCTGCTTAAGGACAACTTACTATTTAATGTCAGTTTCTGTGTGCGCGCTCGCAAAGTGAAACTCGTTAAATTTATGCGCAGTATGGAATACAAGTTACATATCTGATTTCTGGTAGTTCTCTGGAGCGGTTATAAATATGGTTTAATATTCGTTTCACTACGCAAAAAAAAAGGAATTTACATTACTGAAAATTGATTTTTCCACGGTAGGTTGTATATGATGATACCAGCTCATATATGTCCCCACCGAGGGGCTCGAGCCTACCCTGAATTAGGGCGATCGGGCCTTAGTCTACTACGCGGGCCCAGTGCGGGTTGGTCAGCTTCACACACAACCTGAGAGTTTCCCCGCAGGCGTGTGCAGGTTTCCTCACGATGTTTTCCTTCACCGTAAGAGCTTCGGATAAACGTACATAAGAAATCTAATTTCGAAATCGCATTGGTACGTGGCAGTATTTGAACCACAACCTCCCGGACAGGAGGCGGCGGCCCTAGCCGTTACGCCACCGACGCCGTTAGTATAGGTTAGTTAGGTTGTATATAAATAATAATTTCTCAGGATAGGTAAAATTACCTTTAAACATGAGAACAGTCGTAGTAATATTAAACAAGAGGATACACTGTAAATTATTGCCACGAATGTAATTGTTTTCCGTGAATATACTGCATGTCTTAAGGCTCTCACCACTAATGACGCAATGATCGATGGGACAGAGAAACTGCAGCCTGCACACGTAATACATCTGCAGCGAGAGACAGAGTAGGCTGGCCATCCGTCGCTGTAATTACAGGAGTCGCTCTTGACAAGACAATCTGCGCTTGCGACTAAAAGACGCCGCGCCGCGCGTCACTGATTCGATAATGTAATACTATAGCTACTTAATTACAGAACTCATCCTCAACTCGACTACAACATACTACATTGTCGACACCTCATTAATTTATTACACTAGTACCTAATTGCAAAAGGAAAGTTACATATTATCGTGATTATATTCGTATGCAGACGAATGTGATATGATGTATGCTGATGAAATATTTTTTGAGCAATATTTTTAGAGGTAAGGCAGTAAGTGCAGTAAGCCCAGAAACGTCGTTTCGGTCATGTTTGGTATCGAAGCAACTGTCAATGTTTGGTATCGAAGCAACTGATACTACTAGCTTTTCATGGGGTTTCCTTACATCCGATGATAAAGGAACCCTTATAATATTACTCATGTGTCTGTTTGTCCATCCGTCTGTCACACCCGATTTTCTCCGAATGTACTGGATGAAAAAAGTTTGACAGGTACATGTATATTGTATAAAGTTTGATGACACAATCAAAAACACATAGAGTATTTCCCGTTGATTTACAATTATTTTTAAGAAATCTGAAAATTATTAATTTGTAGTCATATCACAATTATTATTGTTTGCGATTACAAACTTACCTACATGTGCAGTTAGAGAGTTGACCGTAATATCAATGTATGGGAAAACATTTTTTAACTACAAAATTAGATTTGTCTTTCGATCTGATTGTTGTACCTACTCGTCGATGTTTTTAAGGTTTCGTATCCAAAGGTGTGGTGGTACAGAACCTTCGATGCAAAAGTCCAACTCGCACTTGGCCAGTTTTTTAAGGTTCCGTACTCCGAACAGGTGACCAACGAGACCCTATTAATAAGCCTCCGCTGTCTGTCCGTCTGTCCATCTGTACGTCCGTCTGTCAGCGGGCTGTATTTCATGAACCGTAAAATAGGTAGACAATTGAAATTTTTACATAATGTGTATTTCTATTGCCGCTTTAACAAAAAATACAAAAAAATTAAAAAAAGGGGGGTAAAAGTAAATGTGTTTTTTATACGTCTTAAGAAAGTATATTTGATTTAGCTCTATCGTAAAAACGGTAAAACATACAAGCGTGAAACTTAATGCGATTATAGTTATAAAATTCAAGTGAAACAAAAAATAATAAAAGTCGGTCAAGTATGAGTCGTACTCGCGCTAAAGAGTCCGAACTGAATGACAAAAAAGCATATTATTATTTTTGTCGCTCTCGTCGATGTCTTTTGTTTGTAATGTGAATAGATCATTAATCATGTGTAGTTGTGTGAAGAGGTGTGGTGGTACGGAACACTCGGAGTGCTAATCCGACTCGCACTTAGCCGGTTTTTTTTTCATGTACAGCATGTGATAGACTAATGAAAGGGCTTTTTAAAAGAAATCTAAATTTATTGTTTTTCATAATTTTAAAATGCACAGAGTTAAAAAGATATTAGGGAAAATATACGAAAATTGAACAATCCCCTTCATCTCCAAAACTACTGAGTCTAAAATTATGAAAAAAAAATGTTTTTGTAATTATTTTTTTTATTTAATTTTTGAGTGCGTTTACTATATCTCAACAGATGGTAAGTGACGATGTAGTCGAGGATGGTACACGCAAACTCAAATAATTCCTATTCATTATTTCTAATTTAGGGCAACTTAAGGGTTTTCAGGGAAACCAAAACGAAACCCCTACGTCTAACCATTCTAACAGAAAAAATAATGTTTCGGAACCCTCTTCACGCAAGTTCGAATCGCACTTGAGCAGTTTTTTTTAATGGAAGATCTTAACACTGCCTCTTTACACATTTTCGAGGTAAGCAGCGCTATCAAGTCAAAGATTTTAAGAGTTTAAAAGAATTTTAAAGACTCTCAGAGTTAGTAACGAAGTAGAACAGAATATGATAATATTGTATTTTTCGGATCATCAGAAGGATTTTGGTCGGATCTAAGAAATAAACTCGTCTTTGAGAAGTTTTGGAGTGTACAATCAATATTCACACACGTTTGCAACACGAGGCTTCACGATGATTCGGATGAAAACCGATTATTTTAGAGACTGCTATGAGTTCGGCACGGGGCTGGCTTCCCAAGTTGACAGTTTAGCTGCTCGATCAAAAGTGCTCGTAAAATAATTGGCGCCTCTGTCGTAGCCTCTGTAGGTAGGCTGAATTGTCATTTAATGGTTCGATAATCACAACGATTCTGATTGGCTAACAAACAAGTACCAAAACTACCAACTTCCGAGTTCCGGTTTCGCACAGACCACGCCTTGGCCAAAGATGACTATTATTACTACCCTAGCTAACCGCTTGACGTTTCAAGATAAAACACACGGTGCTTCGACGCATGGATAGATGGCGCCACGTCCTTGCGCTCCGACATATTTAACTAAAGCCATACTGCATTAATACAAAAAAAAAACGGCCAAGTATAGGTCTAATAGTGTCATAGAAATTGATTGTGATACAGGGACAGACGAACGTGTTTGTGTGAACGTGTTCGTGACGAACACATGGCTCTCTACAGATGGTATATTAGTATCTTACAACCACAATCAATGACATTTATTTTTTAGGTAGGTATACATATTTTAATGATTTTCTTAATGATTGTCATTCACATTTTAATTTAACTATTTAATTAAGAATTTAATGGATTAAACTTAATTTAAATTTCTGTACACAAATATTTATGGAACAATGAATTTATATTATAGGTACCTACTTAATAAGCTTTACATTCAACAGCTACACCTACCGGGTCCATCTACCTTCATCATATCATATCAGGTCCTCACCGAGGAATTCGAGCCTACCCTGAATTAGGACGATCGGTCCTTAATCGACCACGCGGGCCCAGTGCGGGTTGGTCAACTTCACACACAACCTTCGAGTTTCTTCGCAGGCGTGCGCAGGTTTCCTCAAGATGTTTTCCTTCACCGTGAAAGCGTCGGATAAACGTACCTAAAACGGAAATTTGAAAACACATTGGTACGTGGCAGGATTAGAACCACGACCTCCCAGACAGGATGTATAGCGGCCCGAACCGTTACGCCACCGACGCCTGCTACGCCACCGATGCCTGGGTTACGCCAGGTCCATCTAGCTAAGAACTATCCAGTAGGTTAACCCATGAGGACATATCAGGAGGAGGAGAAGATTTAAAAGAACACGCACATTGTAATCTATACGTATAGCTACTCGTAAGATTGTTTATCCTGACTGACTATCAACGCACAGCTCAAATCACTGGACGGATCGGGCTAAAATTTGGCGTATAGATAGCAATTATAACGTAGGCTCCGCTGAGAAAGGATTTTGGGGATGGCGAAAAAACGGGATTTGCGCGGACAACGCCGCTGGGCTTCCGCTATTTTATACAAAGTACTGAAGAAGATGCATTCAAAAAACTTTCATTTGTATGGGAAGGGAAAAACAAAGTTTTCATTACAAAAATGATTTTCGTATGCTTATTTTTAAGTAATGTAGGTATATATATCACATGAAATGTTTCTTTTTTGTATACAATACTATCATCGTATAATATAATATGATATAATATAATATAATATAATATAATATAATATAATATAATATAATATAATATAATATAATATAATATAATATAATATAATATAATATAATATAATATAATATAATATAATATAATATAATATAATATAATATAATATAATATAATATAATATAATATAATATAATATAATATAATATAATATAATATAATATAATATAATATAATATAACATAATATAATATAATATAATTAATATAATACAATATAAAATGGCTAAATAAGAGATCATAATTTCATTTACCCCTTATTTTGTATTTTTATTCTTTTTAAAGCGAAAATAGCGAAATAAACAGCTTTTGATTTTATATAATTACTAGCTATTGCCAGCGGTTTCGCCCCCGTGTATGTAGAGATTGAAACTGAAATTACATTCTAACTATGGGTGTTCTTTTTTTAAATCGGATACTCATCGAAACTTCTCAGTTTCGAAGATTACCTCCAACATACAAACTTTACCCCATTATTATATAAGTACAGATTGTATGAAAGTATAATGAACGAGCGTATTATGGTAATATTAGTTTAAAAGAAGCCCCTAAGTTTTAGGGTTTTATTGTGTGGCACTACGGGTGCTAGAAAGGCTAAAAGCTCTTCGCTGGATGGCCATAATTTCCCCAAGAGCGGCGCTGAGCCATTACCTTCCATTAGCTTCGGGAAATTCATCACGCACGCCCCGAATATTACTCCCGAAATGAAAATATGTTCTAAAAGTATTAAAAGCCTCTCTCATGTGAGATTTTATTTTCATATACTTTCGTGAATATAGGTAAAACCTTTTTGTTAAGCAAAATGAAGAATGTGTTAAGAAAGAAAATCCTTCCTAGTAATATTGTAAAAGTCAAAATGTGTTTGTTTGTTATCTCTTCACGCTTCAACACCTCAGTCAATACGACAAAATTGGGCATGCACGTAGGCCAGTATCATCATGGAGATGGACATGGGCTACTTTTTATCCCGTGAAAATAGCAAAGTCCCATACAGTTCCAGAGGGAACTAAAAAAAACTTTTTTTTTAGTTGATTTCGAGCAACAGATTGTTGTGATTTTTTTGCGAGACGGTGCGAAATGACATAGACTACTAATTAGTGTAGCCAGAGATAGTTCCCGAAGGATCTGGGGAAAACTCAATACGGTATTTTACTACTAGTCATTTGAGTATCTTTTAATCAACTGTCAAAAACGAAGGTTTCTTCTGCAATAATTATTCGCGTTACTGACATAGTGAGGTCATAAGTGTCATAGTCTTTATCACACTAATTTGCTGTTTATAATAAATATTAAATTAAAAATTGTTTAATATTTCAAATGAGCACAAGTGTTTTTGTTATTTTAGAAGAAATGCTTTCTGTTGAATATTGTTTTTTAATTTATTTTTATACGGTACAGTAAAATAGCCTATTCCAGGATCGCGCTCTTCGGCGTCATAACGGAGCAACGGGTTGACGTGATTGTTTGCATAGAAATAGTTGAGGAGAGTGGGAAGTGACATAGATTGTCTCACACCACTGACCCTTAAAGACAGCATAAAAAATGATGCCCACGTAGCCGTAGATAAAAGCTAGTGGTGATCATAAGTTTATTGAAGGTTTCAACTTTTTACTATTTGGGGGACTTACAGACCAAAAACAGTACATTTAAATTATATATCGCAGTGTGTTGTAGCGTAATAATAATACAAAACTCATAAAATTAATAACTTGTAGAACTAATCATCGTGAACAATGCCTTTTCATTTCCCCGACTGGCCCCCTCGTCGTTGTGTCAGAGTGAAAGATGATACACTTGGAGCTTTCGTCAAAGAGGTGGTTGTGAATCTCCATTTTTACGATGACATTGACATATCGTAGTGTTCTATTGTGAGGCGGTAAGTAATGTGGAAAGAGTGTCTACATACTGTAGGTGTATACACACACACACACATACCCGCTGGCCGTACAACCGTGACATATTACTGGACATCGTTCTCTTTGCAGGCGGACTTACAGATACGAAACAATTGGAAACGCTAAAAAACTGCTTCAATCGCAGTAACTTTGTCAACTTTTTGTTTTTGTTTATTTAAAAAAAAATACGTAACCGATTTTGATAAAATTTATATGGGACCAACCTGGAGGCATAACCTATCAACTAAAAAAGTATATTTAAAATTGTTTTACAGTTGAATAAAAAAGGTACTTAATTTCCGCTGATAGTAAAATTTATCATCATCATCATCATATAAGCCGAAAATCGTCCACTGCTGGACAAAGGCCTCCCCCAAGGATTTCCACGACGACCGGTCCTGCGCTGCCCGCATCCATCGGCTTCCCGCGATCTTCACCAGATCGTCGGTCCACCAAAATTAAAACTAATATATTTATATTTATTTGTATTGACATGTCACTTCAGGCTTTCCTTTTTTATGTGTTGTGGCTTTTTGACGCAAATATAAAGAAAACTGTAGCAAGCAAAAAGTATTTTTTCGTTACTATTGTATTTAGATCTAGACGAAAAAAAGTATAGTGCGTAAATCCACCAGCGCTTGCGCTTCTACACTCAACAAATGAGATTATAGCTACAGAGGGCGTCTGTACATATATTCATTACGTAGAATTGTTTCCAGAGGATAAGGTGTGAACCTAATGCGCTGGGAAGTAAACGCGTTCTTTGAAAATACACTTATCAACTGTCTAAGCGAGCTTTGTTTCTCCATGAATTTAACTAATTCAACAGAAAGTGTACACAACAAAACGCTTTGTTTTACCGTGGCGTAATTTGTTGATGGAAACTTAAGTTAGGCTTTCATTTGTTAGGCATGTGGTCAAAGTTGTTTGAACAACTAAAGGTTCTACTTGATAGCTGAGTCACACGAAATAAAATAAATAATGTTACATATCAGTACATAATCATAAATTAACTAATGGGGATGACGACTACATTAAAAATAATTTTGAAAACTGCCCTTCAACTAAAGTTACAGTCTTTTTTCAGATAGACGGCGGTTGCCTGGTGTTGCACTTAGCATCACCCGCTGTCATGTGTAGGGCATTTCTAACAACCACGGACGTGTGCAACGCGACCTTCATACACATCTGGAATTAGATGTGCAGGTTTCCTCGCGATGTTCTCCTTCACCGTTGAAGTAATCGGTACTAAGTATATGTATGTACGTAAGTTTCGAAAACCTATACCTCTACCGGGTCGTTACCGATTGAGCTGCAGACGCAGTAGTGTAAAAAAAACAACAAATCCTACAGATTTTATACCGCAGAAGTGACACAGCTATTGTACCTACAAAACTTAGGTAATTAAAATACATACTTTATTAAAAAAATAATTAATACTACATCCGAATTACATTTGGAGATGAGAAAAAGCGTAAGAAGTTTGTTTCTGGCGGGGGTTGCTGCCACCGTTTTTTTTTCACATTTGCCGTCCGGATTCGAACGCGGGACCTTTGGTTAGGAGGATCGAGTACCGTTGAGCCACCGACGCTTTTGAAATTACAGAATAACTTACTCAATTGTTTACCATCTAGTTTTCAATTTTCTATTGCTCGAAATCATAAAATAAGTACATAAATGACGTTAAAGAACTGTGACATCACGTTTATGTAATTCGAACATTGTTAGAATAATATGTCGTTTTTGACAGTTGTTAAAAAGTAACTCAAATGACTAATAGTCACCATCCCAAAAGGGGATCGGACTGCATCAAAAATAATTTCTTAAATATGATTTCCTAAATTGCTCTCCTCTTGAAGTTTCAAAAAACCTTACTTGTTTGGTTTTTCCGTCACGTCTTCAATCTTTAATTGATCAAATTCACAAAATAAGTTCGTCATTGATGCTATAAATCTATGACGTCACTTGTGGGTATTTCGAACATTTTTAAAACAAAATTTCGTTTTTGACAGATCATAAAAAGTAACTCAAATGACTAGCAGTCCGATCCCCTATTATACCGCGCCCTTTTACAGCTTTGATGCTTTCACCCCGATGTAATTATGTGAAGGTAAGCTTAGCTGTAAAAATAAACCGCCCAGAACACTCTTGCAAAGCGCAGGCAATCGGCCATTCGTATCGCTTGATCGACTGCAGCTCTCCGGGAAATAGCCGAGTGTTTATTAGGTCAATCAGGAAATCGCGATCTTAATACTCGACGGTTTATTTTCATAGTTCCTCGGTACGTTGCACGGGCCAATCTTTACAGCAGAATCGACGACTGACAAATCAAAGGCACAAAACTGTTCGAAAATCGATTACAGCAACGTTGCTTTTACCCAAAATTTGAAGCTAATTTTAGGTTGTGTTGCATTAATGTCAATCAAAGGCGCAACGTGCAGTGCAGATGTATAATTAAGTATTTACTGGGATGATTGCAGTAGTTACAGCACAATTTGCGAAAAGTTATCAATTGTAATCAATACGCGGTGGTCTCCCAAGTTGAGGTAAAATCTGCTTTTGACTTGAGAGAGCTGAAAGTATTTTTTGAATTGTTTGAAATTGTTATTTTAGGGTTCCGTGTCTGACAAGGAAAAACAGAGACTATTTTTACTCATAGAACATTTGTGCATCATATTGATCCACACATTTTACAATTATATAAAAATGTTGCTAGTTTGTTGAGTAGAAGAAAAATATTCTTTGAATCCTGCCATGTTGGGTGCCGTTTGAAAGGTCTACTTATAAACATTGCAATTTGAAACAAATTATAGTGCCACGGATCTTGCTCTTGGAAACGCTTAAGCCAAAAATTTTGTTATTAATCAATTAATAGAATTTGGATTTTAGGTACTTACGATGATCATAAAATATCATAGTTTTCCGAGAAGTACACTAAAACCAATAAATATCTAATGGTACACGACATGTCTCTTTATGTCGGTTGGAAATTTTGGTACGGAACCCTGTTTATGTAAAGGAACAGGGTTCCGCAGTACAAGCAAATGTCTTATTGTATACCATATGGTATAAGAGCACATGTGTACCCTTTATGTCGGTGGGAAATGTTGATACCAAAATTTCTACTATATCAAAAGCCAGGGTCACACCCGGCTCGCTCTTAATTACAGAAATTGGAACAATATCTCTTAATCATTTAGAAATTATGCTACTCGAATTACATTTCCATGAAGCTGCAATAAACTATCCAAATCCATACCAACGAAATTTTCTTGTTTGTGACTTTTGTGACCCATCCACTCACTTTGTGTTGAGTTATGGTGTTGTGTCTGACAATCAGATTCACTGGCAGTTTCAGTTATTAAATACCTATATTTGTAACGTTTTTATAAGAACACCCTTTATGGCTGTCAGTCTGCTCTTCATGCATAATAATAACTCAATTTACCGAGAGGTTTTTTAAGATAATTTTATGTTGGTTGCTTTCGTTGGACAGGAGGCGGCTGCCAAAAAAATTAAGTTGGGAAATTTTTTCGGCCGATTTTAAAGTTATAATATTTCTTTTAAATTACACATATTCCGGTGGGTTTCATTAAGAAGCTTTTTGTTTCAAGAAACTAATAATTATTTTTTGAGTAAAGTCATAACAATCATTTTTAGACATGGGAAAAGGCTTGACGTGCACCTGCAATGGGTAATTCTATTGTGATTTCACTTTCGTCTCGTTTTCTGCGCTCGAGAGCCGGCCTAATGTTAGTTTTATGATCTTCATCAAGCGAGTGGATTTCAGACGATGGAAAAATGTGATATTGCCAGTGCTAGTGAACACTGGCAATATCACATTTTTCCTACTAATGTTATTTTATTTCAACACCTTTAAATGTCTATAATGAATAGCTAAAGCCACACTGGTCCAAATATTTAGAAAAATAGCGATTACAAACTTTAAGGCTTAAAAAAAAATTTCAACTGGGATAATATTATTAATGAATAATAATAATAAACTCCAGCCGAACTGTGCCTCTGCCGGTCGTTACGTCCAAAAAGTTTCGTCCGAATGGACGTAACAGCACCTTTCAATTTTACCTACTTTTCTTGTCGTCGTTATGTTCGACAATGAAAAACTAAGGTAGATAAGTACACTCAGCTACAAAAAGCCTATAAAATTTTTTTTTTTTAAGATAAATCACGACTTGGCTCTAAAATAAAACTACACTTGGTATTTATTTTACAAGGATCACTCCTGTGACTTCACCTCGTGCTAAGTGGACAGAATAGCGTTAATTTTGAAACTGTAAATAATAACAAAATCGTTGCTATAAACTCTGGAAGTTTAAAGTTGCTATGAGGTTCTTTAAAGAAGAGGTAAATTTTCCTTTTTTTTCAATTCACAATTAGTAAGCCCGATCATAATTCAAAATTAAAAGCAGGAAGTTTCACTTGTAAATATTCGGTAACAACATTAAAAAAACATAAGCCAAGCAAGAACCTATAACGCTTATGAATTAGCGATAAGGAATCAATATCACGTTTCTTCAATGTGCTCGTGTACTTGTCGATTTGTTTCGACAAAAAATTACACGTCATCGGGAGATTAGCTCTCACCCAAACGGGATTTTATTTTTTAAGTTTTCATCATCATCATTAATAAAGTATTGATTAAATATTCATTGGTTAAATGAACAGAACTCCACACCACACGGAGAACACCTTGTCGCAGGAGCGTCCATCATAATCATCATCATCATCAGCTTTTTAGGATTTTCCTCCACATACCACTGATAGCACATTACATAGATGTCTCGATTGCGTATACTTGATAAATTAATAATATATATGAACCGACATAGCTCACAGAATCGCTAAACTGAAGTGGCAGTGGGCAGGGCATATAGCTAGTAGAACAGATGACCGATGGGGCAGTAAAGTTCTCGAGTGGCGACCGCGCACCGGAAAATGTAGCGTAGGTAGGCCTCCCACGCGGTGGACCGATGACCTGGTGAAGATCGCGGAAAGCCGATGGATGCGGGCAGCGCAGGACCGGTCATCGTGGAAATCCTTGGGGGAGGCCTTTGTCCAGCAGTGGACGATTTTTGGCTGATATGATGATGATGATAAATTAAACAGAATCATAGGAAATAAATACAAAACTGTGCTCACTTTTTTTGGAATTTCGGAATCTGGTATTTTTATATTCATTTGACTTTTTGAGCATAAAACTCTTTTCAAATAAAAGCTTGTACCAAAAAGATTTTAGGTTTTCCGAAAATTATTGTAGGAAAACAGTAAAAAATAATAGGGTAAAGCAACAGGCGGAAATTAAAATAATAATTTCACAACAAACTTATTTATTCAACTAAACGAACCAATTGACGTTCTTTGACAATTATTTGAGCAGCTTCAATAAAATGGCATCATATCATATCAGCACTAAGCCATGTGTTAGACCCAGTGACTATTACCAGTATAAATGAAGAATCACAAACAACACTCGTTCTTATAAAATTGCCCCAAACTATGTATAATAAAGTCAATGAACTTAAAAACAATCTGAAAACAAAATCATGTTGAACATCTCCCCATCCGAAACATGCAAACAGACTACCACAATCGAGGATCGCGCAGACGCCACCAGCGGATATAAATAAACTCATGCGCACATGTCGTTTCGATCTCGCGTTTATCTGCGAAATACTGCCTCAAAGTGCTTATCCACTGGCTATGCTAGAATGGGTGGGATGAGTGAGTACTGAAATCTTGCCGGTATAAGATTCAAGATTCAAGGTATTTATTCAAAATAGGTACAAATTACACTCTTTCTGATAGTCATAAAACAATAATAACATAATAGGGATGACGACAGTATCAAAAATAAATTATGAAGATCTGGTAATTTGCGAAACAGAATCTGGTCATCTGCGTATCTGGTAATTTACGAAATGCACATCTGGTCATCCGCGTATAAGGTAATTTACGTTTCTGCCACTATGCGTCTGAACCCTCTTGATCACTAAATTGCCCTCCTATTTAAACTTTGGAAAACCTTACTCGTTTTGTTTCCCATCAATTCTTAGATTTTTAATTCACCAAAATCACAAAATGAGCACATAAATGACGCTGCAAAACTATGACGTCACCCCTAGGTATGTCAAACATTTTTAGAACAAAATGTCGTTTTTGACAGATGATAAAAAGTAAATCAGATGACTAGCATTCGTTATCCCTATTTCATTTGTGGAAAATGACGGTCCTTCTGAAGCTTGCATGTCTCGCGATATCCAGCGCTACGATCAAATGTTATCAACGACTAACAAACGCGTTCCTACGCACACAGTCTAAGCTCGTGTAGGTGAACGCGTATCATGCTTGTGTGCTCACTCACTCATAAGACATGCTAGGGTTGCGGTTGAGGCTACTGAGCGGGGGTGGGCGGCACTTTCAACGGGAGGCAGGGAGTGACCATACGAAGTAACTAGTATCTCATCTGTGATACTGTACGCTAGTACTCTTTATCGTACTGTGGCTACATCGAGAGATTGTGAAATATTTATTACGTAGTACAATAAAACCAATCCTATATTTTTTCCCTATCTCTAGCCTTTTCATCGCGAGCTTGCGAGTTATAGCGCACATCAATCGCAAATATAGTTATGGTTCAATTTTATACCAACAAATATTTTAATTCTCGCTTCGCACATCTTCGTTCAACCAGACCATAACCACTGAAGATGTGCTAGGAAGGAATTGAAATTTTGCGATATATAAATTATAAAATTCAATTTTGGTTCATCTCATAGCATAGCATATGGATAAGCAGCTTAAGATGAGACAGACGGAATTCAGACAAATAGTGGAGAAATGTGTAGGTACTTATGTTTTACAAAAAAATATTTCTTGGGTGGTTTAAGTTATTGAATTTTTCATAAAATCTTTGAAGAAGTCTCTTGCGTCAGCATTTCATTATCTTTTCATCAATAATTTTATTTTTATTTATTTTATTTATTAAGGAAAATCAACAGCCTTAAATTATAGTAATATTAAAAACAGTACAGATTTTTATGATAGGCCTTTACAGATTTTCACGAACATTACCTAAACAGTATAAGTCGTGCAAAAGTGAGCAATATAGCAGATAAATAGGCAAGTATCAATTAAATTACAAAATCTTTTGTTCATTAATTACTTAAATTAAGTTTAATTACATGAGCAAGTGCAAGCTTGTGTATATGTGTGTGTGTTTGTGTGTATGTTGTGTGTGTGTGTGTGTGTGTGTGTGTGTGTGTGTGTGGGTGTGTGTGTGTGTGTTCATCACTATTCGTCACACTGAATTTTCCAGTAATTTACTCAACTCACCTCTAAATGTAGTTTTAGAGGTCCTGAAAGGATCAAGTTCACCAAATCTGTTGTTGAACGTGCGTGACATTCTGTTAGTAATACTATTGCGGGCATAATTCGTGCGGTGTGATTGAACATGGAGTAAAGTTGTTTGGCGCGTACGTCTAACAGGAGTTCTTAAACCTATTGATGCAAGAAGTGCAGGACAATCTACTCTAGAGTTAAGTATATCAAAGAGGAAGAGCATGTCGAGCATGTCACGACGTGCAGCCAAACTAAGAATTTTGTGTTGACGACAGCTTTCTAAATAATCATTATTACAAAACTTCGACTTATAGTTAAGGTATTTGATAAACTTACATTGGATGTTCTCAATACGTTGTATATAAGTATCATATTGAGGATACCAGACAGATGCACCATATTCAAGGGTACTTCGAATGTAAGCGTACTGAGAAAGGTTGGCAAGTGCGCTTTAAGAAACCAAGTGCCTTGTATGCCTTGTCTACAATGAAATCAATATGAACATCCATCGACAGTTTTTGGTCGAGATAAATACCCAAATCACGAATAGTGCTCGTCCTCGATATAGGATTCTGGTCGATGTAATAGACATGTTTGATATCATTTCTACGCCGTGAGAAAGTAATTATTTGACATTTAGCAGTATTAACAGAGATTCTATTAGATATGTAGTATGCGGACAGGCGGTCAAGATCTTCTTGCAATTTCACACAATCATCAATTGAAGTAACTTTTGTGTAGATCTTGGTATCGTCGGCATACATTAAAAACTTACTATGTAAGAAACATGAATATATGTCATAGAGATAAGCATTATAAAAAAGGGGACCTAAATGGGACCCTTGAGGCACACCGGAAGAAACTGATACCAAGTCAGACCTATATCCACCCACAACAACAACTTGTGACCTATTACTCAGATAAGATGAAATCCATCTGAGGAGATCACCACATATTCCTATTCGCTCGAGTTTGTAAAGTAGGATGACATGGTCCACGCGATCGAAAGCTTTTTCGAAATCAGAATAGACCACGTCAACCTGATTACCTTTTTCCATTTCATTGAGCATGTAGTCTGTAAACACAGCTAAGTTAGTAGAAGTAGAACGTCCTTTCAAAAAGCCATGTTGCTCGACAGGTATAGCCGTAACTATTTTGTTATAAATACGTATATAGACCAACCTTTCGAAAATTTTATCAAAAACTGGTAAAATTGGTAAAATTGATGTTTACTTGAATAATGTTTCATTTCGTTTTTAAAACTTGCATAAATCAACATGAATGTACAATTTTTCGAGTTCATGACCTTTAATTTTTATTTTATTCATATAAATGTTCTATGTATATCAATACTAATATTGTAAAGAGGTAAAGTTTGTATGTAGGAGGTAATCTTCGAAACTTCACATTCCATCTTTCTTTCACAAAAATCTTTTACCAATTGGTAGAATCGAATTTCAGGATGAACATAGGCTAAAAAACCCGCGCACTCTCGATATCAACGGGGGCGAATCCGCGGGCAACAGCTAGTAATTTACCTATATACCTAAATAAACGCATGTTTGAAAGACCATCACTTGAGAACGGCTCTACCGATTTGGCTGTTAATTTTTTTTGTGTTCGTAGTTGCCAGGGCACGACTCGCGCACCGCGCACCCTTGATATCCACGGGGGCAAAGCCACTGGCAAGAACTTGCAAAATAATAAAGATAAAATGCTGTTACTTAGTAAGCACATCACTTGAGAACGGCTGGACCGATTTGGCATTTTTTTTTGTTCCTAATAATTTTATTAGGGTTGTTAGGGAAAGAAAATTTAAAAAATCGGGGTACAATAAAAGTACATTTTTCTATAACCAGGACAGGGCAACGTCTGTCGGGTCAGCTACTATAAAAAATGTATATAAAGTTCGCTGATAATCGTTAATCGTTCGTTAAAAATCGTGGCGGCACAATTGAACTCAGAGCGGCATCTTTGACAGAGTGTTTGTTGGGAGTCGTCAACGATGCGTTCAAATGAGCGAACGAACTATAGTGATGTGTTGCTTTGTGTTTACAATTTGCTTAGCTGTGTGAAGAATTAGTAATGTCATATATTATAATTATAGTATAATGTTATGTATAAAGCAAACGCCGGCCGTCGAGATTTACGAATGTGGTTTTGGTTTAGAACCGCAAGCGCTGCTCTCCGTGTGACGCACTGGTTGAACTAATGAAACATTTACAGAGTTTGCATAAGGCCCAGTGGTACCTAAAAATCCACTTAAACAGGTTATTTATTAGAATTCATTTTTGAAGTAGTTAACAGTAAATTTAAATTCTAGGAAAACATAAGTGGTATTATTGAGAGTAGTTACGAGGGACTATATCGAATGGAAACACGATTTAATAAAGTTGGCTCGATAGAATAATTTCGCAAAGGTATATATATATTCTTTATTGCACACAGATATTTACATGAAAAACAATTAGAAAGGACATATACAAAGGTGGACTTATCTCTATAAGAGATCTCTTCCAGCCGGGTGTTATGAGAATTCAAAGGACGGGGGGCAAACCTATGTGTACCTCTTTTCGAGCCATTTTATCGTCTTTTTTCGGTTTTATTCTTAAAATAAGTAATTTGATAATATGATTTATTTACTAAAATAAAGTTCATAGGTGACTGAAGGGAAAACATCGAATGGATTTTTGTTTAAGATAAATATGATGAATTTCTCGAGTGGCGACCACGCACCGGAAAACGTAGTGTAGGCAGGCCTCCCAGTCGGTGGATCGATGACCTGGTGAAGGTCGCGGGAAGCCGCTGGATGCGGGCAGCGCAGAACCGGTCGTCGTGGAAATCCTTGGGGGAGGCCTCTGTCCAGCAGTGGACGTCCGTCGGCTGATATGATGATGAAATATGATGAAAATAAAAACGAAAACTTTAAAAAAGTGCAAAAGTGTGGTTATTTTCTTCCCTCTTTACACGTAAAGAAAAAGACAAAGACGGATTTTTAAGTACCATTGCGCCTTAAACCAACACCTGGGGAAAAGCTTCAATCTGCCTCTAAACGGTCTGTAAGATGAGCATTTCGTTTTAATGGCCCATAAAATTATACAGTTTGACTAATAAAAGATCGTTAAATGCTAATTAGTTAACTTGAGTGTTGCTTCCAGCTACGAGTACCTTGCCACACCCTGGACACTTCATACACGGACCAGAAATGACATTTCAAAAAACGAATGACGGAACAAATAAAATGGCGGAGAAATCTTATAGTTCTTATACGTTCGTCAACCAAACTGTAACCAATCAGTATCAATCTGGGTGACGATTGGGTGAGGTCGGAATCTAGAGAGCGGCAGGGAGTGTCCATACTGCATGTTAGTACTAATATACAGGTGACTTTAAATTAGTTCTTGATAATAAAATATATGCATTTACTCGTGATTACAAACAAAATTCCCAAAGACACTGTATGTCAAATCAGAAAAAAAATTTGGTCCTCGATACATACTAACTAAGTTATCAAATCGTCAAAAATGTATTATGGACCAAAAATTTTTATCATATTTAACATATAGTTTCTTTGGGAAAGTTGTTTGTAATCACGATTACATTCATATTCTGTGCTATCAAGAACTAATTAAAAGTCACCCTATATACAGGGTGTAACAAAATTGGTGTAGGTCCCGTTAACTGGAGCTTCTACTCGTAATAATAAACAACTTTTGTTCTACGACTTTGCTGAAAACGTAAAAAAAAATATACTCTTCATACAAATCGATCAGGTGATCGACCGTTTTTGTGCATTTTACTAAAGAGGGTTCAATTTTTTTTTTGAGAATTGCCTATGGGTTCCTTGGAGAAAGTTGTTCAGTATGACGAGTAGAACCCCCAGTTAAAGGGGCCTACACCATTTTTTTTTACACCCTGTATACTTAGACCTAGCTAAGATTTTATAGAATTTATTGAGCTAATCTCCTGAGGGCACGTCTAGCGGGAGAGTTCTAGTCAGGAAACTGGGTGACATTTGTGAAGTCGAGCAAGCGACCGGAAGAGATATTGAAGGATCCACACCCCACACCCCGGTGCAATTTGCAGCCTGTCGTGTCGGGGCCGTGCCACGGTGCCGGTGACATGACATGATGAACGGGGGAACTCCCCGCGCACGCCCGCCTGCCCCGTAATCTACGCCACGCTACAATTTGAGTGTCAAACTCAATACGTCGTATATCAAATGGGCTAATAGCGAGCCCGCGAGCTAACGGTCCCGCTTCGACACCTATCGACCATGCTACGAATGCAGCGGCAAGTCTATAAGAAACGACACATTAAATGATTTCACTGTAATAGGTACGATAATAATGTAATATGCAATAAGCGTCGGTGGCTCAACCGGTAACGACTCGGTCCCCCTAACCAGAGGTGCCGGGTTCAAATTCGGATTGCCAACGTACCAATGAGTTTTTACGAAACTTACGTACATATAGGTACTAACCGATTGCTTTAACGGTGAATGAAAATATCGTGAGGAAACCTGCACACACACCTGCAAAGAAACTCGAAGGTTGTGTGTGAAGTCAACCAACCCGCACTGGGCCCGCGTGGTCGACTAAGTTCAGTAATTCAGGGTTGACTCGAGCCTCTCGGTGGGGACGTATATGAACTGATATGATAGATGACTGTAATACATAAAGGTAGGTACTGATCATGATTCAAAATTAATGTAAGCTTAGAGAACTACACGTACATCTAGGAATGTTCACTTTGACGATAGGAGCTTATTGACGGATGAAGACTAAATTAAAATCAGATTTTTTCTATTTGGAAGACAACTTTGTGTTTTGATCACGAAATATGATTATGATGTTCACATATGTATGTCAAAATATACAAAGGAAACATCAATTCAGTCAAAACGAGTTGTGATTGCTTGCCAAATATATGTGACCCGGACCGGTTCACTAAACGAGATAAACTAAAGCGTCCAGGTAGCAAATATTAACTTTTTAGTTTTTAAATTAAACGCCGATATGAATATTCATTAAAAAAATTGCCCAACAACTGAACAGCACTATTCAATTAAGGACAAAATTAATAGCCTTATATAGCTGAGTATTGCTTGATACCTAAGTGGTTGGCCATCTTGAGAACGTGTTCTGAAATAGTTATTGAAGCCGGCGATTAACCTGGCGGTGAATAATGTCATAAGCGCGTTTAGAGCAGAGCCGCCCGCCACCGCCGCGGGCGCAGATCTCGCCGCTGCGCGCGCGCATTCCGCACAAATGCAGCCCTGCACTGCTGCGTTGCATAGTTTAAATCACGGTCACCGTTTCGGGTTATCTGTACAAGGACTGGCAAAATATTAATAAAATAATTGGTAGCGCTAAACACGTTAAAAAACCGAATTCCATCGCAACAACTTAGTACGTTTTTGCATTATTATTTTTGGTTTTTGTTAATTTTCTAATAAAGTACTACACCGATTTTGATAAAATTGATATGGGACCACACGGGAAGCACTAGCTTTCAAATAATAAATTCATAAAAATCGGTTCACCCAGTCAAAAGTTCTGAGGTAACACACATAAAAAAAAACATACAGACGAATTGAGAACCTCCTCCTTTTTGGAAATCGCTTGAAAACAGAATAAAAACAGAATAATTTTAATTTGAGGAGACGTAATATCATGTAGGTACCTATCTACCCCTTTTGAATGAAAATTTTTGACTTTTCATACAATGATGGCTTTTGAGTTTTCATACAGAGATGGTTTTTTGACTTTTCATACAAAGATGACAATAAGCCGATTGACTATTATGAATTTTTAAACGACTTTAAAACAGCCGTTTTTGTGATTTTCAAGCGAACTGTACTGGAGGTATTGGAATTTATTGAATATTTTAACCGACGAAAAAATGGAGGAGGTTGTCAGGTCGACCTGTACATATTTTTTTTAATGTATTTTTTTTTAATTAAAAATTTTACTGCGTTTGACTGGAACTCACCTGATGGTAAGTGATGATGCAGTCGAAGATGGTACACGCAAACTCAAATAATGCCTATTCACTCTTGCCTTGAAGATCCCCAAATTATAGGAATCGGGAAACACTGACGCAGGCAAGGAGTTCCACTCCTGCGCTGTACGCATATGATGTATGATGAACGATCACGCATATCTTTTTAAAGAGTAGTCCGATTTTGATACTTCTTTTTTAGTTAAATCGGATATATACTTTGAATTTGGTCTTATTTAAATTTGAAATCGAAATTTTCTCCCTAAGGGTAGACAAATAGGGAATGATTGATTGTTTACCCACTGAATTGTGTCGTTAAGAAGTTCATAAATTATCATAATATTTCGATTAAAATTGCAGCAGATCTATGGCAAAGTATATATTATATTAGTACTAACGTATCTATGGTTACAACTAGAAAAAAGGGGTCATTAAGATATTTTTTCGTTAGTTCTATGTAAATAGATTCTAGGAAATCAAAATCACTCCTTAAATCCTATAAAGTTTTCGATATAAAATCCTTAATGAAGTAATATGTTACCAAGTAGGTCGTTAGCGGCGGTATAAGCTTTAACTTAGTGGGTCTGTGAGCTGTCGACCTCACGAGTTTTTCAAAATGACTGAAATATGATATTTTTTACGTTTTCAACCCCCATGGCTTCACCGTTTTAAAAAATACCAAAAACTGAATTGGTAAAAAAAAACATATAAATATCGAAACTACTTACAAAATTTCACGAGAACCGGTTGAAAAATATGACTTGTAGAGGTTAACAGCCGGACATCCGAACATCCGCCGGTCAAACAAAAGCATTTTTGCTGAAGCTGAAAAGGAGACGCTTCGCGTTCGCGCTTTCAATTATTTTGAATTCAATAGCTAATAATAAACACTCCGCATATTGTTTTATTTTTTTTCGTTTCGTTTCGTCTTGTCTCGTTTCATTTCATTTTATTTTATTTTTATCATTTATTTATTAATTTTTATTAGGAACGGCTAATTAACATTGTTATAGAGAACAGGATAGCAAGATAGCAACATTATAGGCAACACCAATCGGTGTCGGAAAAGGTCAAACAACTCGAACATAAGCAACCGACTGACATGGTTCGGCCACGTCACGTCAAGTATGACGAAGAGAAAAAGAACGCAAAGAAACGTGGAGAGTAATGGGTATGAGGATAGAATGAAATAAATCAAGGAAGACCAAAGAATCAAAGGTTGGTTAAGGTTAAAAGGCTAACCCGTTCCATTAAAAGGTTAAACCTTTTAACCCTAACTCTTTTATATTGTAGGGGCGTTTTTGAACTATAGCGTTAGTACTAATATATATACTGTGACTATAGTATTGCGTTCGTGAAGAAGAAAACTTATTTCAAAGCATATTGTCAGACTTTCTACACAAACGGCCAATGGGACAACTTTACCAAAAAAGCCTACAATGCCTTGCGAATTCAATATAATAATATTTTCAGAGCTTTGTTTGGACTTCTTCGCTATTGCAGTGCATCTGGAATGTTTACCTACGCCAGCGCAGATAATTTTTATGCAATAATGCGCAAAAAAGTGGCTTCGGTTGTGCGGCGTGTGAGGGGAAGTTCGAACAAAGTTCTGAACATGATTGGAGACAAGATGGATTCCGTCTTGCTTAGCAGGTTCACCCTACTTCATGTCTTCTGAGCCTGCTAGATGTGGCGGAGTGCCAAGTTGCCAAGTTTTAAGTATTCTTGTAAGCTTCTTCTATTTCTTTAAAACTGTGTTGTGATGTGTAATTTTATTTTATGTATTTTTGTGAAATTACTAACATAGACATAAGTAAAAGTGTTACTAACAATCTATGGACTTAGGATGTCTGAAAATATTTTTTTTAATTTATTTATTTTATAGCATCATCGAAACTAACATTATTTTTCAAAAAAACAAAAACTGCTTAATGCGAGTCAGATTCGCGCACTATGGGTTCCGTCCCACGTTCGAAAAATCTTTTCTGCGATAATGTAAAAAATATCACTCTTCGGCCGGAATTTAAATCCAGGCCGCTTAGCTGAGGATTAGAAACACCACTGCCAATAAAACTTAGTTAGCGCGTTTTAGAAAGGCCGACTAGCGCACCGCACTATAATATGATTTTCATTATCAACCGACTTCAAAAAGGAGGAGGTTCTCAATTCGACTGTATGGTATTTTTTTTGTATGTTTGTTATATTATTTCATACTTTTGAGTGAATTTCATTCTGAAGTCGGTTTTTAAGTTTTTTAAACTTTTATTTTTTTGGTTCCTGACTCTAGGTCCCACCAATTTTGTCCCACCGGACTCGAGGTCCCACTATAGTAAAATATCATGACTCGTTGTTCCACCATTTATTATGGAGTTCATTTAATAACAAGTAGGTATTGTGTGAAACAACTGAAGTGTGGCTACATACGACCTACACGTGTGAGAAGCAACAAACTTTCTTCATGCGATTTTGTTGTTTGTTTTGTGGTAAATGGCTCGCTGTGATGTCATGTCAGGTTAGTGTGTCGAACTAAGCGAGCATGCGCTGATGATGGCTGCGCTTGCACAGAGTCGAGACGAGATTCTGCGGTCATCTCATTATATGTATAGAAATATTTGACCCGCACGCCAGTATGAGGGCACACGGGCACACACAATGTACAATAATATACATTTTATTATCATGTCTACGTTATATCTAGCACAATAGTGAACCGCTCTATATTTGATTATACGCGTTAGTTTATGTTGTTTATCTTATGATGAATGATTCAAGAATAACAGTTGTTATCATGTGCTCAATAAAGTGACGTAAACTTTTGATACAACGTCAATTACATTGTAATAAATAGCGTTCTCAATATTTACCTTTAAATCAGACCCCCCGGAAGATGTGGAGGTGCTGCTACTGCTCCCCAGCCTCCGGTTGTGATACATTTTGCAACTTCTCTACTGCTTCCAGTTTTTATTGGTCAATAGTTCACCGTGCACGTGAGCAGACACTCCGCATTATCTTCTTTCAGTGAGAAAAGTGAAGTACTGGTCCAGGATTCTTCACTTATCTGTCACTGTGCTGCCTATAACTTTACTATGCACTTTGTGACCAAAGAGCGCTTTATGAATAGGTCCCGTCCCTAAACAAACTTCAGACATCGCTCATATGCAAGTAAGTTTTGATGACATTCTCCTACGTAAACTACACTTTACACTGAATGTAAGTAATGCGACAAATGTATGATAATCACTTTAACTTTTATACTTGTGAAGCGTAGCACACCTGCGCAAGTGTGCATGTGACTCAGGACCGGGTTTACCGATTACACTAAAACATAACACAGTTATCGGCGATCGTCCTTGCCAGCAATATCGCGGATAATTCTGTTTGTGATAAAAAAAAAACAGCTCAGTGCTTATCACCTTGGAGTCTTGGACGCTCTCTTTGGAGGAATACGAAATGAATTCGAGTATTATTTTTAGTTCGTGCATACGAATATTGTTTATTAGTATTATTATCATTGTTTAGTTTATATCTAGGTCAAAAAACTGCGCCTTCTATATCTATTGAATAAGACCAAAGAAAATTTAAAAGTGCCGATTGAAAACCTCGATCAGCATTTTTGTCTGTAATGAGAACTCTCATAGATGTATCTATGTAAAATGTATTTAGTTGGATATTGAATTACTTATTAAGTATAATAGGCACCTAGATATAGTGTGAGTTTAGTTTAGTTATTGTTTTGATGATTTTTATACAATACTTTTACATTATTTGTATTAAACCATCCAATATTTATATGATTAATCTGTATTGTTTGCAATATTATCCCAATTTATTATTATCTAGTTTAATTAAAGCTTGATTGTAACATAACTTATTGTTTTAGCTGTATACCAAAAGTTTCAAGCTGACTTAAGTTATTTAGATACGATATTCGCAAAGGCGTCTGCGAAATGCTCACCGTATGTCTATTAATAGAGCGCTCCGATGTTCACTATAAAAGGATTTTGTGTCAAAACGCAGTGTTTACTTTCGGAGGAGCGCGGCGCGATTCGCGAAATTTTCGCGTGCGCGTAGGCCTTGCGAGGCGCGCGGCGGCACTGCGCTGGCGGCGGGCGGGCGGGCGGCCGGTGGGGGGGTGTCGCGCGGCGGCGCGGGCGCAGCGAGCGTTGCACCTGACCGCAGCCCCCGCGGCAGCCTCCAGCCGCTTCCAGGTATCCAGATTCCATCCCGCCGCACCGCATGCCGGCACGCTCTCACTCACGTTACTTCCCAGTACTATCAATGAACTTGCCGTATACGGAACGTAATTACAACTGAGCGCCGCAAGGGCGGCGACGGCCACGGCGACATCAATATCGTACTGACAGCAAAGCTCCGGGCAGCTTCCTTACGCTCTGCTGAGCTCAGCCTTATAATCTATCATCGTTAATTTTCAATGGCAAGCAACATTGGTGTGTCCAGCCTACCAGCTGTCTAGAACTCACCTGTATCTCTATCTGTAACCAAATAGAATGCTATAGAGCTGAAACTAAGATTAAATTTAACTGAAAAGCATAAAATTCAGTAAACTTTAAAGTCCAACAAATATAAAGGAACATTTATGCTTTATATACAACTCCAACTGGTAAACTATTCCCGTAAAACGTGGCTGTTTAATTGTGACAAAAAATACGTTACGACGTTATGCTAATATCTGGAGGCTGTAATCAGAGCTCGTAATTGAAATCTCAACGTAGCGATCTGGCGAGGCGCGCGGGCGCCGCTGCCGCTCGGCTGGCTCAATCGCGTTAATTAGAACGAGTAGTAGCGGAGGGCGCGCGCACAGTGCTACAGGCATTTGCATGCCTAATGTGGGCCTACAACACGCGACCCGACCGCTGCTTAACTTAAACCTGGCTAATAAGAACAGACTTCGTCGATTAATTATTCAGATTGTGAAGCTAGTAGTTCCTTTTTCAGGCCCTATCCTTCAGTTTCATTAGGTAGGGGAGCCCGGGTAGACTTCGGACACGGAAAGACAATGGACTGGTTAAAATTTGCCGGCATATTGAAGATAGAACAATCTTGTCTATGGTCAATAGGTTGGCAAATCTTCGTTTGTGGTTTTGAATCAGTCGGTTGACAGTTCGCCGCACGAAAAAAATTGTTAGAAAGAAAAAATATTTTATACGATCTAAAATTTTCGACTGCTTGTGTATTGTTTAATAACCAGTTACAAACGTTGCACGAGTTTGCTATTTTTCTTTATATGGTAGGATTAACTGCGGATACTTGGAAACGTAAGTACTTATAAGCGACAAAATACTTTTTATTACATATTAAATTTTTTTTATACATGTGTCCTACGTCTCCCCTGGTGCTGGAAGTCATTGGACACTCGACATGTTTTTTAAAAATAATTTTTGAAACCTGAAAATTAATATATATGAAAAAAGTGATGATGTTAAAATATAATTTATTAGTCATTATTTGACACCACAATAAGTAGATTTTGAAAAACCTTATGGCAATTAATTCTGATTAATTAAATTCAAAATCGTCCAAATACCCGGGCTTCCCTACCATCTTATAATACGAGCACTTACTCGTTATCATGGGAAAACGTACGTCCCAACTCGTATTAATCAAACAATATCAACGGCGAGTACATCACCCACCTCCTGACGATATCGTGGTCATGGCTGACACTACAGAAAATAAGCACAATACTGGATGACCTCAGTAGAGAGCCTTTGAACATGTGGGTCTTGAAATGAACATGGACAAGATGAAAATAATGTTGTCGAACTGAAGGTTGAAGATTTGACACTCGAAGTTGTTGACGCATATGTGTACTTGGGACAAACAGTCCAGTTAGGTAGCTCCAACTTCAAGAAAGACATCAATCAACGAATCCAACTCGGCTGGGTAGCGTTCGGAAAGCTTCGCAATATCTTCACGTCCCAAATACCGCAGTGTTTCAAGACTAAGGTCTTTGTCCTGTGTGTGTTGCCAGTGATGACTTACGGAACTGACCCATGGTCGCTTACTATGGACCTGATAAGAAGGCTTAAAGTCACCCAAAGAGCGATGCAGCGAGCTATGCTCGGAGTTTCCTTACGCGATTGATCGAATCAGAAATGAGGAGAACCAAGGTAAGCGACATACATAACTCACAGAATCACCAAACTTAAGTGGCAGTGGGAAGGGTAAATAAATAGCTTGTAGAACAAATGGCCTTTAGGGCAGTAAAGTTCTCGAGTGGTGGTGACTGCGCACCGGAATACGTAACGTAGGCAGACCTCCCACACGGTGGATCGACTACCTGGTAATGGTCGCTGGATGCGGGCAGCGCAGGACCGGTCGTCGTGGAAATCCTTGGGGGAGGCCTTTGTTTAGCAGTGGACGTCTTTCGGCTGAAATGATAAATGAAAGAAAATCAGTATCAGCGTTTTCTCTAGAAATGTTAGTTTCTATATCTACCCACAATTCAATTCTACACGAGTATACATATAAGGTCTAACAAAATTAGCTGAAACTATTTTAACTGGTGCTTTTACCCATGAAACTGAACAACTTTCCCCATGAAACCCATAGTCAAATCTCAAAAAAACATTTGAACTTCCCATACTAAGTTGGCTGATCAGCTGATCGAGTTTAGTATGGGTGAGTCAATTTTTTTTTTTGCGATTTGACTATGGGTTCCATGGGGAAAGTTGTTCAGTTTCATGGGCATAAGCACCAATTAAAATAGTTTCAGCTAATTTTGTTACACCTTGTATGTATGTATACTTATACTAATCAATGGAATGGACTGTAGTATTGTTACTGGCGGTACCGGATCGCGATCCACATGAGAAGGCCTCGAGGAATCGAGTTACCAACAACGGTGGCATGAATTATTAGGCATGCTCCTAAACAAATTGTTTGCACAAGTGTTTAGATCACATGTGAATATGACGTCAGAGTGTGTGCGCGCGCGCCGAGATCGAACCCACGACCGTTGACTCCGAGACAGCGGCGACTTAACGGCACCCGACAACAATGACACTTCTTTGGTATGAGTTCATTTTTATTCGACAACAAATAACCGATACAAGAATACCGTAAACTGCCTACAGTATACAAAGCAGTTCATATTAAGTCGATGAATTTATTGATGTAACTTAACTTATGTACACTTTCGAACTGTTCTTGTCTTGTCAACATATGAGTACGGTCATCTTCTATTTAACGAAACTCTGGGCTCTGGGTGGCCGGCACTCACGTAACTTTTTTATTTTATGTTTTACTTACATAGTATGATTTGGTCAGCCGATTTTTTTACATATATGATTGGACAGCCGATTTTTTTACACGACTGCCTTAAAAGGAGGGTATTATTTTACGAGTGTATATAATATGTATGTACGAGTAAGTATTTCATCATCATCATCATCATCATATCAGCCGACGGACGTCCACTGCTGGACATAGTAGGCCAAGGATTTCCATGACGACCGGTTCTGCGCTGCTCGCATCCAGCCCCGCGACCTTCACCAGGTCATCGGTCCATCGAGTGGGAGGCCTACCTCTTACGCTACGTTTTCCGGTGAGCGGTCGCCACTCGTAGTATGTATGTATCCTTAAACAAATTTAACCTTCAACTGGTGACGTACCGTCAATTTGACGTCGCAACGACAAAAACACTGTATTTCTCAGAAACGGCTCGCTCCCCGCGACCGCGCCCCCTAGTAGCTGCCTCGTGTGCAGTTTGGCGTCGGCCGATACACAGAACGGACGTCGCACGCGCACAGTTTAGGTATTAGATGGTACCCGACGTCATTTTGACGTTACGTCACCTTTAGTGTTATGTTTTATTTGTGAGCTGTTGTTGTAAAATTTCATTCAAAATGAATCAAATTATTTTTTGTGTGTAACCAATATGCAAAAATTGATTTTTTTTATTAATTACCTAAGTCTAAATGAGAAAATAAGGCTGGTTGTTATTTTTCTTTTCAGTTTCATTAATTTTATGTCAATAGATCTCATGTCTACCAAAACACAGGCCAAAATTCAGTATTAAGTTCAAGTGTATGAATAAAGTTAAGTCTACGTTTAATATGTCAAAAGTGTGTTTTATTTTAGAAACAAACTAACCTACATTTACATAACATCATCTATTTTATTTCCCTTACACTTAATTTACAGTATTTATGGCTTTTTATTGATACGTCATAATGACGTCACCTCTCCAATACTGTGACTCACATTCACGTCACCAGTTGAAGGTTAATGTGAAAATGTGTCTGTTTGTTACCTTTTCACGATGTATATGTATGTATGTACGAATATATTTTTTTTATTCACAATTGGTAAACCCTTGACAACATCCCACCTGGTGGTAAGTGACGATGTTGCCGAAGATGGAAGCGGGCTTACCAAGATTCCCCAACGCTTTATTATTTATACAGTATTTATGTCTCCATAAACAAATTTTAATGTGAAAATGTGTTTGTTTGTTTTACCTTTGACGCTTCTACACCTCAACCAATCTCAATGGATATCCTGTGTCACTGGAAAGGACATAGGCTACATTTTATCCCCTGAAAATAGCATAGTCCGGTGCAGTTCCTGAGGAAACTGACAAAAATTCAATTTTTTCGGTTCATTTCTTTAACATCGCAACGGAAGAATGGATTGTTTTGATTTTTTGCACAGAGATGGTTGAGGAAGGACATAATTTACTAATTAGCATATCCTGACTTTCCACGCTCGCGCGCGTCGGCGCCCGCGTCGTAACGGAGCAACAGATTGAAGTGATTTTTTGTATAGAATTGGTTGAGGGGGTGGGAAGTGACATAGACTGCTAATTAGAATAGCCCAATATAGATCCTGAGGGATCAGGAGAAAACTCAAGTCCACGCTCGCGAGCTGCTTGCGGCTCGCGCACACTCGCCCTCAGACAGCCGCGAAGCCGCAGGCAAAAGCTAGTGTGTACGTACGTATGTCTGTCGCCTGTACATCTTGATGGATTTTTGATTGTGAGGTGTCGTTAGATTCGCCTTAGATACCCCGTGAGACACAAATATACCTACATGTGATACATTTTTACCAGACTGGCCAAAAATAGTTTATGCACTCAGCTTTTTAATTTTCAGGGTTTCGTACCCAAATGGTTCTTACGGGACCCTGTTACTAAGCCTCCGCTGTCCGTCCGTCCATCTGTCTGTCAGCGGGCCCGTTTCATGAAGCGCAATAGGTAGACAGTTTGAAATGAGTGTGTATTTCTATTGCCACTGTAACAACAAATAATATAAATAAAATGATATTCTTAATTAAAGGGCCCCATACAAGAAATGCGATTTTTTTGTAACGTGAAAAAGTTTAAAAAGTACCTGCATAGTGATCTTGTACGATGCTACGGCGGAACCTTTCGTTTGCAAATCCGACTCGCACTTAGGTGTTGTTTTTTTATAAAATTGTTTAAGTTAATGCAATGCAATCCCTTGGCATAATTTACAGCTGAAGTTTTGTTGGGATTTGTACCGGAGAAACCATCGGCGTGTCGTGTCTGCCTACGCGTTGCAGTAAAATTTATGAACGTTTTACGATTCAATTTACATTTTGAAAGCGACTACATAATGGTTTTTTTTATCCACAATTGATAAGCCCTTGGCATCATCTCACCTGATGGTAAGTGACGATGATGCTGAAGATAGTCGGGCAATGGAGATCTGGCTATCTATATCTTCAAGCCGGAACACATAACACTGATGTTTGGCTGCAAGACTTAGATAAGATGGTGGTAGCTAGCCAGGCGGGCTATGAAAATGCCCTACCACCAACCAAAACGAGTCTTACAAGGTTGACCCCGCCGGGAATCGAACCCGCGACCTCCTGGCGTGAAGCGAATGGACTAACCATTACGCCACGGAGGCCGTTTTAAGGCGAGGTATTGAATGGAACAGTTGTCTCTGTCTTTTTCTTTACGTGTAAACAGTTAGAAAATAACCACACTTTTTCAATGGTTTTACATTTTTATCAAAAACTACAATGAAAGTATAAAGACATTACTCACTTTGTATTATCATAAAAAATATTTTTGTATATTTTTTAAAATGTATACTTCAAAATATTAGTCATAACTAGAGTTGAAAGCAACGGTGTAGACCTATCTTTGAGATTTTTTTTTATCGAGCCAAAACTAATCAATCGTGTTTCTTATAGCTTTTGACTTCAAGGAATCAACAATAAGGATATTTTTTTTCAACCTTGGGTTTTCTATCGTTTAAGAGTAATTGTCGTCAAAAATAGCGAAAATCTGTAATATTACCGCCAAGTAAGTGATCCAGTGTTTTGGTAACGTATCAGTATAAAGTGAGTGAGCAAAACACTTTGTTCCAACGATAATTCTTATCATCAGGCAAACCAGTAATATTAAATCAGATATTATGTCATGTAAGTATTAGGGCTTCGGATTGACTACATACAAAATGTTATCGGCCGTGTCCGTGTCCGTGATGCCATTGGGGCACAATAGGGATGACGAATTCTAGTCATCTCAGTTACTTTTTATCATATGTCAAAAACGACATTTTGTTCTAAAAATGATAGAAATACCTAGGCGTGACGTCATAGTTTAGCAGCGTCATTTATGTACTCATTTTGTGATTTTGATGAAATAAAAATCGAAGACTTGATGGAAAACAAAACGAGTAAGGTTTTCCGAAGTTTAAGTAGGATTGCAATTTAGTGATAAAGAGTTCATAATTTATTTCTGATGCTGTCGTCATCCCTATTCTTATCTATCACCAGGCAAACCAGTAATATTAAATCAGATATGTCATGTAAGGGCTTCGGATTGACTGACTTCGTGTCCATGATGCTGTTGGGACACAATTGCCGTGCCTTGACGCCTTGACGATAATGTCTCAGTGTCGCAGGAGACACTATCTACGAGCTACGCGCCCGCGCCGTGTCTCAGTAGTCAGCACTGTCAGCCACATTACACCATATCAACAAAATCATTGTCCAATCTCGTTTCGTGTGCAACAATTCAATCTAAAATTGTCTGTGTTATTCAATTAGTAATTGATGCATATCAGCTCTGGGTACAAGGTTCATTTTCGCGGGAGTTGGAACTTTATATCAGCTCTGGGTACAAGATTTCATTCTCGCGGTAGGTGAAACTTTATATCAGCTCTGGGTACAAGATTTCATTCTCGCGGTAGGTGGAACTTTATATCAGCTCTGGGTACAAGATTTCATTCTCGCGGCAGGTGGAACTTTACATCAGCTATGGGTACAAGATTTCATTCTCGCGGCAGGTGGAACTTTACATCAGCTCTGGGTACAAGATTTCATTCTCGCGGTAGGTGGAACTTTATATCAGCTCTCGGTACAAGACTTCATTCTCACGGGAGGCGGAACTTTATATCAGCTCTAGATACAAGATTTAATTCTCGCGGGAGGCGGAACTTTTTATCAGCTCTGGGTACAATATTTATTCTCGCGGGAGGCGGAACTTTATATCACTCTGGGTACAAGATTTAATTCTCGCGGGAGGCGGAACTTTATATCAGCTCTGGGTACAAGTTTTAATTCTCGCGGGAGGCGGAACTTAATATCAGCTCTTGGTACAAGATTTAATTCTCGCGGGAGGCAGAACTTTATATCAGCTCTTGGTACAAGATTTAATTCTCGCGGGAGGCGGAACTTTATATCAGCTCTGGGTACAAGTTTTAATTCTCGCGGGAGGCGGAACTTAATATCAGCTCTTGGTACAAGATTTAATTCTCGCGGGAGGCGGAACTTTATATCAGCTCTCGGTACAAGATTTAATTCACGCAGGAGGCGGAACTTTATATCAGCTCTGGGTACAAGTTTTAATTCTCGCGGGTGGCGGAACTTAATATCAGCTCTTGGTTCAAGATTTAATTCTCGCGGGAGGCGGAACATTATATCAGCTCTGGCTACAAGATTTCATTATCGCGAGAGGCGGAACTTTAACTAATGACCTGCTCTACAATGTTCATTTACTAAACTTAGGTTAATCCATTATTACTATTTTACAAGGCAAAAATGTAATAAATACTATAGCTTCTGCCTGTCTGGACATCGTTTTTATGACTGTCTTTGAGACTGAGTGGTGCGCGAACCACAACGTGGAAATTTTTTTTGTCCAGATCCCTATCCCGAACGGACTATTCTGATTAGCAATCAATGTCATTTACCACATTATCAAACCATCTCTGTGCAAAAAATCAAAACAATGCATTGTTTCGTTGCGTAAAGAAATGAACCAAAAAAGAGTATTTTTTCAGTTCCCTCAGGAACTGCATCGGACTATGCTATTTTCACGGGATAAAAAGTAGCCTATGTCCTTCCCCGTGACACAGGCTACCTGCATCCCAAATTTCATCAAGATTGGTCAAGGCGTTAAAGCGTGAAAAGGTAACAAACAAAAAAAATCCTTTTCACATTTATAATATTATTTTAGGTAAGGAAGGATTACGCGATATCACCAAAGGGCCGTCATTCATATATAAATATATTCATTAGCATTACAGATATGCTGGCAGCTAGAGCTAGATGCAGTCGCTGAGATCTGCTTGGATCTGATAAGACGATTTTACAAAATGCAAGTAAAAATCGCGTTCGGTTTAAATTTCTAAAACAGGTAACATTTTAAGGGTAAGGTTCGACAAAGTAAAAGTTATATGTAGGTAGTGAGTGACTGCCTGTGACAAACGGACAGAACGATCTTTTATGACGACTCTACAGACAGTCACAGTATCATACCTACATATAATTTTCACTTTGTCGAACCGATTTGCATGAAATTTTGTAGTAGTATTTTCTAAGAACACATTTTTATTACAAGATGTAGACCGAAAAAGTACCTATTAGTACCTAGAAATTTGAAATCACCCATGTAAGTGGGCAGTTATTTCTCAGGTCATCATATCGGCCGAAAATCGTCCACTGCTGAACATAGGGCTCCCACCAAGGATTTCCCCGACGACCGGTCCTGCGCTGCCCGTATCCATCGGCTTCCAGCGATCTTCACCAGGTCGTCGGTCCACCGCGTGGGAGGCCTGCCTACGCTACGTATTTTTCAGGTATCCTGTGATAATGATCGAACCCTTCTTCTTCTATCGAGTCAATGAGTCTACAATTTGGCGGTGAGATGTGCAGCCAATCTGAACGCTCTGTGTTAAGGTCGCCCAGTGCGCAGAAGTTCGGGCACAGTGGGCATTCCACCAGGTGTTCCATGGTCCAGCCAAACCCTACCATGGCGCAGTCCAGCACGCACTTGGCTGATAGTTTTATATAATATATAGGATTACTGAAAATAGTTACATTTACCGAACATAGAACAGATGGCCGTTGGGGTAGTAAAGTTCTCGAGTAGCGACCGCGCACCGGAAAACGTAGCGTAGGATGGCCTCCCACGCGGTGGACGGACGACCTGGTGAAGATCGCGGGATAGATGCGGGCAGCGCAGGACCAGTCGTCGTGGATATCCTTGGGGGAGGCCTATGTCCAGCAGTAGACGTTTTTCGGCTGATATGTTGATGATGATGAACATAGTTAAACACATAATCCTTTTGTTTCACTCCAAAAAGGGTCTTCGATAACATGATTTTTTTTCTACTGAAAGACCTTTTCGAATAAATCTAGAGCACGATGTTCAATATTGATAAACCATCAAATACACGTAATTATAAACCAGAGTGATGCGGCCCTTTTTTTCGCCTTATATTTAGGTAGGTACTTAATTACTAGATTTCTACCAAAACGCCTTTTATTTATAAATAACTAGCTGTCCCGGCGAACTTCGTTCCATCTTACCCTACACTACACTACCCTACCCTACACTACCCTACCCTACACTACCCTACCCTACACTACCCTACCCTATAATACCCTACATACACTACACTACACTACCCTACCCTACACTACCCTACACTACCCTACCCTACCCTACACTACATAAACCAACCCTACCCTACCCTACCCTACACTACCCTACACTACCCTAAACCTACACTACACTACCCTACCCTAAAACCAATTATTTTTTGACTGATATTTTATTTTTAGATTTTTTATAATTTAATTCCGAGCATTTTCATATTTATTCACCTTTTAAACCTTCTCTGGACTTCCACAAATAATTCAATACCAAAATTAGCCAAATCGGTCCAGGCGTTCTCGAGTTTTAGCGAGACTAACGAACAGCAATTCATTCATATATAAGAAGATAAGATAGACTTGTCATCCGCCCGCGGCTATACTCGCGTTGTTTTCGATTTTCCTGTGGGTATAAAACGTTTTCCCGGGATAAAAAGTAGTCTATGTCCTATTCCAGGACCTAACCTATATGTGTGTTAAGTTTCATCCCGATCCGTCAAGTGGTTGAAGCGTGAAATAGTAACAAACATACAAACTTTCACATTTATAATACTTATAATAGCTTTTGCCCACGGCTTCGCTCGCGTGGACATCGTTTTTATGACTATGTTCGCGGATGAGTGGTGCGCGTAAGCTGGAGTTTCCTCCAGATCCCTCGAGAACTATATAGTTAATAACTGGCTATTCTGATCAGCAGTCTATGTCACTTCCCATCCCCCGAGCTTTTACTTTGCATAAAAATCACGTCAGTCCATTGCTCCATTGCCACGCCGACGTGCGCGAGCCTGGAAGTGAGTTTTCCCTATATCCCTCGGGAACTATCTCAGGCTATGCTAATTTAATTAGTAATGTATATCATTTCCCACCCCCTCAATCGTCTCTGAGAAAAAAATCACAACAAACCGTTGCTCCGTTACGATGGGTAAAAAAATCAACCAAAAAAGTCCTTCCCCGTGACATAGGCTACCTCTATGCCAAATTTGGTCAAGATTGGTTGAGGTGTTGAAATGTGAAAAGGTAATAAACAAACACATTTTCACATTTATAATATTAGTAAGGATTAGTTGAATAGGATTTGGTATTATACTTGTGAAATATAATTGGTAAAAAAAACACTGCCGGCGGAAGTGAAAACTTTTACAGTTTTATAAGTTTTGACCCTGCGAGTTTTCCTGGGTACGGTGTCGGTGTCATTACAGTGTCGCGAGTTCAATGGTTTTTCCCCATCTCAAAAATTTTACACTTTTATAAGTTTTGACCCTGCGAATTTTCCTGGTACGGTGTCGGTGTCGTTACATATCGCGAAAATTCAATGGTTGTTTCCCATCTCAAAAATGCTTAACGCGCCTAAAGAAGTTTTCTCTTCAATAAGCAATAAGCTTGAAAGCCCCTTAACATTGATCATCCTAAAAAAAACAGTAAAGTGCGAGTCATAACCGCGCACAAAGGGTTCCGTGCCAGTGATGGCATATAGTATGAACTAGATGGCGCTAGTTTCTTCACGTTTCACAAAAAAACACACGTTTTTTGTATGGAGACTCACTTTTTCAAATTTTTGATATTTGTTGTTATAGCGGCAACAGAAATACATCATCTGTGAAAATTTCAAATGTCTAGCTATCATGAAATATAGCCTGGTGACAGACGGTCAGACAGACAGACGGACGGACAGCGGAGTCTTAGTAATACGGTCCCGTTTTTACCCTTTGGGTGCGGGTGATGGCGCATCGGGAGCTGGATCGTTCCTTTCCCTCTAATATGGTTGATGCTCGCTTTATACTCGTGACCGGGTGCTGTCCGTGTGAACTGGCCTACTCTTGTCATAGGTATCAATGAAATTTAATGAATTTATGTATAATTCATGTTCTAATCTAATTTATTTCAAGGATTAAATTTTGATATTATTAACTAATGATTGATTATTGTATTATTAATTTATGACTATCAGAAATAGTGTAATTTGCACCTATTTTGAATAAATACCTTGAATCTTGAACCTTAAAAAACTGTCGACTGTCTTCCTTTTAAGTAGCGTATCTACGTAAATAAGTGCATTGCTGTAATCGATGTAGGGGGGATAAATAAGTATGGTAGTAACGGTATCCAGTAGACCAGCCCTTATTAGGCGGCGACTGGCTGGCTGCTGGACGGTGCAGCGTGCAGCGTGCAGTGCACGCCGGGACCAGACGGTAAGACGACCAGCTAGATATCCATAAGTATAGTACATTGTATAGATGTATTTAACATTGATCGGTTTTTTCATACTAGTTACAAGTCATACAAGTCATAGAACCTCTTGGAAGACCAACCTATCGCTTTTAAAATTCTCAAAGAAGATTCCGTATCTTTGGTTATTATATTTTTTTCATTTGCTACAAATGACTTGTTCCTCCGACCTAGATATTAAGAAAATGGTAAAGTAAAAAGCACATGTGCGGTAAAAAAAATTTTTTTCGCACAGCCAACTGGCATATAAAGTATCACTTTCCGAGCTACTGTATTGAAAATTATATTAACTAAGTAACTAGTCTTGTAATGTAAGGGCTAGTGCCTCGCTCAATTTGCTACAAAATGTCTAGGTATTGTTTGGTTAAGCGTCCAATTTGGGCAACCGTCGAACAATGGAAGCGTGACTGCCGGCCGATTGGCATCAGCTCGCCGCTGCCAGCCTGCTGCTTGCCCCAGGCCTCGGTGCCAGTGTTGCCAATTGTAGCTTAACGTTTGTAGCTAAATTCATATTAAAAAGTGGCCAGATAAGTAACTTTTTACGGTGAAAATAGCTAAACGTACGGAGCTTAATTCTTTAGAAAGTAACTATATTTTTTTAAATGTTTAGAATTTCCTCCAATTTTACTAGCTGAACTGACTCAAAAAATTACTAAATCTAGCCACATAATTTTGAACAAAAAAAACCGACTTCAAACAGGAAACTAAGGATCCTCTCTATTTCTCTGGGATGCTATCATCAGATCCTGGTTTCCTTATCATGGTACTATCCTTGGGATATGTCCTTTCAAACAAAAAAAGAAACATTAAAATCGGTCCTTATACGACGAAGTTATCCGCGAACACACATAAAAAAAATATACGGTCGAATTGAGAAAGTCCTTCTTTTTTGAAGTCGGTTAAAAGTAGCTAAGTTGGCAACCCCGCCGGTGCCCCGGTGGCCCATGACTAGTGGATATGCGACCAGCTACATATCTATGCGCTTCATGAATAAATTCCAGTAAGCCGGGATAAGCGCTGCCATATGTAACGAATGCCCGTGTAAATATTGGATATAAAACTCATAAATGCAAAATTATTTGTCTACAGCAAAATCAAGAATGAATATAAATCATATACTTATTTATACCTGAACAAAATTTATTCCTACACTAGTTGTGCCCGTAAATTCGTCCGCGTGGAGGTTTCATATTGTTACGTTGAGCCATTCTACAAATACAATTTTTTTGCATTCCTGCAGGACCCCTTATTTTTTTTGGGATTCCTGATGTCCTAGTTTTGGTTCGCGATATAAGGTATCAACGTGTAAAATTTAATTTCAATAGGTCTAGCAACATTTGCATGGTGAGCCATTCTAGAAATGCATACTTTTGATTTTCCCACGGGAGCTCTTGAATTTTCCGGGATAAAAAGTATCGTGTATGTTAACCCGGGCTATAAGGAACCACCATACAAAATTTCATCAAAATCAGCCTGGTAGTTTTTGCGTGATGCGCGAACATACAGGCAGACAAAAATTGAGAGCTGTCACGGGACGCCTGGCAGATGTAAAATACACACTACTACATATAGCCTGTATTATACATACCATCATATAGCGTGGCGACGCATTGCCACAGCATGCGTCGCCACGACAGAAATCGGTTTTACGTGCGGCTATAGATGTTTCACATCAAAATTCCAAAAGTTGTTGTTTTGGCCTCTATATCGTTAGTAATGTCCACCACAGTTATTATTTTCTAAAAATATTCCATGTACAGACACGGCCCCGTTACTTTACGTATTTTAAATTTTATTGTACGTATGACGTATATTATGTAATAGAGACGATAACAAACAACAACAACAGACAACAGACAGAGCTCTCCGACTTTGAGTACGCTACTGCCATCTACCGCGATTTCGCGATAACGGAAAAAGAACAAACGCGTATGGGGCGTGTGCGTGTGCGCAGATTGCTACGATAGCACTACGTCACCGCACCGTGACTACGTGCAGTTAATAAATAGCATGGCGTGTGACAGAGGGCACCACTGAACATCTTTTTACTCAACTACCCAATAGGAGGGTAATGTTTTCGGGTGTATGTGTGTCTGTATGTATGTAGATTTCTTTGGCTGAGTATGTAGCCTAAACGGCTTGATGGATTTTGAGTGGGAGGTGTCGTTAGGTTCATGTTGATCCTGAAATTGACATGTAATATACAGTGTAAACTCTGTATAACGTCACTCGATATAACGATTCACTCTTTGAAACGTCAAATTTTTCTGGCTCCAGCCTGTTTACTTTGACGCTAATTTCTCTCTGTATAACAAAAACTCTCAATAACGTCACATAATTGCCGGTCACTTGAGTGTCGCTATACAGAGTTTACACTGTATTTTAATCCGACTTCCCAAAAAAGAGGGATAATGTTTTATGCAGTCAGGTTTTTAGTTTTCAATTGAATTGGTTGGGTTATTATATTACACAGATGAGATTTTATGATAACCTGCTTATTTTGCGAACTGAGAGGACAAACTTTGTATGAAACAATACATAACGTTTTATTGTGCAAATTTGCATATCAATTGTTGTACTAGCTGGTGGTAAGTAAACACTATAACAAGTACAACCTTACCACCGTTGTTATACGATAAACACTAAACACAATACATACCTTACTCTCGCACGCCGTGTGACAGACATATTTGCACACTGAAACAAGATAACGTGAATTTAAATAACACAATTTCCATAACAACATGAACGTAGATGTATACACTTTGTTTGGACTCGTAGTTAGTTAGTAAATTAAGATATACGTATACATATACAGGATGTAACAAAATTGGTGCAGGTCCCGTTAACTGGGGCTTCTACTCATCATACTAAACAACTTGTTCTACGACTTTGCTGAAATCGCAAAAAAAATATTGACTCTTCATACAAATCGATCAGCTGATCGATCAATAGGGATGACGAATGCTAGTCATCTGTTTTTTTTTATCATCTGTCAAAAACGACATTTTGTTCTAAAAATGTTTGAAATACCTAGGCGTGACGTCATAGTTTTTCAGCGTCATTTATGTACTCATTTAGTGATTTTGATGGATTAAAAATCGAAGACTTGATGGAAAACCAAATGAGTAATGTTTTCCTAAGTTTTAGTAGAAGGGCAATTTAGTGATCAAGAGTTCATAATTTATTTCTGATGCTGTCGTCATTCCTATTTCATGCATTTTAGTATAGAGGGTCCAATTTTTTTTTCGATAATTGACTATGTGTTCTTTGAGGAAAGTTGTTCAGTATGATGAGTAGAACCCCCAGTTTACGGGTCCTACACCATTTTTTTTTACATCTGTATACTGTTTTGTTATTTCAAGATACTAAGTAATATTTATTAAGCCTTATATGAAAACTGTCGCGTCCGCGCCTGACTGACAGCCATGGGTACCAAAGCACGCTTCCGAGCCTGGCATATGCTGAGTTGGGGCCCTGTGGTTTCAGTGGCACCTCATCATGAATATATGTATAATTTTTTTATATTTATTTATACCTAAATTCTTTTGTTACTGAAAAATATGTATTTTGGTGTGGTGTTACTGAAACCAATAAACGTATTTCTTTCTTTCTTAGTATATTTTACATTTGTTTCGAGAAAGATTACAATAAAAGTAAGTATTCGATAAGTGCTGGTCTAATTTTCCACATACGTTTTCAAGTATGTTTGTTTAGCGACCTAAGTCTGTATTATTTTCAGATAATTTTATATCCAACAACTATCTGTAATAAACTCAGTATTTATATCCAACAACTATCTGTAATAAACTCAGTATTTATATCCAACAACTATCTGTAATAAACTCAGTATTTAAATTGCTAATCAGTGCAATTTTAAGACACTCGTGTACTTACTAACAGAATATTTATACAGGGCGCCTAGCCATAAAGTTCAGAAACAAAAGGGTGTGAAACTAGACTCAAATTTATATGTAGTTGAAGAAATAAGAAAAAAACTTCGGTGGTTTTTGTTATTATTGTAATTACTAAAGTCTGAGCTCCTTACGTGAATAAACGGCCATAACTTTTAATTATTAAGACTATAGAGTTGAAATAAACACAGAAATGATGACAAATAATGTGGAATGAAAAAGAGGAAAAAACAAACCATAAGAAATCACTGATAATTAGAAAAACCGGCCAAGTGCGAATAGAATTCGCGCTCCATTCATATAGGTAAAAGGGAACTTATTGCTGTTGTCGTTTTACTACGTAAATTAACTATCTATGTATAAGATACTACTAGATCTCACTTGGTGTTGCTAGTTGCTAATCAATCAACTTTGGAAATTTCATTTTTCCTTTAAGAACGGAAGGACTTTCCATTTTCTCATTGTAATTTATATATTCAACCTCATGCACTTACTGTGATTTTTTCAAAATTTTAGCCTCAGTAGTTTTAGAGATATGTGGGGTGAGGGAATAATAAATTTTCGCCTATTTCTTAAATAACTTTAAAAATATTTATCATAAAATTATAAAAAAAAACATACTTGGGATTCTCAAAACAAGTCCTTTCATTTGATATTATCACACGATGTAGTTTGCAAAACTTTTTTTTATATATTCTATTTAACTCCCCAAAAATGCCCCCCATGTTTAAAAATTGCCAAAGATGAGTACTGTGCGTGCGCGCTCGAACACACTGTATACAGTGTGCCCAGTCATAAAGTGCACATACGAAAGGGAGTAAAACTAGACTTAAATTTATCCTTAAAAAAATTTGAAAAAAATCAGAAATATTCAGTGTCTTTTTTAAAGATTTTTAATGATTATTACTTAAGTTTCGGCTCCTTGAGTACTCGCCTTAAACAATTCTTAGTAAAAGATGGGTACAAAGTTATTTTTTTTAGCAGAACGATAATTGAATGCAGATTAACAAACACTAATAAAAAATCGGCCAAGTGCGAGTCGGTCTCGCGCAAAGTAGGGTTCCGTACTGTTTAAAAAAAATCATTTTAAAAAACAAAATTATATTTGCCGTTGGTAACAGAACATTTTGTATTTAAAATCTATGATTTTTTTTTCAAATCCAACTGCACACCTTAAGTTGGTTGACTATTACTCCTAAACTAAGAAAGTCTACTTAGCCGTGATAGTTTTTCTTTTCAATTGACTATATGTCCTACTATTAAAAAAAAAAAAAAGATGTTCTTAAATAGCGGTTTACCTGGTAGCGGAGGCGCAGGGGACACTTGACAAAAAAACAAAAATTAGCAGTTTAAAGCTTAATATTTCACAAACCGATCCTTAAATCAAAAATAGTTTTTGAAAACACTCAGTTTTGAAAGACCTATTTAACGATAGGGTACGTCAATAAAAAAAAATACCCCCTCTTTACAACTTTACACAAACGGATGGATAGCCAGACATAGTGAAACTTTAAGAGTTTCTTGTTGACTTCGGAACCCTAAAAATAAGGGTTACGTGGCCGTTATCCCGAGGAAATTAACTTTAATTGGAAAAATACTACAAAAAAATCGTGTTATTTTTGTGAAAACATTTTTTTTCTAAATAACAATGATTTCCTAGACTTGGTTTTTTTATTATTTCTCAATACACTTTTTTTTCGTAATTTCTATGTTTTTCAACTCAATAGTCGTGTTAATTTAAAATTTATGGCCCTTTATTTACTTAAGGAGCTCAAACTTTAATAATAAAAATAAAAAATGTTTAAAAAAATCGTATTTTTTAACAATAAATTTGAGTCTAGTTTCACTCCTATCGTTTGTGCACTTTATGACTGGGCACCCTGTATTAAGTCTTACTTACTTAACTGGGATTATTTTATGCAGTTGGTTTTCCAAATAGGTACCTGCCTAAAAAAATACAAATAATTTAATAAATTTAATGCAAATATCAGCATTTTGCATAAAAAATGAGTGTTGAAAATTGTATTTTAGTATAAAATGCTGTCATTTGAAACATGGAATTAAAAGCAACTCTATTAACTTTTAAATGGCAAACATTTCACACTTTGTGTAGGAGTGTACAAAGTCTTTAATTTTTACCAACGAACAACAATTTTACGTACAGAAGCCAGCAAATCGAGCTAGACACTCGTAGTGCGATTCTGATCCATACGCATACGGATTAAGAACGGTACAAATTCCAAAGTGTCCAGCTTGTCTGCTGGCCTCTGTACATAAAAATTTAGTAAAAGATAGCTGTCATTTATGCGGTCGTTAGCCGCCATGTCGCCATGTCGCCATGTTCATCGAAAACATTTTCGTTGTAGTTGGATGTCAAAACATCGGCAAGCATTTGATTTTGGAACGTGACATTTTGTTTAAACATTCGTCTTTAATTCTGACAAGTCTGTAGTCAACGACCTTTGAATGCCAACTCGAGTAACAAAATATTAAGAATGTTGTGAGCAAGCAATGTTAAAAATTATAAGAAATATAGTATGGAATGTTTACTCACCTAAAACTTTAGATTAGATATTTTCATTTCAAAACAAAGTCTTACATATTTTCACTAATTCCTCAAAAATTTAACTTCACTTATAATTATAAGTTTTTATCGGCGATCGGTTTCGAACACCATCTTCAGGCAAACTATTTATTTACACAATGTGTGCGTACAATCGAAATATATTTTTTTTTCAATGTGTGATCTTTTTCCACCATGAATCTACAATCAAAAGTATCAACTATCACAAATAAAGATATGTATGTATTTACACACATCGTATCAGAATAAATTCGAAGAGTGTTAAGAAAGTTTAAAAATTAAATTGTATGTTTTATTACTAAAACAACATTAGAAACAAGGTTTTTTTAGAGTTCCGTAGTCAAACTAGCAACCCTAAAGTTTCGCCATGTTCGTCTGTCCGTTGGTATGTCACAGCTGTTTTAAATCGATGATGCGGAACAAGCGATAGAGAGGCACGATCGGCCTAAGCGTTCGGCTTTGATCAATGTTTTCTTATGACGTTATAACGTAAAATCATCGTCCGTAAACGGAATTTACAGACAACCAATTTTTTAGTAATTCACGTGTAAAGTGGGGGTCTTTTTTAGTAATTCACGCGTAAAGTGGGGGTCTTTTTTAGTGATTCACGTGTAAAGTGGGGGTATTTTTTAATAATTCACGTGTAAAGTGGGGGTCTTTTTTAGTAATTCACGTGTAAAGTGGGGGTCTTTTTAGTAATTCGCGTGTAAAGTGGGGGTCTTTTTAGTAATTCACGTGTAAAGTGGGGGTCTTTTTTAGTAATTCACGTGTAAAGTGGGGGTCTTTTTTTTTGTTTGTGGGAAAAGATATTTTAAAACAACTGAGGGTTTTTTCAATACTTTGCCGTTCAATGACTCGTAATTTAAATATTAAGTTTTAAAGTAGTGATTTTTAATTTAGTTGTCACCACCCCTTACCAGGTAAACCGCTATTTCAAAAAATCTGAAAAGTATTGGAAAGTAAAAGGGGCATGTACTGAATTTAAAAGGAAAATTATCACAGCTAAGTGGTTATGTTAGTTTTGGAGAATAGGCGACAACTTAAAGTGTCCAGTTGGATTTGAAAAAGTTCATAGATTTTCCATTTTTCTTTTCAAGTGCAAAAATAACTTTTTTTAAATATACATTTATAGACTCCTACTTTGCCGGTGTCTCACACGCAAGGCCACTTCTTTAATGCAGCTTCTCACATGAAGTGAATACAAAAAAATAATTACGGGGTAGTATTTAAACGCAAATCAAAAAAATACTTTTTGTATAATAAAATAATCCCAATTCCGATCAGTAACTGATAGCACAGCAAACTTATCTACCTCAAAATATAATTAACTAGCTGTTTCACGCGGCTTCACCGGTTTCGCGGTTTTTATGACTTTTCGAGGGTGCGCAGTGCGCGCGCCGCAAGCGGCTCGCGTGCGTTAAAAAAAGTTGCCTATGTGTTAATCCAGGTCCTTATATGTCTACCTACCAAATTTCAGCCAGATTCGTTCAGTAGTTTTTGCGTGAAGAAGTAACAAACATACACACTCACATACTTTCGCCTTTATAATATTATAATGTGATGTGATTAAGTTACAATTTAGTTTCGTGGCGCACCACTATTTACCTGCAAGTATAGCGTTCATATGATATAAGCAAAACTGTTTTATTATTTCGTAAGTCAGATCCGCCTCCCATTCGCGAAGCTCCTTAACGGTATAATCAATCAATCCTAATCGAACCTATTATAGCTCGCTTCGCTCGCTTAACTCTAGTCTAGTTGAGAAAGATAGATAATTTGATGTGCAATCAGTATTTTTGACATGACTCTCAAAAATAAAACTCTAGTCTAGTTGAGAAAGATAGATAATTTGATGTGCAATCAGTATTTTTGACATGACTCTCAAAAATAAATGATGAAAATAAATTGATAGGTGATTAGTTGTTTCATGAGCAACTAAAAATATTCCTAAATTATGTAGCACGCGTTTATGTGTATAAGCAAAACTTTTTCAGCTATATTCGCGCTAAAAAGTCTGAACTAAATTTAAAAAAAATTAATTACGCGCGTTGATGTGTTTGTTTTTAATGAATATGAGATATCATTGTTATATTTGTGTGGAGTGGAGATGTGTAGTGGTACGGAATCACTGGGTGCTCGAGTCCGTCTCGTACTTGTGTGGAGTGGAGATGTGTAGTGGTACGGAATCACTGGGTGCTCGAGTCCGACTTGTACTTGTGTGGAGTGGAGATGTGTAGTGGTACGGAATCACTGGGTGCTCGATTCCGACTCGTACTTGTGTGGAGTGGAGATGTGTAGTGGTACGGAATCACTGGGTGCTCGAGTCCGACTCGTACTTGTGTGGAGTGGAGATGTGTAGTGGTACGGAATCACTGGGTGCTCGATTCCGACTCGTACTTGTGTGGAGTGGAGATGTGTAGTGGTACGGAATCACTGGGTGCTCGAATCCGACTCGTACTTGTGTGGAGTGGAGATGTGTAGTGGTACGGAATCACTGGGTGCTCGATTCCGACTCGTACTTGTGTGGAGTGGAGATGTGTAGTGGTACGGAATCACTGGGTGCTCGAGTCCGACTCGTACTTGTGTGGAGTGGAGATGTGTAGTGGTACGGAATCACTGGGTGCTCGAGTCCGACTCGTACTTGTGTGGAGTGGAGATGTGTAGTGGTACGGAATCACTGGGTGCTCGAGTCCGACTCGTACTTGTGTGGAGTGGAGATGTGTAGTGGTACGGAATCACTGGGTGCTCGAGTCCGACTCGTACTTGTGTGGAGTGGAGATGTGTAGTGGTACGGAATCACTGGGTGCTAGAGTCCGACTCGTACTTGTGTGGAGTGGAGATGTGTAGTGGTACGGAATCACTGGGTGCTCGAGTCCGACTCGTACTTGTGTGGAGTGGAGATGTGTAGTGGTACGGAATCACTGGGTGCTCGAGTCCGACTCGTACTTGTGTGGAGTGGAGATGTGTAGTGGTACGGAATCACTGGGTGCTCGAGTCCGACTCGTACTTGTGTGGAGTGGAGATGTGTAGTGGTACGGAATCACTGGGTGCTCGAGTCCGACTCGTACTTGTGTGGAGTGGAGATGTGTAGTGGTACGGAATCACTGGGTGCTCGAGTCCGACTCGTACTTGTGTGGAGTGGAGATGTGTAGTGGTACGGAATCACTGGGTGCTCGAGTCCGACTCGTACTTGGGTGGAGTGGAGATGTGCAGTGGTATGTGACTCGTACTTGGCTGGTTTTATTCCTCTATTTTTTTATTTGAATACCATCTTTATTCGAGTCGTATTAAATATACAACACAACAAGTGATAGTATGTACAATTGTATAGCCAAATGGCAATTCCCAGGTGCAAAGGTACATTCAGAAAATTCCTATTAAGCGTTAATACGCTTTACGTCGAATTATTCGACGCGTAGTTTTTATATACTTGTATGTAGTAGTTAACCGAACCTGTCTGTAGTAATTGTATTGTTTTCTGCAGATACAGTAGCAATATCTGACTAGGTTTAAGATTACCGCGTTATAACACAAGCGTGAGTCGAGTAGTTGACTGACACAACTAATACAACATCATCATCATATCAGTCGAAAGACGACAACAAAGGCCTCCACCAAGGATTTCCACGACGACCGGTCCTGCGCTGCCTGCATCCAGCGACTTCCCGGGACCTTCACCAGGTCGTCGGTCAACCGTGCGGGAGGCCTGCCTACGCTGCGTCTTCCGGTGCGCGGTCGCCACTAGAAAACTTTACTGCCCTAACTTCCTACCGTCGATCGCAAGATTCGACCCATATACTACTAACAAGGCTAGTTAAATAAAAGCTTGAAAACTAAAAGGAATCCCATTAAGTAGTCGTATAATCTGTAAAAAAAAAACAATGGTTCTGTAAAGGCTGAAGCATCCAGTACAAGAAACTTGGAGCCTTGGAGTTATCGCTACAAATCAGCTTCAATAAATTATGTAAATCAGAATTATACAGGGTGCAAAATGTTGATCTTTAGGTTTGTCGGTAACGACTGGTCTCCTATTCTAGTAGTGCACTCTAAACGTATTTGAAAGGGCACAATGAATGATTGTGTTCTCACCTCTGCAGCAGGCGCCCTGGGTGTGGACGGGCTGGTGGCACCAGTGGCACGGCCGCGGCTTGCGGAACGACTTGCTGCGGAACGAGTGCGCCGCCGCCACACCCTCTTTCTGCAACAAACAAACGAAGCCGACGCTACAAACTACGTAATGACGTTAGTCATATATAAGGTGTAACAAAATTAGCTGAAACTATTTTAAGTGGTGCTTTTACCCATGAAACTGAACAACTTTCCCCATGGAACCCATAGTCAAATCGCAAAAAAATTTGACTCTCCCATACTAACTAGATCAGCCAACGTAAAATTTTTTAGAGAATTGACTATGGGTTACATGGGGAAAGTTGTTCAGTTTCATGATTAGAAGCACCAGTTAAAATAGTTTCAGCTAATTTTCTTAGACCTTAAATAATAAATAGCTTAGTGTTAGAAACGTGTAATTTTGTAAAAACATATATGGGTTCCCTGTGCTACAATTCACATTGCATGTACTACGTAATCATATGCAGTACATAAATAACAGTCGAAACTAGTGATGGCCCAAAACAGGTCACTTTTCTTTAGAAAGTGTGTAACTAAAAAACGATTTAGCGCTTTAGCTGAATTTATACGAAAACATTTTTGACTTTCACAAAAAAAGAAGTAACTACCTCTATTTCAACATCCATACCAGATCATAACTATACCACAGCACTTAAAATGTCATTAAATAAAATATTATTTTATTAATCTCACTCGTGTACTACGCTAGTATACTCTTTATTATTCTCACTCATGTACTACGTTACACAATTGCGATGCGTAAACTGCAACAGGTGAGGTGGAGGAACTGAGGAGCGACCACCGCGCTGACGCCGCCCGGCCCGTATACCTGCAGGTAGGAACCGCGGCCCTTGGGCCCTCGGCGCGGGCAGCTCGCGGCTCGCCACAATACACAAACGGTGGGAGGCGACGACGCCATGGTTGGAATCTATTGAGCCGAGAGCACGCGCGCGACCAGGTACTTTTGTCCACTTTTTATTTCATTTGAAACCCATTGAACCACTCTATCTCCGTACTCTGGGTCGGACATGCCGTGCCTCGCTTTCGGTCCCTAACAAACGATAATTTATTTATTTTAGAGAACAAAACAAAGATACGAAGGGAAGACTGATTGTATCACTTCTCTACTTAGGACAAATAAGATGAAACGAAGGGCTCGGCGATTTATTTATCTGTCTGGAATCTCACGAAATCGCACCTGTTTATTTAGCTAACAATGTGGACGGAATTTCTCTATTGACAAGCGTCGTCGGCATTACAATGAGGAAGTAAATATTGACTTCTATTCAGTTAAATAGCACTTAACCACTAACTTGATTTGTTCGCTATTTGCATTAAATATAACCGCCTGCAGACCGCGATATAATCTTTGAGCTCCGACAGGTTTTGCACTCGTTAGCAAATTGTAACTGACAGCTACAAATCCGATGTAAACTCGTAAGTAGTTGGTTGAGTGGTCAATGCATGCAGTGGCGGTGAGGAAGGAAATAGCCAATTTCTTCCGATCTTACTCTAATTGGTAAGTACACGAGCATTGATGTTAGGTAGATGCTGCTGCCTAAAACATGTGTTATTTGCAAACGAGAACACAGGCCCTATTGTGTAGTCGCGCCACTTGTGGGCAGACGCAGTGACGTCACGGGTATCTGCGCCGGCGCCACCAGGCCCACAGCAGGCAGGGCAACGGCGCCATTTGCACTGCACATGATCTATAGATGTGTTCTGAAATCTGATGTAAATCACTCCGCTGTCTTTATTTATCTGACTCTGTCTGTTCGCCCACCGAAGCGGCAGCTCAAGTGCTTTTAGCGCTGTTGTAAACGGCGGCACACATCTTGAACACAAAACATTTGGTGGTGGCCACAGGGAGCAACGGCTGGGCTCAACATTGCGACCTTGTGATTGGTTGGGCACTGGGCAGCCATGTCGCAAGGTCCAACCGTTGTTCCCTGTTTCTACCACTGCACTCTACCAATAAATGTTTTGTCTCAAAGAAAATGCTCAAGATGTTTGCCGCCCACTATTCGCAGAACGCTAGCTCCTCGAAGCAAACTTTAAAATTAGGTGCATTAACTTCAATTATATCATTCATCATTATGGTGTTGGGTTGTATACAGAACGATATGTCTGTTAGAACAGACCAGCCATTAAAAACGTTAAGCATTTGATATAATTATTAAACTAATGAAACTATAATATATGACCTACCTTAACCTGTAAACTTCATGCCTAAAAAATCAGATCAATAATAAATAAATAACTTCCATGGTGTCTATGAATCTATGAGTATGAATCAGGATGAGTTTTTAATGATGGATACGTTTACACCACCACGTAATAATTCGGATGAAGTGTAACAACTTTTGTACTACCACTTTTTAAAGAAACGCCAACATTTTTACTTTTTTACATTTTTTATCCACAATCGATAAGCCCTTGACATCATCTCACCTGATGGTAAGTGACGATGATGCCGAAGATGGAAGCGGGCTTATTAACATTCCCCAACGCGAATGGGAACTGGCTATCTTATCTTCATGCCGGATTCTTTCAATTTAATATATACATAATACGTAGATACTACTTACACTAAGAAAATCTGTATTACAAAGTTAAACTTTTAAGCTTACAACATGTTTTACAATATATAACAAATCTCGTCACGCCCGATGCGCACACGTGGCGTCGTAGCACCTGCGGGTGCGCGCGCGCATCCGACTGCATACCGTTCGTGCGCCGGCGCAGCCATATTACAATTCAGTTTAGTGTTGGTTTAGTGGCACAAAAACCACGCACAGTAGTCCAAATGCAACTCAACACAACAAAGCGATCGGATGCGCCCGTTAACAAACTGAATCACATTTCATTGGGCAGCTGACTGAGCTGGATGGATGGAACATCGCGATCAATCCAAACAATAGTAAAACCAACTGCCCTGACAAATGGATGTCTCTATTCTATTCTATTCTAGCAACGGTTGCGCTGACCATTGAGAGTAAATGTATTTTTTCAATTCAATTCAATCAAATTCAATTCAATTCAAGAAATAAACAATCATTAGTTAATAAAGTCAAAATGCAATCCTAGAAATAAACCAGATTATGTTATTAGCAGGGCTGTAGCGAGAGTCGAATTTGAGGTAGGGCATCACAGATATTAATCAATCAAATATTCTTTATTGTACAATTACAAAATATACAAAATACAAGTACAGAATAAATAGAAAAATTTTAAAGTGTACAATGTAGGCGGCCTTATTGCTTATAGCATATTATTATTAAATAGACCCATCTCGCTTCATGTCATGGCGCTTCAAACGCCATCTGTAGAGAGAACAAAGAATTATTATATGAAATGAATGTCACAAACTGTGGTAGTACGTTCGGAAAAATTTCGATACCTATCGCTACAAGTTTTTTTTATCTCAAACTATGAACAAACAAATTAATTAAAATAATTTATCTTAGTTTTTGATATTCTTAAGGTAGGGCATTGCCCCACAATGCCCCCCCCCCCCCCCCCCTAGCTACGGCCATGGTGGAACATGAAAACAATATGACACGAAAAGTTATACACAACAATCATTGATACCACCGGACAGCAACCGGTCACGCACGAGTATAATTTTATTTACTTCGATGTACCTAATGTAATAAAATTCAAATACATAATATGCTTCTAAATAAATAGTTAGGTAACTAAAATATGTATTAGATACCTAAATAAACACTTCCACTTTATACATAGAAATAATATCAATCTCAAAATATATATTGTTTTTAACTTTATGAAATTAACATTAATTGGGTGATAGTTAGGGTTGCCAGATGTCCTTTACTTTAAAGGACAACCTCTATTTTAGACCCGAAAATGGGTCTCACGTCTAATTTAAAATCTAGACTATAAGACAATATTTTTTATGTACGGCAAATACATTGAGTGGCGACAGCGGCGCGATTTCCTGTGAGTCTCAGCAATGTAATTATTTCAGTATTGAAAACGTAGACGTTCTTAAAGGAGCCAAAAATGTATTATTTAGGTACATGAAGAAGTAAGTACTTGATACGGGCTTGGATTAAGGACATTGCAAACTAAAATTGATCTTTTCATTAAATGTTGCTTCCTCAGTTGCTTTGATCTAAGGTTGCTTCGATTACATATCATTTTATTTAAAACAATATGATGTCCTTTATCTAATGTAAAGCGAATATTACATAATGTGTTTAAGTAAAAAATATTCCTGGTTATAAAATTCGGTAAGGATTGCGGCCGGAACAGATCAATTCAGTATGATAACACCATTTTTGGCGAATATAGTATAGGTTCCATGGGGAAAGTTGTTCAGTTTTATGAGCTGAACACACTCTCAAATTATTTTTATGTATTTGCAAATACATCCCATGTCCTATTTATTCTTATTAAATCCTCTAAAACATAAAACTGGAGCTGGCAACTCTTAGGTGAGACACGCGTTAGAGTAAATTGATTGATTGAAAACACTTCATTGCACAAAAAAAAGATACAATGATAAATTATGTATGAAATACGCATTCAGCTTTTCATCGCCTAACAGGCATGAACCAGAATGACCTAACCAATTTAATTAAACATTAAAAAACTCGACTCACATACATACATACCTAAATCCATGCATACTTACATACGTAGGACGTAGGTGCCTGCAAAATATATTAGCCTCTTTCATGGGCAGTCGTAGTTGGGTAGTAAGAATTTGTACCCTGAAATTGACTTATAATAACAAAGTGCCCGCCCGTGGACCTGAAGCAGGGCGAGGGCGACAGCTGTGCGGGTATTGTGACACATTTAATAAATTGTGTTTGCTTCAATAACAACGGAACTGAAAGGAAACTCAACCATTATTAAAACTGTTGGAATATACAAAAATAAATACGCTCTCTTTCTAACTACAGGTAGTCTTTCTCTTTTACACAATTTGTTTATATTAACTTCATAATAATAATCCTTTGTTTTGTGAGTCTGGCTCCGATATACGTTACTTCTTTCTCGGCCCCTGGCTGGTTTGACTGTGCACCTACACACACCTTTCAAATATAATTAAATAAATAATCTTGAATTCATTTTACATAAATTCAGGTCTTTCATTGATGTCCATAATTCCTATAGGTTATGGGCCCAGTGAAATAAAAGTTTAATTATAAAAATAATAATTTGTTTTGTTAGTATATAAAAAAGGACACATAAGTGTGTGTTAACTCTAAGTTGTAAGTGACTGCAAAGACAGCTCGTGGACTGTGATTTAGTTTATGGAACTTTTTATAAGTGTTTGTTTTGAATTATAAATATGAATTCTAAAAGGAACATTAAACCGTTTGACGGGGACAAATACAGTGTGTGGAAATTAAGACTGAGAAATTTATTAAATGAACTTGATGTGTTACAAGTGCTCGATGGAAACACTCCTACTCAGCCCGACAGTGAATGGATTAAGAAGGAGCGTTTGGCGAAAAACACAATCATTGAGTATTTATCAGACTCTTTGTTAGGTCTCACAAGTGAAAATAACAGTGCAAAAGAAATAATACTGAAACTTGATTCCATTTATGCCAGAAAAAGTATAGCTACGCAACTTGCATTGCGAAAACGTTTATTGAATTTAAAATTAGAAGACGGCGACCCCCTGATAAAACATTATCAAACTTTCGACGATTTGATATGTGAATTAATAGCCGCAGGTGCTAAGCTCGAAGAGGCAGATAAAGTCATTCATCTTTTTATGACTTTGCCCAGCAGCTATAACGGAGTCATCACAGCCATTGAAACTTTGGCGGATGACGATTTAACTTTGACATTTGTGAAAACAAGACTTCTGGATCACGAAGTAAAACTTATCAATGAAAGACGTGATACTTCAATGAAAGTGTTAATGGCTGAAACAAAACTTCAATCGGAAAATTCAAAAACGAAATTCAAAAATTATAAACGGAACAATATGATGAATCAAGGTTTTAAAAGATCCTTCAAATCAAAGTACCATACAAAACGGCATATAGTATGCAATTTCTGTAAAAGAAAAGGGCATTTTCAGAAAAATTGCTACGCTAAAATGGCGAAAGAACGCCAACGTCAAGAAAATTTAAGGACAGTCCAAACAATAAGCTGCCTTGAAAATTCAAATATATCGGGATTTGCTTTTATGGTCGGTGGTGAAGAAGAAGAACGTGAAAAAACACTAGAAAACATTACATTTATTTTGGATTCCGGAGCATCGGACCATTTAATAAATAGAGAAGACTTGACACTGAACTTTACTGACCTACAAGAGCCAATTAATATTTCTATCGCGAAAAATGGCTCGTTCATACAAGCTACGAAGAAAGGGAATCTTCATGTTACTAGCAAAGTCGGCATTCAAGGTGTACTACAGGATGTACTTTATTGTGCCGATATACCGTACAACTTATTGTCTGTGAGAAAAATTCAACAAGCAGGCATGACCGTTGTTTTTAACAAAAATGGCGATGTTCTCATATGCGATGACGAGGGTAAGACGGTAACAAAGGGTGAGTCTTTGAACAATTTAATTGGAGTTAACTTTGTGCTTGATAAATGTGCCCTAAACACGAATTGCTCATTAAATAGCATCACGAATAATAATAATTACGAACTGTGGCATCAAAGATTAGGCCACATAGGGAAATTAAAATTCCAGGAAATAAAAAATAAGCAAATGTTTTGTGATATGGAGAAAATAAATCATATCACTCCAAATGATAAGATTTGTGAATCTTGCGTAAATGGCAAGCAAGCAAGTTTGCCATTTAATAAGTCAAAACCAAAAATTACAAAAAGACCGCTATTTAATGTGCATTCAGATGTGTGTGGCCCTATCAGTCCCTCAACACTCGACGGCAAAAACTACTTCGTAGTTTTTATCGACGAGTATACCCACTACTGTGCGACATACTTAATTGCCCATAAATCTGACGTTTTTGCTACTTTTCAAGATTATGTTGCAAAGTGTGAAGCTCATTTCGGTTTGAGAATTGTCAACTTATATTGTGATAACGGCGGTGAATATTTATCCAAAGGGATGAAAAATTTCTGTGTACAAAAAGGTATAAGTTACCACTTAACAGTGCCGCATACCCCTGCATTAAATGGCATTGCCGAAAGAATGATTAGAACAATAACTGAGCGGAGTCGAGCCATGCTAGCTGGTGCGACGTTAAATAAATCATTCTGGGGTGAGGCTGTTTTGACCGCTACGTACTTAATAAATATCAGCCCCACTAAAGCACTGAAAACAGATAACACACCATTTGAATTGTGGCATAGTAAGAAGCCACAATTAAAGTTCTTAAGAATTTTCGGTTCCACTGTTTATTATTTAAACAAAAGCAGAAAAACCAAGTTTGATGAGAAGTCATTAAAAGGTATTTTAGTTGGCTATGAACCGAATGGTTATAAGGTGTGGGATGTGGTAAATAAAAGGTTTGTTGTAGTCAGAGATGTGCTGACGGATGAGATTAATTTCTTATCAAGCCGGCCGCGTCAGTCTGAGTGTATGACTGAGGATATCAGCCATCTGGTTGATAACTCTGACAAGCATGCTTTTCAGAAGTTGTGCGAATCTGATAAGTCCAAATCAGATCAGTGTAAACAAACAGGCATTATACCCGAATCATCAGTTTTACCGCCCATGGAGTCCATAAATGAGACAGATTTAAGCACAGAAAATAGGTCACAAGATGAGTTGCCTTTATCTCGGAGTGAATCAGTTTCACACAATCTTAGGAGAAGTGAAAGAATTAAAAATTTACCCACTAAAACTTATAACGAAAATGAAGATGATATTTCCGTCAACTATCTATTATACGCTGATTCTTTTGTATGTAAAATACCTACTGCATTTAAAGACATCGAATCTAGCGATGATAGACTTTTGTGGGAAAATGCTATCAAAGAGGAAATCAAATCATTAACGGATAATAAGACGTGGACACTGGTTCCAAAACCTCTTGACAGAAATATCATCGATTGTAAATGGATATTTACTATCAAAAATGACGAGTGTGGAAACCCCCTTAAATACAAAGCTAGATTGGTAGCTCGAGGATTTAGTCAGGAGTACTTAACTGACTATAATGAAACTTTTGCACCTGTTGCAAGGATTGCAAGCTTGAGGTTCATATTAGCTTTTGCGAATCAATATAATTTACTTGTTCACCATATGGACGTAAAAACAGCATTTTTGAATGGAAATTAGAGGAAGAAATATACATGAGAATTCCTGAAGGGATCCCATGTGCGGATAATATGGTCTGCAAATTAAACAAATCGCTATATGGTTTAAAACAGTCTGCACGTTGTTGGTTTCAAATGTTCGAGCAAGCTTTAATTGAAAGGGGATTTCGATACTCATCAGCTGATCGATGTATTTACATTCTAGATACAGGCGATATTATGAAAAATATCTATGTGGTACTTTATGTCGATGATGTAGTTATTTCAACAGCAAAAATGGATACCATGAATAATTTCAAAAATTACTTGATGAATAAATTTAAAATGGTAGATTTGAAAGAAATCAGATGTTTCTTGGGGATTCGAATTCAAAGGCAAAATGATACAATTACTTTGGATCAAACGGCGTACATAAACAAAGTTTTACAAAAGTTCAACATGATCGACTGTAATAGTGTAGCCACGCCATTAGAAACAAAAGTCGATTATGAAGCTTTGAATTCTTGTAAAAGAACAGAAGCCCCTTGTAGAAATCTTATCGGCTGCCTAATGTATATAATGCTTTGCACTCGACCCGACTTAAGCTTTACTGTAAACATCCTAAGTAGGTTTTGTAACAAAAACAATCGCTCGCTTTGGTCACAATTAAAAAGGGTGTTGCGATACTTGAAAGGTTCTAAAGATTTAAAGCTTTATTACACCCGCAGTTCCAATATAAACAATGACATACTGTGTGGCTTTGTTGACTCTGATTGGGGAAGTGACCCATTAGAAAGAAAAAGTACAACAGGGTATTTGTTTAAATTATTTGAACAATGTACTATTTGCTGGCAAACAAAGAGGCAAGTTACTGTGGCCGCGTCATCTACTGAAGCTGAATACATGGCTTTGTTTGAAGCCGTTCGAGAAACGCTATGGCTGAAATCTTTGTTAACCAGTATAAACCTTGAAATTCAAAGTGCAATACCAATTTATGAAGACAACAATGGATGTATCAGTATAGCCAGTAATCCTACTAGTCACAAAAGGTCAAAACACATTGACATTAAATATCATTTCTCTAGAGAACAAGTGGAGAAAAATGTCATTAAAATGGTTTATGTATTTTCAGGTGACCAGTTGGCTGACATTCTAACAAAGCCGATGCCAGCTGTCAGATTCACACAGATGAGAGAAAAACTTGGATTAAAGTGAAACTTATAATTTAACGTACCTTAACTACCTACCTATTTTTCATTCAAAAAGTTCAATTTAAGTTTTAAATACCTAAGTATATATAATATATGGTCTGATTAGGTTTTTCTGGGTTTCCCTAATCCTGCGCAGCAAATGCTGGACCATGGAATATTATGTACTCCCAGACAGAGAGGTGTGTGACATATTGTGATAGGTCTCTGATTTAGATAATTTTTTTTTTTTTTTAGGATTTATTTTTGAGGGGGCGTGTTGGAATATACAAAAATAAATACGCTCTCTTTCTAACTACAGGTAGTCTTTCTCTTTTACACAATTTGTTTATATTAACTTCATAATAATAATCCTTTGTTTTGTGAGTCTGGCTCCGATATACGTTACTTCTTTCTCGGCCCCTGGCTGGTTTGACTGTGCACCTACACACACCTTTCAAATATAATTAAATAAATAATCTTGAATTCATTTTACATAAATTCAGGTCTTTCATTGATGTCCATAATTCCTATAAAAACAACAACAACAAAGATTGCTTTTCTTGTAAGGATTAAGTTTTGGCTTGTAACGAGCAGTAAGTACCCGTCCTTTTTAGGGTCCCGTATTCCCAACGGGTGACCAAGGGAACCCTATTACTAAACCTCCGCTTTCTGTCTGTCTGCCCGTCTGCCCGTCTGTCCGTCAGCGGGTTGTATTTCATGAATCGTAATAGGTTCACAGTTGAAATTGTCACTGAGTGTGTATTTATTATACAGGATGTAACAAAATTGGTGTAGGTCCCGTTAACTGGGGCTTCTACTCATCATACTGAACGACTTTTATTCTACGACTTTGCTGAAAACGTACAAAAATGTTTTTTACTCTTTATACAAATCGTACAGCTGATCGACCGATTTTGTGCATTTTAGTATGGAGGGTCCAATTTTTTTTTTTAGAATTGACTATGGGTTCCTTGGAGAAAGTTGTTCAGTATGACGAGTAGAACCCCCAGTTAACGGGACCTACACCAATTTTGTTACACCCTGTATATTCTGTTGCCGCTTTAACAACAAATAATAATGAAAAAAAAATATAGGGGGCTTCCATCCATACAAGAAACTTGCTTTTTAAAAGCTGTTTGTTTTTGCTCAATCGTGAAATCGGATATATTTAGGTACCTAGTACCTACATACAAGAGTTAAACTTGGTGTGGTTATAGTACTTATCGTAAGGTATAACAAAACTTATAAAAACAGGCCAAGTGTGAGTTGGACTCGAGCTAAGGAGTCCGACCTGAACTGAATAAAAAAGAACTGGTTGTCTGTAAAGTCGGTTTACGGACGATAACTTTACGTGATAACGTGTCACAAGCCGAACGCTTAGGCCGATCGTTCCGCGCTTTCGCTTGCACGCTCGGCTCAGGCGGAACGTGACAAATGAGGACGTGACACTTTTTCGTGAGTGCAGCCGGCGTTCATCGATTTATAAGAGGTTATCACGTCAAAAGCATTTTTCTGTTGCTCGCGTTGACTTTTTTTGTTTGTAATGCATAGGTATCATTGTTATGGTTATGTGGAGAGGTGTGGTGGTACGGAACCCTCGCAGCGCGAGTCCGAATCTCACTTGGCCGGTTTTTTATTACTAACCACTATAGCTTCAAAAAAGGCTGTAGTAAAGTAAGTTATTTCTTCCGAGGACGTGGGAGGGCTCTCCACAAACCCTCTCGTTTCTACCTTTAAATAAACAAACTAAAAAAATAAGAGTTCCCACAAGGTAGATGTGGTGCGCTAGAGTGTGGTCAAATCTACTCTTTTATGATATTTTTTTATCTCCTTGGCTGCATTTTCAACCGTTTTAAAAAAAGGTATTATCTAGTGCTGCCCGAACTTATATCTCCGTTATGTAAACATATTTTTTAATCGACAACCTACTTTGTAATTTAGAAGATAAATATTAAAAAAAACAAACATATATTAAAGAAATAAAAAAGTAATAAAAATATAAGTAAAAAAATTAAACATAAATAAAGTATCAGTTTATTTGGCAGATTTATTTTCAATGTGCCCGAAGGTCGTGGCAGACACGAGATCTGTGGATTTTTATTTTAACCATTGGTAAGCACTTAGCATTAACTGACGATGATGCGAAGATGGAAGCGGGCTTACCAAGATTTCCCAACGGAATGGGGATCTAGCTATCTTATCTTCAAACCGGAACACATCACTGATGTTTGGCGGCAAGACTTAGATAAAATGGTGGAAGCTGGGTAGGCGGGCTATGAAAATGCACTTTCACCAACCAAACCATGTCTTCCAAAATTGACCCCGCCGGGAATCGAACCCGCGACCTCCTGGGGTCCTGGTGTGATGCGAATGGACTAACCATTACGCCAAGAATGCGGTAACATAAATACCATCAAGTTTTACCCATTTTTTTAATGAATTTAAAATAAATTACATTTTATGTACTCAAGTAGGTAGGAATAGCGTTTAGTTAGAAAGGTAAAAAAAAACATGCAAAATTGCGAACAATTGACGCATTTATAGATTAATATAAATTTGTTAGATTTCAATTTTTTTTTCAAAATGTTGCTTTTATATCCACTGAACATGTCTTTCTAATAATTAAAAACGCTAAACACGTTAAAAAACCGACTTCCATCGCAACAACTTTGTACATTTTTGCATTATTATTTTTTGTTAATTTTCTAATAAAGTACTACACCGATTTTAATAAAATTTATATGGGACCACATAGGAAGCACTAGCTTTCAAATAAAAAAAATACACCCAGTCCAAAGTTATGAGGTAACATACATAAAAAAAAACATACAGACGAATTGAGAACCTCCTCCTTTTTGGAAGTCACTTGAAAAGTGATTCTCAATAAGTGTCTGCACACATTTGTAACAATTTAATCAAAAATTCTCGAGCCTAAACCATAAAATACCAACAAATCTTTCTTAGGGATTAAAATCTAAGTGGTGCTCAGATTAAGATGAGTAATCGTACAAAAGTAAAATTAATATTTCTTGGCGATGGCGGCATGGCGGCATGGCGGCATGGCGCGCCCCCAGGACTACAACGGACCGGTCGGTGCTGTTCCATGTTTGATCTAGAGCAGGTGACTGACACGAAGAACAAAAGGAACACTAGGAAAACCGCTAAATGAACGGAACGGCACTACTTTTAATACTGAACTAAATACAACGTAAAAAAAAATCAAAAAAAAAGGAAATAAAGAATTATATTCTATTCCATTCCATTTTAACAGCCATCGATCACGTTAAAATGGAATAAGTATTCGGCATAAAAATATATGTAACCTGAAAATAATTTGAAAGTGTGTTCAGCTCATGAAACTGAACAACTTTCCCCAAACAACCTACTCGTATACTAAATTCACAAAAAAACGGTGTTGTCATACTAAATTGATCTGTTCCGGCCACCATCCCAACCGAATTTTGTAAGCAGGAATAATTTTTACTCAAACACGCTATGTAATATTCGCTTTACATTTTTAAAAAGAAGACAGGAAATACGTGATTTCAGGATCGACAAAAAAACTACTGCGGCTATGTAATTTTATTACTGAATAGTACTTTTTTTAATTGCAACAATCTTTATTACTCTGAGAGGCACAGAACACAAATCTCATACAGCCAAGCGACAACACCATAGCCCGATAAATAAAAGCTCCTTGATCTGAGGTTCGCTGGATGCTTTTTCAAATTTATAACGGACTGGCAGCAGGGCGGTGACGACGGCGCTGTGATTAAAAAAAAGGAATCGGCGGAAAAGCAAAAGGGCAATGGAGCGTGCTATGCTCGGAGTTTCTCTGCGTGATCGAATCAGAAACGAGGAGATCCGCAGGAGAACCAAAGTAACCGACATAGCGCACAGAATCGCTAAACTGAAGTGGCAGTGGGCAGGGCACATAGCCCGTAGAACAGATGGCCGTTGGGGTAGTGTTCTCGAGTGGCGACCGCGCACCGGAAAACGTAGCGTAGGCAGGCATTCCACGCGGTAGACCGACGACCTGGTGAACATCGCGGGAAGCCGACTGATGCGGGCAGCGCAGGACCGGTCGTCGTGGAAATCTTTGGGGGAGGCCTTTGTCCAGCTCCAGCAGTGGACGATTTTCGACTGATATGATGGATGAGGCAAGTGTGCGTCACGGCATTCCCTACTCTTTGATCACGGTTTAAAATATCGAGTGTAGGTATATTACATAAATTATAATAATTACTGTTTTAATTTCCTTGCTTTAGTTTGAGTAAAGCACTGTACAGGCCTCGGCCAGAACGGCCATTGCTGCATTTGTATTGTTAAAAGCCTCACCTGCGGTTTGGCCTCATCCTGCAATCGCTTACTTTCCCGGCCTCTTATTTATTCACAACCAGTTGCATGCAGCTGATAGTCCCTAAACGGTTAATTCGTGGGGCATTGGACTGTACCCCGCCACTTGAACTGTCTAGAAACATGGTACGAAGACCAAGACACGTACTGTCTGATCTTCATGACCAAATTTCAGCCGACCTGAACTGCCTCCTGGCGGCTCACGGAGGAAACGATAGTGTCAATCAATCAATCAATAATTTTATTCACATACAATGTATATTGTATTTGAAATGACAATAAATTAAATATAAGTAATTAAGTACATAAACAAACATTACAAATATGATATGCAACATTAAGATTACGCAAAGTCAGTTCAATTCATGTCCTCATTCAATCTTCAGATGACACAACCCCACCTCACTGACACAACAAGTGCAACCCCCTTAAGCGGTATATCCTTAGAGTATACATAAGCTAAAGCTTTAGCTTATGTATACTCTAAGGGTATATCCCATCTGGAGCACTGCTGCGCGCACCTCTTCCCCAGGGTGGGGTCGCCTCCGAACAAGGCCCAAAAAAAAGCTGATAGCGAAGTTTGGACGGCACGTACATTTTTTTGTGAATGGAGCATAGGTTCATAAACAATTAAGCTAACAAAATTACAAAAAAATCTCAGATATTGCTGAAATTGTTCATAATTAGATAGTAAAGTGTTATGTCGATGGCCTATTTCCTCCGTTATCTAGTAAATATGTATCTCATATCTGTGCGATGCGGCTAAGCCACAGATTACTAAATAGTTACTTCGTGCTAAGCGGCCACTTTCGTAAGTTGCGCGCGCACGTGCGAGAACGACCGTCCTTTTGTGTGCTTCCGATAAAAAAACATAATTATGACTGAATACGAGTTTTATCATCAGAATTCAGAATAGACTTTTTGTTTGAACATCTATAACAGTATTTAGAAAAACAAGTAACCATTAGTGCGTGAGCATTTACATACTCGTAGTGAGAATTAGGATTTAGGTCTGACGATTATAAGTTTAAATGGTCAAGGCGCCAAGCAAGCAAAGATTACTTTTTAAAAGTAAATATCAATATAGAATAAAATTGGGTAGCGAAAACTTGCCAAGTTACACCATGTAGTAGCACAGTACATAATTTTTTGTAAGCACCGGAAAACTGTTTACATTTTATAGAAGTCTAAAATAAATATTTCTTCCGTAGCTATGATTTAGGAACCACTATAGAACTTGGTACCTACCCATTTAGATTGCTGTTTTTTTATATCGAACTTGGCCCCATTTCACATTTGTGTTTTGTTGGGATTTCATTAAGCGAGTACTCAAACATACCACAACCACACCACATCACAACGACAAAATTTGGTTACGTGTGAATACAACCATTCGTTTTCACATAAATCTGTCCCCGCACATGTGGTTGCGTTATGGTTGTAGTAGTGGGGGTGGTACGTCTGAAGGGGCACTTATAAATAAATAAATATCGAAATATATATTTGATTGACATCGTACTTTCCCAGTGAGATCGTGACACCCGTCCCTGGCGAGTAGAGACGCGTAAAATAGTCTCACGTATCCGCTATCACGAGAACTTGTAACCATAGTAACTAATTAGTAATCTGTGCCATAGCGCTACACAATATAAAACAAGCATTACTATTTTCGCGGTATTGCATAGCGGCTCGTGATTGCCATGTCTACTGCATGATTTCGATTAGAAATTTAGAAAACGATCACACAAAAAGTCTGCCTACTTACTATTCCTCGCGCAAAGCACATAGGTATCTAGCGTAGATTTGAAATCGTATGTATGGGTCGTGGCATCGAAGTTATAAGCAACCAAAACCTTTTATTATCTGTTAAGACCACGCACGAAGAAAAAGAAAAGAGAGCGCCGGTGGCGTAATGGCTAGGGCCGCCGCCTCCTGTCCGGGAGGTTGTTGTTCAAACCTGCCACGTACCAATGTGATTTCGAATTTAGATTTCGTATGTACGTTTATCCGACGCTCTTACGGTGAAAGAAAATATCGTGAGGAAACCTGCACACGCCTGCGAAGAAACTCGCAGGTTGTGTGTGAAGTCGACCAACCCGCACTGGGCCCTAATTCAGGGTAGGCTAGTGCCCCTCGGTGGGGACGTATACGAGCTGGTATGAATGAATCGAAGAAAATACATGAGTACGGGCCCAGTGCGGCTTGGTCGTCATCATACACAACCTTCGAGTTTCTTCGCAGGCGTGTGCAGGTTTCCTCACGATGTTTTCCTTCACCGTACCCTATAGTAAAATTTAAATGAGTAACTTTGTAACAATAGAACAGAACACGCCTCTTATTCATTCAATCCCTTTATTAATTACATTTTCTAATTTAATTCAGGCCCTCCGATTGAGGCACGTTACGACCGCAAGTTATGCCCTCCATAGCCCTTTCATTTCTCTACTTGCCGCTGTAACATTTTAGGGGACTAATTAAATGATACTGCTTTGAATACACAGTTATTTCTATAGTTCCGTTTCGTCGCAAAAACTCCTCGATGTTATGGGTTTTGTAATAACTCGTGCTCACAGTGATTCGTTACTCAGTTATCAACTTATCAGTGTCACGTACTTATCTACCTACGAGTTATTGCCCGCCGGCGTTGCCCATGGGATATCTAGGGTGCGCGGTGCGCGAGCCGCATGCGGCTCGTGATTTTTTTTAGTCTATGTTGATCCTGAACGTTCATTCTAAATATTGGAAAAGGTCTTTTTAAATTGAAAGTTTTCATCCAAATGTACTTACAAGCTTTACCTCTTTGAAATATTGTGGATAAGAAAAAAATACCTATTCTTAGTTATCCACAATTTCACCACACCCTGGACACTTCATACAACGGGCCAGAAATGACATTCAAATAAGGAATGACGGTACAAACAAAATAACGGCGAAATCCTATACGTTCGACAACCAATCTGTATCGATCTTGATGGCGAGGGGGTGAGGTCGCAATCTAGAGAGCGGCAGGGAGTGTCCATACTGTATGTTAGTACTAATATTAGGATATACTTTGATTTCACCGTGTGCTTCCGTAGCAGAGTGGCGCAGTGGAAGCGTGCTGGGCCCATAACCCAGAGGTCCGTGGATCGAAACCACGCTCTGCTATAAGAAATATTTTTTATAAATTACGTTTTTTTATTGCAGACAATTTTAATCAAAAATAATGGCATGGCATTTCCGGTACCAATATTTCATTATGACAGTACGGTTTGTTTATAAATCGGTTGCGTTAGTGTAAAATTGGAAATAGCCACGCTTTTCGTGAGACATAAAGCTAGAAAACAGTCAATTTATAGCTGGGAGGGCAATAACACAATATAACCGATGTTATGATACTTCGTCACCCAGCAGTTGACTGATGATGATGGCGAGGGCACTCCCTCGCGCGAAGACGGAGGGTCGGACCCTCGCAACCCAAATAATGAACACGCACGAAAAGGTAACAAAGTAATATAATTAATGTTAGATAACCTTTGATTAAGCAAAGTTATCGAACACCAGAATGTAGTGTGCAAGCGAATTCATTAATATTATTTTTTATTTTGTATCGATAAACTCTTGAACTGACTATCAGTCTTCACCTATGCAATACATGTACTAGAATTTATATAAAGTGAAGTGATTGAAGCGTCGGTGGCTCAACCGGTTACGAATCGGTCCTCCTAACCAGAGGCGCCGGGTTCAAATCCGGACGGCCAATGTACCAATGAGTTTTTCGAAACTTACGTACATACCCTAACCGATTGCTTTAACGGTGAAGGAAAACATCGTGAGGAAACCTGCACACATCTGCGAAGAAATTCGAAGGTTGTGTGTGAAGTGGACCAACCCGCACTGGGCCCGCGTGGTCGACTAAGGCCCGATCGCCCTAATTCAGGGTAGGCGCGAGCCCCTCGGTGGGGACGTATACATGAGCTAATGTGATCAAGTGATAACGATAAGTAATTTGGAAGATGCATTGACTCGTGGAGTCGTGGGTCGCGCGAGGGAGGTGGGGGTGGTGGGGGTGGTGGAAATAAACATAATTTATTTAGTAACACACGCTCCGCACGTCCGCTCCCCTATTTTACGAATTAAAGGTAAATTATCAAATTACAGTACCTATACCGGTACATTGGCTAATGTTTAGTGTGGAAATGAACGCTTTTTGAGTATCTTTAGTAAGTAGGTATTGATCACGTAATCCAACCGAACCGAGTCTTACAAAGTTAGCCTCCGCCGATAATCAAACCCGCGACCTCCTGAAGTGAAGCTCATGGTCTGAACCATTACGCCAAGGAACCGATTCAATTATTATTATTTTTTTATTAAAAAATTGAGTGCTTTGACTTAGATATTGATGTACTATCAGTACCTGATAACATTAATGAATTAGCTTGCACACTACATTTTAGTGTTCGATAAGAGTTCAGCTTAGCATTAGCTGCACTTCAGGAGGTCGCGGGTTTGGTTTCCGGAGGAGGCTAACTTTGTAAGCATTTGTTTGTGGCATTTTCTACGCCCACCTGGCTTGGCTATATCTTATCTAAGTATTGCCGCCGAACCTCAATGTTATTTAAAGATAAGATAGCCAGTTCTCCTTGCGTTGGGGAATCTTGGTAAGCCCGCTTCCATTTCAACATCATCGTCACTTACCATCAAGTGACCAAGCGCTTACCAAGATCCACAGATCTCGTGTCTGCCACGACCAATGGGTACATTGAAAATGAATCTGCCAAATTAACTGTTTTTTTTTTCATTTTTTACTTATATATTTTTTTTCTTTTATATATGTTTTTAATATTTATCTATCTAGGTAGTAGGAAGTAGAGTAAATTACAAATACACATATACAAAATACAATTAGACACTTTTGTTCGAAAATCGATCTTAATCTTATATAATATTTAAAACTATTATGCTGTCAGTTTAAAATACATATTTGTTTATTCACAAATAATCAAAAACATAATCATGCTCTAAAACATAATTATTCACCGTCAGTACCGTCACTATCGCGCTCACACACTCTCCGCGAGTAAACTCCGCGTCACAAAAGTACAACTTCTGAATAACACATACCTTAAACATAAATATATTTTTAAATATAGGCCAAACTCATATAAGGAATTACATATTTTTTCGATATCTCATTTCCTTTTCGAGATGTGATTTTTTTCCTGACCGAAACCGGGCGAAAAACGACCGCATTTTCACATGTTTTTGATTTTCAAAAAAGTTTTCGGAGTTATTTAAAAATATTTTGTAGCCCTCGTTGAAACGCGTCTTTTGACGTTCCAATCAGCCACGTTGTCCCAAAACCCACGACCCATGCGGCACTTTCGTTGAAAAACGGACCTATACTGAAGCGACAAAAAAACATTTTCACTGTTAAAATAGGTACATAGGTGAGTGAGTACATGTAATATGATGTAAGTACTAGGTATCAGAAGTTGGTTGAAAATGTATATGAACTTGCGTACAAATTATGTATCTAAAACTGACTATAAAGTGAAGTCGATCCCTACCTCCCCCCCCCCCCCCCCCCCCACGTAAACAAACAAAGTTACAATCGAACCAAGTTTATGGCATAATAATGCGTCCACAAAGCGAAGTGAAAACCGTTCCGCGGGCAGATGGTGAAGTAAGTAAATAAATAGACATTAAGTGGTAAAAGCGATACTGATGAATGATGTGAGATGTGGTGTAAAATTCTATGTATGGTCACACCCCGGACACTGCATACAAGGGTCGTGAAATTACATTTCTAAAACCAAATGACGAAACAAACAAAATCACGGCGAAATCCTATACGTTCTAAAACCAACCTATAATCAATCTGTATCAATTTGGGTGACGAGGGCATAGTAAAAAACGAGGGGGTGAGGTCGGAATCTAGAGAGGGGCAGGGTGTGTCCATACTGTATGTTAGTACTAATACGTATACTTTGGTATGGTACTATTATTGATGGATAAGCCCATGGCATCATCTCACCTGATGGTAAGTGACGATGATGCCGAAGGGGATCTGGCTATCTTATCTTCATGCCGGAACACATCAATGATGTTAACACTGATGTCTGGCGGCAAGACTTAGATAAGATGGTGGTAGCAAGCTAGGCGGGCTATGAAAATGCCCTACATAGCAACCAAACCGAGTCTTACAATGTTGACCCCGCCGAGAATCGAACCCGCGACCTCCTGGTGTGAAGCGAATAGACTAACGATTACGCCGCGGAGGCGGTTCCATCCAAGTAAGTAAGTAATTTTCATTTAACAACACTTTAACAGCTGCAAACGGCATTGTTTTACATTTTTTAACCGGTTTATAATTTCTTAATTGAGCATTTCTCGGCACCGCCTTTCCTGGGACACCGAAGACCACCCGCGTCGCGATCGTGTAATGTTATGGTGTATGTAACTCATATTTGTACCGGTAACTTACACGGCTCGTTTTGAATGCGCCCGAGTGTACGGCGATGGCGTAAAGAGATATTATGTGACCCCAAGACCCGTGCGTCGGTGCGGTCTCAGCTTAGATCCCTGTCCCTGTGGCGCATGGCTCGCGCTTTCGACCGAGCTGGCCCACCGCCCCCTGGCACGCCTCGCTTCACCTTCAATGAAGGCAATTATTACGAACGCATGTAATTCTTATGCAAATGAATCGATTAAATGCATTATGTTTACAAAAAGGGGCAAACTCTGGTCCAGCTGCCTGTAAATATTCGTCTTATCAACCGACTTCAAAACGGAGGAGGTTATCAATTCGACTGAATATGTTTGTATGTTTGTTACACGATATCTTCGCAGATTGTGAATTGATTTTCATGTTTTTTTTATTCCATAGGGTGTGCTGCCAGTGCCACATTAGTCCTATAATATAAATTTCATCTAAATTGGTTTAGTACTTTTTAGGAAATTAATAAAAACCATGAAATGTGCCAAAATTGTATTGATTTCTGTGATAGAAGTCGGTTTTTTGACGTTTTTACAAGCTTTATATTAACTTGCGTATTAGTTAGTTTGGGACAAATCTTGGAAGCTAAATTAGAACACTTCGCTGTTTCCGATTAAGCTGAAATTTTGCTTAAGGCCCGATAGTGGAACAGAATGCTTTAATTTTAATAATTTCGTATTCTTGTCAGAAAACCCTTTTATTTGATACCCATATCATGGGGGTACATAAAAATAACTGGTCGGCCATCTTTAGGAGTTCGAAAAATAACGTCACTTAGCTAAGATTGCCGACCAGTTATTTTTATGTACCCCCATGATATGGGTATCAAATAAAAGGGTTTGCTGACAAGAATACGCAATTATTAAAATTAAAGCTTGTATCTAGAAGTTTTTAAGTTTTTCAAAGTTATTAGCGTTTCCAATTATTTTGTTCTTACTTATTATGAGTTATGATGAGGTCAGCTTATAATGAGTTACGAGGATTCCACTTTCCCGAAAGATTTTTTTCTCTATTATAAGCTATCCTATTATTATTATTATTATTATTTAAACGTATATAAGTATGTATATCAGTCTCTGGTTCCCATAACACAGGGAATCCTACTTTGGGGCCAGATGACCATGTGTGATTTGTCCCAGAATATTTATTTTATTTTTATTTATTTATCCTATAATAGAGAAAAAAATCTTTCGGGAAAGTGGAGGTGGTTAACAGAAACTAAGAGGTAGGTAAAAATATAAACTATATAAAAGTTACAGTATATAAACCATAGGTGTTCTTCACGTGGGGCCATTTAAATGATGAAGAATCTTCCACTGAAGATATATAGATTTTGCCAGTGGCTTCGCTCGCGTGAACATAGTTTATTTCTATGACTGCCTTTGAGGGTGCGCAAAAAGTAGCCTATATGTTGATCTAGGTCCTAATCTGTCTACCTACCAAATTTCATCCAGATACGTTCAGTAGTTTTTGCGTGAAAGAGTAACAAACATCCATACATACAAACTTTCGCGTTAACTAATTCTCACCATCCCAATATTCGTAATGATTACTTGGCTTACTAATAACAAGCCAATGGATAAATGATACACCAGAATACCGTAAATCTCATTCAACATTATAATGAAATCAAACAGTTTATTCGGCTGTCTCCTGTCTATCTAATCAAAACTCCATTTATCACCATTTAACGTCGGTATCAAGTCAGCCAACTATTATTACATTTTTGACTATACGGGTTTCATTATTAGTAAGTAAGTACATACCTACTCAAGAACCCTTCTGTTCTGGAACAGAATTGAGATAATTGAAAACGCTAAACACGTTAAAAACCGACTTCCATCGCAACAACTTATTACATTTTTGTTTTCGGTTTTTGTTAATTTTATAATAAAGTATTACTACACCGATTTTGATAAAATTTATATGGGACCACACGGGAAGCACTAGCTTTCAAATAAAAAATAATCATAAAAATCGGTTCACCTAGTCAAAAGTTCTGAGGTAACACACACATAAAAAAAGAAAAAACATACAGTCGAATTGAGAACCTCCTCCGTTTTGGAAGTCGTTAAATATGTCGAGAAAACCATCTCTCTGAGTCATGGTAACCTCCCGATGCGTCAAATAGCCGAATTTTTCCATTATTCACTGGAGAATATTAGGAAATTCAATTTAAATATTCAAATTATTGGTAGTCATTGTTTGACCTACAACTGGAAATGTTCACAGAATGTTGTGCTCGGGAGTATCCACGGGCGCAGGTTGTTTGTCGAGTTAACGTTGAAATGGGATGACGTCACGCGTGTGTACGCTTGTGTCGTATTCTCTAGTCGTACGTAAGTAGTACACTTGTGGAGTACCAGCAAGTACCAGTCAGTATGTACATCTCCTCACACTGGGCTGGGATCCGCCACGCACGAGACTTGCGCAACGAATGCCGCACCAAACTATGGTCGCAATAAACGACGACGTTTAATAGCTGTCACAATGCATAACTCGTTAACTTAACAACTGTTAAGCTGCGACTAAAATCTACTTTAAGTAAGGTTTTAAGTATAAGCAGGAATAATTAGTAACTAACTTTCTTTAACACAATAATAAAATAAATTGTATGGCCACGCTGTGCATAATTTCTCGCGCTGCCTTCATCGTCTATCGTAGTCGGGCATACACATCCTATCAGTTCATAAACGTCCCCACCGAGGGGCTCGAGCGTATTCAGAATTATCTTCACTTTAGTCGACCACGCGGGCCCAGTGTAGGTTGGTCGACTTTACACACAACCTTCGATTTTCTTCGCAGGCGTGTGCAGGTTTCCTCACGATGTTGTCCTTCACCGTTAAGAGCGAGCGTCGGATAAACGTACATATGAAATCTAATTTCGAAAACACATTGTTACGTGGCAGGATTCGAACCACGGCCTCCCGGACAGGGAGGTAGCGGTCCTAGCCGTTACGCCACCGACGCTTTTTACACACGGGCATGCACAAATCAACAATAAACATTTAAGCAAGTAATAAAGTTAGGTAACATATCAGACTTTACGAAAAATTTACAAATTATTTGGGTTTATTTGGGTTTCTGTTTCTATGGGAAGTGCCTCACTCGGATTTTTGCTGGAATAATCAACTACTTAAGAGCGTCGGTGGTGAACGCTAGGGCCGCTACCTCCTGTACGGAAGGTCGTGGTTCGAATCCTGCCACGTGAGTACCAATGTGTTTTCGAACTTCGATTTTATATGTACGTTTATCCGACACTCTTACGGTAATAAGAAACAAGAGTTAGGAAACCTGCACTCGCCTGCGAAGAAACTCGAAGCTTGTCATCTGTGCTACTACTGTAGTACTAGGGCTTGATCGCGCTAATTAAGGGAAGGCTCGAGCCCCCCGATGTATGTGCTGATATGATGAAATAACTACTCAGTGCAGTAGGCCTTATTAAGTCCTAGTAATTCAAGTCTCATTAAAATCGTTACAGCCATTTTTGGGAAAAAGTAACAAACAACCTGGATTTGTATGTGAGGTACCTTATTCCTATTTTCTTGGAATAACGAACTACCGCGTGCTGTAAGCTATAGGCCACGTAAAGTCATAGAAACATACCGAGTTTCATCCAAATCTTTTCAGCCATTTTTTTTAATAATAAATTATTTTTAAGACCACCCAAATCGTCTCTTAGTTGTTGCTTTTTTTGTACATGTATTTGTTTATCTGATGTGCAATAAAAAGTTATTTGAATTTAAATTTTTACTATGGTGGCAACCCTAAAGGAAACAAGGAAGGGGAAATTAGAAAACAAATAGCTGGAGAATAACATACGGTCATCTGACCCCCAAACTAGAATCCCTGTGCTATGGGGACCAGCCCTACCTAACTCAAATTTCACCCACATCTGTCCAGTAGTTAGTTTGGGAACTAGATCACCGGATGGACGCAAAGACACTTTTTTTAGTCTATTAGTGTAAAACAATCGATCCCCGTCAAAATCTCAACTTCGAATTTTTGCCATCCATCACGATACATGTCGTACCTAAATAAATGAGCTCAAAAGCTTTTAAAATGATGAAGAGATTCATAAAAACAACATAAAACTGTCTCATGCATGAAACAATCTACAGCAGAAAGTAAATTGTTGCAAAACTCTTTATTATTTAAAACTTGTCGATTTCACGATGTCATTAAATCGAGCTGCGGTACGGTAAGAAAGTATTAAGCATCACATTAAACGGTTGGGTAAGGTAATGGAATGGGTTATATACATAGGACATAGTTTCAGTAACACTACAATCTATTTCTACTTCAACGTAAAACTTTCCCTTAGTAATAAATAATAAATTAGTAATAACTATAGTATAAGAGCCCGCCGCCGCGCGCCCGCGCCGTAGTCTAGGCTGTAAAACTACTGCTTAATTAAATTGTATATTATTTAAATTAGAAAGCTGGTAACAGGGATTGTTCTAAAGGCTATGCTTCTAATTTTACGCACTTAAGGTCTGCTATTTCATGTGACCCAACAATTTTAGTGAGTTCTTTTAACAGGGTGTAACAAAATTGTCTGCTATTTTATGTGACCCAACAATTTTAGTGAGTTCTTTTAACAGGGTGTAACAAAATTGTCTGCTATTTTATGTGACCCAACAACTTTAGTGAGTTCTTTTAACAGGGTGTAACAAAATTGTCTGCTATTTTATGTGACCCAACAATTTTAGTGAGTTCTTTTAACAGGGTGTAACAAAATTGTCTGCTATTTCATGTGACCCAACAATTTTAGTGAGTTCTTTTAACAGGGTGTAACAAAATTGTCTGCTATTTTATGTGACCCAACAATTTTAGTGAGTTCTTTTAACAGGGTGTAACAAAATTGTCTGCTATTTTATGTGACCCAACAACTTTAGTGAGTTCTTTTAACAGGGTGTAACAAAATTGTCTGCTATTTTATGTGACCCAACAATTTTAGTGAGTTCTTTTAACAGGGTGTAACAAAATTGTCTGCTATTTTATGTGACCCAACAATTTTAGTGAGTTCTTTTAACAGGGTGTAACAAAATTGTCTGCTATTTTATGTGACCCAACAATTTTAGTGAGTTCTTTTAACAGGGTGTAACAAAATTGTCTGCTATTTTATGTGACCTAACAATTTTAGTGAGTTCTTTTAACAGGGTGTAACAAAATTGTCTGCTATTTTATGTGACCCAACAATTTTAGTGAGTTCTTTTAACAGGGTGTAACAAAGTTGTCTGCTATTTTATGTGACCCAACAATTTTAGTGAGTTCTTTTAACAGGGTGTAACAAAATTGTCTGCTATTTTATGTGACCCAACAATTTTAGTGAGTTCTTTTAACAGGGTGTAACAAAATTGTCTGCTATTTTATGTGACCCAACAATTTTAGTGAGTTCTTTTAACAGGGTGTAACAAAATTGTCTGCTATTTTATGTGACCCAACAATTTTAGCGAATTCCTTATACACGATGCACTTAAGGTCTGCTATTTCATGTGACCCAATAATTTTAGTGAGTTCATTATACACGGTGTAACAAAATTGGTGTTACTCCCGTTAAGGCTTTAAGATGACTCAATCCGAGCAGGTTGATACGTGTTGAAATAATATCGAACGTAAGTCTATTCATTATAAGTTCAAATCAACGCGCGCTTAAACGCGGCTGTTACGTTAAAACCGAACGCCCAAATCTCCATTTTTACATGTTTTTATTACTTATCTTCACTTTAAAAAATGTTTTCAATTACAATGAAAGGTGTTAAAGTCACCAATTTTTGTGTGTTGGTTTCATTCAACATTAATTATTTGTTTTCGAGAAATTTTGCAATTAATGCTAAAAACAGGGTCTACAGTATATTTTTTAACGTCAAAAGTGCTAATATTTATAAAATTTTATTCAATTAAATCGATTTTTCATTTCTTTAAGTAGTCAGTTCCCCATTGCGTTGGGGAATCTTGGTAAGTCCGCTTCCATCTTCGGCAGCATCGTCACTTACCACCAGGTAAGATGTTGTTAAGGGTTTACCAATTGTGAATAAAAAAATAAAAATTATAATATATTTTTTCCATAGTGAAGCTTTACACAGTCTTTCAATAATTTAAATTGAATATTGTCATTTGACACATCTTAATGGGGATTTTCCCCTACGAACCAATAGTCAAGTCTCAAAAAAAATTTGGACCCTCCATACAATAATGCACAAAATTTGTCGATCAGCTGATCGATTTGTATAGACTTAATTTTTTTTGCGATTTCAGCAAAGTCGTAGAACAAAATTGTTCAGTGCGATGAGAACCCCCAGTTAACGGGACCTACACCAATTTTATTACACCTTGTATACAGCAGTGAGTTTATGAAAGTAGGTAAGTTCTCATCACCTCCATGTTATGCCTTGGTTTCGTTGACAAGTTAATCGCTGGAAGCGTCAACGGGTGACGCGGGATGCTTGACGAGGGGAGACGGCACGCTCCTGCCAGCATGCCACCACCACACCATGCCATGACATGATTGACATTCACTTCGACCAAGACACTCACATATCATACTCTATGATGTGAAACGGCCGAAACTTAAAGGCCTTTCGGAAATAAAGTGAGGTGATAGATAAGTCAATAATTTTCTAAAAACGCTTTAATTTGAAAAGGATTTCATTTTTTTCATATTCTTCTCAGCAAATGCTTTCATTTAATTCCCATATCATCTTTGGGAGTTTGCCATATTGGATTTAGAATGACGTCACATAACTAACTTAACGTGTATGCAAAATTTAAGTTAAGTTGGAAAACCGGGAAGATGGTACTAAGTTAGCTTTCAAGATTTGTCCCAAACGAACTAACACGGCGAATTAATTTAAAGCTTGTAAATTTTATTAAAAACAAACATTTTAAAATTTTGTAACCTCATCATATCAGCTCATATACGTCCCCACCGAGGGGCTCGTGCCTACCCTGAATTAGGGCGATCGGGCCTTAGTTGACCATGCGGGCCCAGTGCGGGTTGGTCGATTTCACACACAACCTGCGAGTTTCTTTGCATGCGTGTGCAGGTTTCCTCACGATGTTTTCCTTCACCGTATGAGCATCGGATAAAGGTACATATGAAATTTGAATTCGAAATCACATTGGTACGTGGCAGGATTCGAACCACGAACCCCCGGACAGGAGGTGGCGGCCCTAGTCGTTACGCCACCGACGCGACGCTCTTCGCCAAACCGATCTCAAAGACTTAATGGGTAGTGACAAGGTTAGTTAATGTTCTGTTAACAAGGGTGTATAATTTCAAATTTTAACCACATGTTCTCATTTTGTTCAATTTCTGTGAAAGTAAATGTGTATCGTTTAGTTAGATCTTTGGATTGCCATTTAATGGAGTATATGAGCCGTAAATCCAATTAAGTGCCATACCAGAACACCATGAGAACAACAAACACGTCACTTCCCCGAAGGTCGATGACTACAAAAGTTTTGGTGTGAAACAGGGCACAATAAGAGTTTATTCGACAAGGACAAATCGATTAGCGACGTGCTAGCACACTAGTCATCGGGATTAAGTCAAGCGAAAGAAAGGTTTGCTTATTTAAAAACTTGACATTTTTTAAATCAGATTTTTAGGGTTCCTGAGCCAAAACTGCAAAATACTGGCCCTTATAATTTCGGCATTTCTGTCCGTCCGTTCGTCTGTCTGTCTGTATGTCACAGCCAATAACAAAGTTATCTCTGCCACTATCAGACCTTACAGTAATAAAAAATTTGGTAGGTACACAGTTAAGAAGTTAGACCTAAAACAAAGTATATATATATTAGTACTAACGTACCTAAAATGAAAAATGAATTTCAGAGTAGCCTCCTTTGCAAGTAAAATGGGGACAAAATTTTTTTCTTGGTGTACCCCATATGTACCCCACATATACAGGGTGTAAGTCCGTTAATTGGGGCTTCTACTGATCATCATGCTGAACAACTTTTGTTCTATGACTTTGCTGAAATCGCAAATAAAACAGTTAACTCTTCATACAAATAAATCAGCTGAATGACTAATTTTGTACATTTTTGTATGGAGGGTCCATTTTTAGGCTTCCGTTCCCAAAGGGTAAAATAAAAACAGGACCCTATTATTAAGACTTCGCTGTCCGTCCGTCTGTATGTCTGTTTGTCTGTCTGTCCGTCTGCCACCAGGCTTTATTTCATGAACCGTGATAGCTAGTCAGTTGAAATTTTCACAGATGTATTTCTGTTGCCGCTATAACAAAAAGTTACTAAAACTTAGAAAAAGTGAAAAAAAGACTGGTCTCCATACAAAAAACGTGTTTTTTTTTACATGAAGAAACTAGCGCCATCTAGTATGATGGTACGAAACCCTTTGTGTGTGGTTCTGACTCGCACTTGGCCGTTTTTTTTTTAATTGACTATGAATTCCTTGGGGCAAGTAGTTTAGTATGTTGAGTAGAACCCCCAGTTAACAGACCCTACACCAAGTTTTTTACACTCTGTATACTTGACAAGACAGAACCTTGTCTAAGCCCCAGAATATAGGTCTTAGTAAAATTAATTAAAAAATTCTTTGAACACTATAAAAAAAGTGGAATTTAGGACGAAAAAATGAGCTCCAACGTGTAAGTGTAAAACTATGGAACTTAAAAAAAATTCAGGGTTCCGTAGTCAACAAGGAACCTCTATGATTTTAAATAAAATCAATAAATTAATAAAATATTGAAACAAAAATTAAGGGTAGGCCGCCACTACAGGTAAAGCGAGGATTAATTTTTTTCGTTTAAAAATATTACATATATGTCACAACTATTTTTTGGACTAAGGGATCCGTTTACGAAATATTAAGCTTTTAGTGCTAATTGTTGTTAGGGTCAAGTGTTCCCTGCCCCTCCTTCCTGGCAACCGCTATATCAAAATAAAATAAATTGTAAATCGTAGGACAATATTAAATTTACAAGGAAAATTATCACGGCCAAGTAGGTTTTCTGCTTTCTTAGTTTAAGACTAATTGCCAAACAACTTAAGATAGACAGTTGGGTTTGTAAAAAGTTCACAAACTTTCCATACAAAATGTTCTATACCAATTGCAAAAAATAGTTCTATTTTTTTAAATATACATTTATTTATTGTAAAGACTACGGAGCACTAATTTGCGCGTGGTCCAATATGCACTTGCTCTTTTTTTCTAAAAGGGAGAATCATTACAGTTTGAAAAATTCTCTACCTTACTCAGCATAATGATAGGTGATCATATAGATCGATAACTATCTACATATTTTTATTAGAAAAGGTACTCGATCAGTTTCATTCACTTGGGAATCGATAGGATCTGGGACCTCCCACGTGGCGTCACCATGCGCTTGGAGCTCGCTGGACCAACTCAGCTCTCCGGTAACTGACTCCATTCGGCCGTGGAATAATTTGACGGTACCTACTATTGATAGGTCTAGCTAATAGATTAGATGTTCACAACACCATAAAGGCTCCAACCGCAACGAACCGACATCGAGCTTCATTCCACCAAACTTTTTAAAGCTAACATTATTTGTTTGGGTAACACAACGCACGTGTAATTTTTCAATCTCTCCAGAAACTTGATTTGTTTTTCAATCATCATATCAGCTCATATACGTCCCCACCGAAGGGGCTCGAGCCTACCCTGAATAAGGGCGATCGGACCTTAGTCGAACACGCGGGCCCAGTGCGGGTTGGTCGACTTCACACAAAACCTGCGAGTTTCTCCGCAGGAGTGTGCAGGTTTCCTCACGATGTTTTTCCTTCACCGTACAGCGTCGGATAAACGTACATATGAAATCTAAATTCGAAATCACATTGGTACGTGGCAGGATTCGAACCACGACCTCCCGGACAAAAAAATAAAATAAAAAGCGATCCTATAAGTAGCTGCGACCACAAAAATTCCACAGAGCATTACGAACAATACTGGTGTTTAGACACAATCCTGCGTCGCTCCGGTGATAAATTAATTTATTACCGTATGTTCCCCCCTGCTACTGCGCAGGCAGTGCGCAGGACTTACCTACTATAGGGGCACCATCAATACGATAAATATTCCAGAGTGCAGCTCCTTTAAGGCGAGGTATTAATTGAAACAGTTGTCTCTGTCTTTTTCTTTACATGTAAAGAGTAAAGAAAACAACCACACTTTTTCACGTTTTTTATGGTTTTTAGTTTAAATCAAAAACTACAATGTAAGTATAATAAATAATAACATTACTCACTTTGTATTATCGTAACAAATATTGATGTATATTTTTTTAAATACTTTAAAATATTAGTCATAACTAGAGTTTAAAGTAACGGTGTAGACCTATCTTTGGGATTTTTTTCTATCAAGCCAAAACAATAGCTTTTGACTTTAAGGAGCATCATCAACGATAAGGGTATTTTTTTAACCTTGGGTTTTCTATCGTTTAGTAGTAATTGACGTCAAAAGTAAAGAAATCGGTAATAATACCGCCTTAAGCAATAGGTACACGACCACTTCAAATAGGACAGTTGGCTCACTAGAAAAAAATAGGGTTATTTTTGCGGTAGTATTGTGTCAGATCGCATTGCAGCACTCATAAATTACTTTGCTTTTGCCTGACTCGACGTGTAGTACCAGAGTACCAGGTGGCTATTGTTATTTTTGTTCTCTACTTTATGCACCATTATGGGAATGAAATTTATTTTATGACTCCCATTCATAAGCAGTTTGATTCATTGCAAGGAGTCGCTTAATATTTGAACGTACGTTCTGTAAGGGCTCTGGGGTGTAGGCAAGGTGTAGGTCTGGAGTTATTCTTGAAGTTTTAACGTTTCAACTTATGTGAAATCATGAGCGCTTTCCTGTGAGTTCAGGAGTGACAAAACGCGGCCAGCTGGCAAGCATGTTTCACGAAGCGTTTAAATGTTTTTTGCGAGGCAAATGTTTTTTGCAGGAGCCGTGTTGCGGGAATGATATTGTATCTGGGAGATATGTATTCAGTAGGCAGAAAGAGGTGATGACCTCTAAATGTGGTTTTTTTAACCCTTGGCATCATCTCACCTGATGGTAAGTGACGATGATGCCGAAGATGGAAGTGAGCTTACCAAGATCTTATTTTCAAGCCGGAACACATCAATGCTGTTAACACTGATGTTAAGCGACAAGACTTAGATAAGATGGTGGTAGATCCAGGCGGGCTATGAAACTGCCTTACCACCAACCATACCAAGTCTTACAAAGTTGACCCCGCTGGGAATCAAACCCGTGACCTCCTAGTGTGAAGCGAATGGACTTACCATTACGCCACGGAGGCTATTAGTAAAATATAAACTATAAAACATGCATAATTTAATAAATTTAATTTACTTATTGAATAATAAGTTCAGTTAATAGGTCGAAACGAAAAAAATAATTCAATACAAGGTCAATGTTACATTATCTCAAATACGAGGGGTATTTGAGATAATGTGACATTGACCTTGTCATCATCCCTGGTGAAAAGGTGCCCATAACACTCTCTGCATTTCCGTGTTGAATAGCTATGGACAGCCTCCGCACCAGGAACTCTCCATCACATATCTCTTTACAATAATTGTTTTAAATCTCTTTACAATAATAAAATGTCACAAAAGGAGTAAAAAAAAGTAGTTTTTAATTTTATTGAAAAATAAAACAGACCAACGTCACTTACCCGCAGGCAAAGTATATATAAGGTGTAACAAAATTAGCTGAAACCACCGAAGCACCAGTTAAAATAATTTCAGCTAATTTTGTTAGACGTTATATAAATTAGTACTCCGCAGGTGAGATGATGCCAAAGGGTTTACCAAATGTGGATAAAAATAAAATAAAATAAACAGTTTTCCTTGGAACTCTCTAGTAGTGGAACAGTTTTGTATTCTTACTGGAAGTTTATTGTAAATTTTCGGTGCCATTGATTTGCGGTAACACTTTTCAAGCAACTTCCAAAAAGGAGGAGGTTCTCAATTTCGACTGTATTTTTTTTTATGTGTGTTACCTCAGAACTTTTGACTGGGTGAACCGATTTTGATGATTCTTTTTTTATTTGAAAGCTAGTGCTTTCCGTGTGATCCCATATAAATTTTATCAAAATCTGTGCAGTACTTTATTAGAAAATTAACAAAAACCAAAAATATTAATGCAAAATTGTTCGAAGTTGTTGCAATGAGAGTCGGTTTTTTAACGTGTTTAGCGTTTTTAATTATCTGTAATAGTGTCCCTTAAAAGGTCTGGTTTTGAGTTTGTCACAGCGGCGAGCCCGTTCATGGTTGAATAAGTGGGGGTTACGCCGGATAACCAACGTTAATATTTCATATTACAGGCAGTGAAGGAAGTTTCAATATCTTTTTAAAATGCGGTCCACAAGTATCCATACTATGCAAGCCACAGAACAGATTGCACGTTTGTTTGTTTGTTTCTATACTCTTGATTGTACATCTACATAAATATATAACTCAAAGGTGACTGACTGACATAGTGATCTATCAACGCACAGCCCAAACCACTGGATCATGCGCATACGGATCGGGCTGAAATTTGGTATGCAGGTAGATGTTATGACGTAGGCATCGGCTAAGAAAGGATTTTGGGAAATTCCCACGGGAACCGCAAAAATCGGGATCTGCGCGGGCGAAGCTGCGGGCATCCACTAGTAATCTATATAATTCAATTCCGGCTGACATTAGAGACGCTGGGTAGCAACTCTGTGTTCTTGGTCAAATTAAATAGCACAGGCTTATTATACGGATGACGAATTTTTTATTCTTTGAAAAAATAAAATACTATAATAACAGCGAAATGCTTAACATTTAATTAGGTTAAAAAATATAACTAACTTGTGACTAATCTTATGTTTAAAATGACTTGTAATTTGCTTTTAATTATTATGTAATAAATATTGAAATTAAAATAATGTAAACTTAAAACAATTATTTAAAAAAATAATTGTGTAAAAAGGTGGACATGTCCCTTAGAGGGATGGATGACTTCCAGACACTTTCGCAATAATATAATTTAATAAGCACTTGACGAGGGCAAAGAAATACGTAATTATGTACAAGACAGTAAAAGAAACTTAATACAAGTAATGTTACATTTAAACATAAGTAACCTAATTTTAAATAAATATAAACTCAATTTAATAAATCTAACATATAAATTATAAACTAGCTGTCCCGGCGAACTTCGTACCGCCTTACATTACATTACACTGCCCTACCCATCCCTACCCTACACTACACTACACTACCCTACCCTACACTACCCTACCCTACACTACCCTACCCTACCCTACCCTACCCTACATACACTACACTACACTACCCTACCCTACCCTACACTACCCTACCCTACACTACCCTACACTACTCTACACTACCCTACACTACACTACCCTACCCTACCCTACACTACCCTACCCTACACTACCCTACCCTACATACACTACACTACACTACCCTACACTACCCTACACTACCCTACACTACCCTACACTACCCTACACTGCACTATCCTATCTCTCAAGTTGGATCGAACTGCACATGGTGTGCGAATTTTATTATAATCGGTTAAGTGGTTTAGGAGTCCATTGAGGACAAACATTGTGACACGAGATTTATATATATTAAGAAGATATGATACATACATAATATATACATTTATTAATTACATAGTATAAAATAAATATAAATAAGCTCGAGACAGATGGGAAGATCTTATACTACTTTACTACTAATTATTATATGTATATAATTATATAATGTTATGGTCATTATGTGTGTTCGCGGATAACTTCGTCGTTTATGAATGGATTTTGATGATTTATTTTTTGTTGGAAAGGATATATCCCAAGGGTGGTACCATGATAAGGAAACCAGAATCTGATGATAGCGTTTGAAGTCGTTTTTATTTTTGTTTAATAGTTATGTGCAATAAAAACACTTTCACTATTAGTGGCAATATGTTACATCGTATCTAAGTGTTGCAGCAGCATGTACATGATATGCGGTTATTCGTAAAAGTAACTTTTGGTCAACAACCTTGCTTAACTTATATTATGATGAAATCAGACAAGAGATCAGATAACCAGAGGTTGGTTCTTCACCAAAATTGGTGCCAAACATTGCTATTTATTCAAAGCCGACCACAGTTACTACGAAGTGAAATTCAAATTATTTTACGTATTACATTAATCTATGATCTTTGTTGTATAAAATGTTTTTTTTTGTATTTAAAATAGTTTACGCATAAAAGCAAGATTAAAAAAAACACTAAAACGTAAAATCGATTTCAGCGGGGGTTACCTCCCGCATCGAAAAGCCAAACGAAAGACGATTCACGTCAAAAAGAGAAGTAAAAGATAAAATTGACGAGACCTACATTACTTCGTTCCTATTCCTTGCTCCTCATGACCACACTCTGTGCTTGCGCAGTTGTTAATAGCTGAACCTGTGTACTGTATACTTTGTGTACAGAGGCCAGCACATCAAGCTATACACTCGTAGTGCGATTCTGATCCATACGCATTCGGCACAAGAACGGTACATAGTCCAAAGTGTGTAGCTTGATGTGCTGGCCTGTGTACGTTACGCAAGGTTCGTCCATAATAAAATGCAGTAATTGTGAATGGGTTGAATTGATGATAATGAGTTTGTGGCGCTGCTGGGTGTCCTTTCATGAGAGCCGGCGTCCATACACCACGTATGTACCTGCGCGGAGCCCCGGGAAGCGCTTCCGGCCAATCAAACGTTCTGACCAATTTCGAGTTAAGTACCTACGCAATGTCCATTTGCAATTAAAGGTTTAATTCTACAGAAAACAGGACTTTTGGAACCTTTATTAAAAGTTTTCGCACATAAGTACTGTTATGGTTATTATTATGAGAACGACTCTCTCTTCCTCCAGATTGTAAATTGTAAGTAGCATAGTCACAGATGAGCTACTAGTTACACAGATGAGGTACAAGTTACGCATAGTGGTTATATCCTCTTTGGTCATTGTTAGCTAAACTTAATTTAGAGTAACGTAACGTTCTTGTATTTAGAGCACATCCCTTTTTCTGATCGTTAGCTTGAACTTGCGTGAGAGTACCCAATACATATATGTACTCACATATCTTGTTTACACTTTTAAAAAGTTACATCGTCCCAGAACGAACGATGACTAATCCTTTTCTCGGCCATGGTCGACGTACCGTGTACCCCCATACAATATGCGACAAAGAGCTTTGTCTGTCATCGGCCGTCTAAGAGGCATCCCGTTCACACGAACGGAGACGCGGAGCAGGCGAGCAGGCGTGCGTGCGTGCGTGCGTACGTGCGTGCGTGCGTCGCCGACGAGCGTCGAGCGGTGTGGTGGCGTGATGTTCCAGAAGAAATGCCTCGTAAATCATGTTGGATCGACCCCTTATCCGCCTGTGCTTATAGTTATTCCATTTCGACTTTTTAATTTGAATGTAAAGGACTAGGTATCAAAAAATGTCTTTACAAAACTGGCCAAGTGCGAGTTGAACTCGCGCACCGGGGGTTCCGTTCCACCAAAACTCTGGATCACGAACCTTAAAACTTAAAAAATATTTTTAGGGTGCCTCCTCCAGCTTTTAAATTGGGGGTTATTTTATTTACATTTACGTGACGTGACCCATCGTGTACGGGAATCGTTGACCAATTCAACGATTGCCGTAAAATTCCCGTGAAAAGATAATAGGCAGATCAAAAACAAGTTTCAGATTTTTAATTATTAAAACAAAAACATTTCTGGGAATATTCTGTACAGAAAGTCCAACAGAATCAGTTCCAGCTACGCGTTAAAAGAGTAACTAGTAGAAGTTCATTTCCTGGTAACCGATAATAAGCGACTCGCCATTAGAGGTCATTTGGGACTTGGGAGGACAGGTCATGCATCGGTACGCTACCTACCTATCTAATTGAATTTGGTAAGAGGTCGAATTACAGCCGGCGACGGCACGGGGAAAACGGTTTCGTTCGACCAACGAACGTCGTCGGCGCGGGCGCAGCGCGGCGGTCACAATCACAAATCAATCACAATGTCGATCGATGGCGATGGCGACAACAACTGACAACCGTCTCGAAACTTGTAACATGACTCTTTCTCACGGTTTCGATATCAAATTAATAAAATTTTATATTATTTACCTATAAGTTAAGAGCGTCGGTGGCGTAACGGCTAGGGCCGTCGCCTCCGGTCGTGGTTCGAATCCTGCCACGTACGTACCAATGTGATTTTGAATTTAGATTTCATATGTACTTTTATCCGACGCTCTTGCGGTGAAGAAAAACATCGTGAGGAAACCTACACACGCCTGCGGAGAAACTCGCAGGTTGTGTGTGAAGTCGACCAACCCGCACTGGGCCCGTGTGGTTAACTAAGGCCCGATCGCCCTAATTCAGGGTAAGCTCGAGCCCCTCGGTGGGGACGTATATGAGCTGATATGATGACCTATAAGTTATAAGTAGGTACTTTAAAAGCTTTTATTTAACTTAGAATGTTTGCATGTTACTTTGTTTATAGGTCAAATCTTGCGATCGATTTTAGAGTCACTTCTAGGAGTTCGATTGAGCCGAAAGTATGAAGCCGTATTCCCGGTGACGATAGATCCTTTTGGTATTTTGAAGTTGATTTGATTTGATGATGTAATTTGGAGGTGGAATCAAGGTTTTTTAAATAGAACCGTAGGAAATACAGTCTAGGTGAGATGATGCCAAGGGCTTACCAATTTTGAATAAGAAAAAAATGCCCAAATATGTACTTAGACAAATCATTAAGTGTTTTCTTAAAAATAAGCCAGTCTTAAATGAACTACACTCGGCGATTAATTGAATAAAATTCTCGTACCAGCATACCTACTTGAAATCCATAATGTAATGTAATTAAAATAAAATGTTTTGTTTTCATAATCTGATTTTTCCAAACAACTAGACTATTAAGGAGTAATATATTCTACTAGTACCTTTTTTTTATTATTCATATTTTGAGCATTTGGATTTTTGAGCATAAAAACTCTTTTCAATTAAAAGCCTGTACCAAAAAGTTTTTAGGATTTTCTAAATTTTTTTACTACTTAATCTTTTTCGTTCCTACATAACTAGTATCTTATCTGTGCTACAAGTCTTCGTCTTATCGTGTGGCACAATTAACCTTGCTATCCAAAAGATAGACCGGCGGTAGCCTGGTGTTGCACTTAGCATCACCCGCGGTCACGTGTAGGGCATTTAGATTTACACCTACGGACGTGTGCAACGCGACCTCCATACCCATCAAGAATCAGATGTGCAGGTTTCCTCACGATGTTTTTCTTCGCCGTGAAAGCAATCGGTAAATATGTGTAGGTACTACGTAAGTTTTAAAAAACTCATTGGTACATTGGCCGTCCGGATTTGAACCCGGGACCTCTGGTTAGGAAGGAGGGCCGAATCGTTACCGCTTGAGCCACCGACGCTTTTTACTTTTTTGACGTCTACAAGTAGGTAACTAACTATAATAATAACTTTCAAACATAACTTCAATTTTACAAAATAAAACGTTGCGATTGCCCAAGGTCAAATACGAGCAAAAACAAGATTATTTTAACCTCTTTTTGCACCTGTAAAGACGCATAAATATTTTGATCTTGATAAACGAACTTAACATAAAATACTTAGTAGTTTATGAAACTGTTGCATAATAAGGGTTTTTTTAACTTACACTCGTATTTTAAGACCAAAATATGTGCAGTTTCATACACTACTTTATCTAATCTCATACATTGGGATTGAATCAACTAAAATACAAAGATCAAAGTTAAGAATAAGAAAAAAATCCCACGAAATTCAGTAAGTACCTACAACAAAACGTGTCATAGCGCTGAATCCCAGCGCTTGTACTGAAGCGGACGGTGTCACAGGCAGGTAAAAACAATGCTTTCACTGATCCCAGACATTTTTAAACAAGAATGAAAATTATCCACGAAATTCAGTATCTACAACAATATTCAATGAAAAACCAACACATCGCCGCGCATGTGTTAAAGCGGGCGCTGTCACAGACTAGTAAAAATTGTAATGAAAACTTTTTGTATTGCTGTAAAAATGGCGCGAAACGCATGTGCGTTCCAATAAAAAAAAATGATATGGAACTTCGTTGGTGATATTATCTCTTTGGTTTAACTTGTATCGTAATGGAAAAAAAATACATTATAACATTATTTCTCTAAAAAAATAATGTTATAATGTATTATTATTATTTTAATTACGGTATTGTGTTTATAAAGTATGCCAATATAAACTCGTTTTGAAGTTGATATAATGCGAACTTTACGATATGAGAGTATATAAATATATGTATCTTATACTAGCTGTTGCCCACGGTTTCGCCCACGTGGATATCGAGAGTGAGTGGGGTTTTTAGCCTATGTCGATCCTGAAATTCCATTCCTAACTATTGGTGAAAGATTTTTTCAAATCGGATGAGTAGTTTCAAAGATTACCTCCTACATACAAACATACAAACTTTACCTCTTTATAACATTATTATAGATCATCATCATCATCATCATATCAGCCGAAGGACGTCCACTGCTGGACATAGGCCTCTCCCCCAAGGATCTCCACGACGACCGTTTCTGCGCAGCCCGCATCCAACGGCTTCCCGCGACCTTCACCAGGTCATCGGTCCACCGAGTGGGAGGTCTACCTACGCTACATTTTCCGGTGCGCCGTCGCCACTCGAGAACTTTACTACCCCAACGGCCATCTGTTCTACGAGCTATATGCCCCGCCCACTGCCACTTAAGTTTAGCAAATCTGAGAGCTATGTCGGTTACAATGGTTCTTCTACGGATCTCCTCGTTTCTGATTTGATCACGTAGAGAAACTCCGAGCATAGCACGCTCCATTGCCCTTTGGGTGACCTTGAGTACGTCAGTACTAATATATATGCTTTGCTTGAGCCATCTTATCAGGCCCATAGTAAGCGACCATGTCTCAGTTCCGTATGTCATCACTGGCAACACACATAGATTAGTAATTTAGTAGTAACGTACTAACGGGCCGCAATTTGCATGAAACCACAGATCTACTACAAATGAGTGACAGAACACAAACAGAACTCTTTTTTTTTTTTTTTTTTTTTCTTCGCCCTTTTAGGGCAGGCTAAGGCTCATTGGCCATACCGCCTAGTCTTCAGTATATGTTTTTCAGTAGTATTCACTTGTAGAATTCACGTCTTCAGTAATTTTCAGTAGTTTCTTCACGTTCATATCATATTATTGTCTATAAACTAACCTAACCTACATACTCTAGCAAAATGATAGCACTTTTGCTAAAGCTTGCTCGGACTTCTTGTGGGAACTCGAAACACAGTAAACACACTTTTATTTCATTATCCTACACAAGAAACACTTATATGATCCTTCGCTGATAAATACACTATCAATATTATACATCAAAAACCACTAAATGTAATTTTTCGGATAATAAAAGAAAAATGACAAACTGAACGCTACAAATTCCCGCCAAAAAGTCCACAAACAGAACTCTCTCGGTTCCATCACGTCATCACGTCACAGTTGGCGACCACAACGACCTCGAATCAATTCGTCACAATCATCCAGTGAAATGTCGTCTCGAAAGAAAAATCTCTTTTGTTTACGTAACAAGAGAAAAGGCTGAGAAGCGTGCTACTTTGCCAACCCATTTCAAGGTACTAGCTGCTACGACATTAAAAACTCTACTAGATTGTAAAACATGTCAAACATTTTGTAAGTAAGTAGGTACCTATTTTTATACGGCCTACTAGACGGTGTAGTTTATTATTCCAGAAAAAAATCTGAAAAAAGTGTACCTCAAGATTCAATATTCAAGGTATTTATTCAAAATAGGTGCAAATTACACTCTTTCTGATAGTCATAAAATAATAATAATATAATGTCATTTGTGAAAAAACAAGAAATTAACAATCATACTTATGTTGAAACCGTCAAAATTCAATCCTTGAAATAAACCAGATTTAATTTTTGCTTTTATTGTTGATTTGTGTATGCTCGACTACGTCAGACAGCGAAGGCTTCATTAGAAAGTATGTACAGCGTATCTGTACAATTTATTTGAATTTAGAAACATGTATTTACGTTTAGTACACTGGACTTTAGGTGTTTTTGCGTATAAAACTCTATTGAAACACATAAAACCTTGTACTTGTAAGCTTTTCTTCAATTTAATACTATCTACGGTTACCTAAACACTCTCAGTTACACAACTTCGTATATTTAGAGCCTTGGAATAAGTGGACAGAATGGAGAAGTTTCCAAAACAAAAATGTTTCAATGGTCCGCCCAGAATGTAGGTCAAGTCGACTCCTTAAACTCTGTAGCGAGCGTAGCGGTGCAGTGGTAGCGGTATGTATAGCGGCGACGTAATGCTGTCTGCGGCTTCTACACAAACTGCTAACTACATATACTAGGTATTATCTTGACAATGGCGCTCGACTGTAGCTACTTAGGTGAGTTCCGCTTTTAAGAAGATCTTATCACTATCAGATTAGCAGGACTATGTAGCTAATTACAGACACCGTTCATGTCAGCACGCAATACGCATCCTTGACTCCGTACTAGTCCAATTTGATGTCTAAATCAAGAACAGATTGGACCTATTGAATCTATTGTGGTCTCCACGGCAATTGTGACTAACAAAAGCCGATATGGTCGGCTTAATTAGATACGTGGATCGTCAAAAGCACCGCCCTCTGAAAGGCCGCATTGTCCGCAGAGATGCGCACGCGCAGCCCCACATACACTCCTAATTAACTTATAAACGCTGCGTAGATAAGAACAACCGAATGAATGGGCCGCCATAGTGGGAACATAACTTGTGAGTACATAGATGTGTGGCGCACACAACCCATCACGTGAGGCGTACTTATTGAAACCATGAGCAAATACGTGGTTAGATTTAATGAACGATAACTCAAATGCGATCCAGATCCAAATATAAGCAGGCCTTCGAAGTATAACTACCAACAAAGTGATAAACGCTGATGCGATTCAATCCAAACAATATTAGCATTGTTTTTATTGACTCTCCGTATAACTCGAAATATAGTTTTGTATAGGGAAGCTAATTGTTGAATTATGTGACATGTGACACTGAACTTGACTTGTTTGCAGAGGCGGTGGAAGCGGCTGCCCGTGGGCGGCTGCACTTGTTCTTGCGCAACATTTTGGGAGCCAAGCCCTGCGCAGACGCATGCGCGGCGCGACCGACAACGACACAAACTTGCCACCACACATTAGCATTCTACCGTTAACTCTACTACTTGCAAGGCGGACTAACGATGTCATGCATACAAACCAGTAAACAATGTTGTGTTATGGTGCCTATTCAATGAACAATAAATAGATTAAGAGATCGTGATCTTCATTCAACTTTTCTACCATCTAATTATTTGATATCTTACTGAGTCCTCCTCAATGCAGATGTATATCTGCTTTAGTTATTTGTCTAAGTCCTTATATAGACTGTTTAGATGATAAAATCGCAGCCCCGCCCGGGGGCTACAAGTCTTAGTTATAAGTTACCCGGAGTTCTGAAATGCCTTTCCGCATTCAAATGCAGAGAAAATAAGTATTCTTGTCAAAACTGGGCAAACAATGTAAGACGGCAAAACGAGACGTGGTAAATTTATATTCGACCCGTCAACATTATTTATAATGAGATCCAACTCTGACCCAAAACGTAAAATATCTGATTGTAATATGTACCCAGATAACTTACCTATGAGAAATAAATAAATGTTTAATTTTTATTAAACGTATGAAATAAGGAATACCTACACTACAGATATTTAAGAGTTTTAATAACTCAACGTACTGCATGACCTAATCGAAATCCATTTCGTTTTGAGCCCCCATTCTTGATAAGCAGCGATATGTACGTACAGTACAATACAACTATAGGGTTTGTTAAGAGTTACAACAACTTGTGCTTGTTACCTATCCAAAAAGGAGGAGGCTCGACTGTACGTTTTTTTGTATGTTTGTTACGCGATATCTTCGCATATTGTGAACCAATTTTTATGATTCTTTTTTACTCCATAGGTTATGCTGCCAGGTTGGTTCCACATACATTTTATCAAAATCGGTGTATCGTCCTAATCGGTGTAAACCAAAAAATAATAATGCAAAATTGTACTAAATGTTGCGATGGAAGTCAGTTTTTTTAACGTTTTTAATGTTTTTTCTAATTTTATTATATCTATATGTGTAAAATCAGCTTTCTAATACACTATTTCAATATGTATTCTGATGTACTTAGAGATACGAGTAAATTACACTATAGTGCAGCGTAGTGCACTAATGCCCTTGCCGGCTGGTGGCTGCACCAATTACGCCTCATCGTACTCATTAGGGCCGCGTGGGAACGGCGACATCCTCGCATAGCACACAAGGATACCAGGAATGCCGGAGAAGGTGGCTAAAGGCTGCCAAGGACATAACAAGGTAAACAAAACATTGTATAGTAATCCAAGGACCCATCAGAAACCAACTCTCATCTGCGTTTTGCTGTTCATATTTTGTAATAGCAATAGTCCTTGCAATGGATGGATGGATGCGCATCGGGAGCCGGGTCCTTCCTTTTCCTCTAATATGGTTGATGGGAGCGATGTCTGACTCTCGCGTTATACTCGTGACCGGGTGCTGTCCGTGGGAACTGGCCTACTCTTGTCAAAGGTATCAATGACAATCAATGATTTTTATGTATACTTTTCGAGTCATATGGTTTTCATGTTCTAATGACATAATCTGGTTTATTTCTAGGATTGCATTTTGACACTATTAACTAATATTGTTTATTTCTGGATTTTTCACAAATGAAATTACGTTATTATTATCGACTATCAGAAAGAGTGTAATTTGCACCTATTTTGAATAAATACCTTGAAACTTGAATAACTACAGAGAATGCTAGGGACTCGAAATAGTGGGCTTTGGAATGAACTTGAACAAAATCAGAATATTATATCAGCTATATCCTTTGTGACCCGCTGCAACTCACGAAGATGATAACATTTGTTTGGACACACGAGGCAACTTCGAGAGGGAAACTAAAAGATGGAAGGACAAAGTTGTGCTAAGCAATATTTGGGAAGCGACATGGTATTTTCCCTACACTCGCTGTGGCGTAACACATATGATCTTAAATAGCTAATTTATTATAAACTCTCATAGAAAAGACATCAACGAAGAATACAAGCGATTTTATAGAAACTATATCAACAATTAAAGTTTAAAGTTATAGCTCTATAGAAAATACATCAAACCAGCAACACAAGTTGTAGTTCCACCACTAGAAAAGATATCAACAAGGAGAGCAAGCTGTGAGATAAAATCAGAAATAAAGATTTTTACCAAGACCTAAGGGAACCGACGTAGGTCAAAGATTAAATACAAGAAAGTGGACACGAAGGAAACAAAGGCCACCGCCTCAACCGCCTCCGTGGTGTAATGGATAGTCCATTCGCTTTGCAACAAGAGGTCGCGGGTTCGATTCCCGGCGGGTTTAACTTGTAAGACTCTGTTTGGTTGGTGGTAGGACATTTTCTAAGCCCGCCTAGCTAGCTACCACCTTCTTATCTAAGTCTTGCCGCCAAACATCAAGTGTGTTAAAAACATTGATGTGTTCCGGCTTGAAGATAAGATAGCCAGTTCTCCATTGCATTGGGGAATCTTGGTAAGCCCGCTTCCATCTTCGGCATCATCGTCACTTACCATCAGGTGAGATGATGCCAAGGGCTTACCAATTGTGGATAAAAAAGAAGGACAAAACGGAACTTACTTTGAACCAACGACTGCTAAAAACCACGGGATCCGTAACACATGGGGCGACTATATTCACGTCACAGTGAGTGGACCTTCTGCGTCCTCTCTTGGGGTTTGCAGGTTTGAGTAGGTATAAAGTACCAAGGTAACCAAGAACACTGCCATAGCCCATAATGCATCACGTCACGCCGAGTGGCGCTCGAATCGTCTATGGGAGGCGAGAAGTGAAGCATTTAGTAATCTGTGGTGAAGCTGCTCGCGCTGCTGCGTTCATCTGTAGCCGGGCGAGCAGGGAAGCAGTGTTGTTTAGGAGTACGCTGTGGTCGTTGCGTTTGAAAAAGTATCAAGGTATTACCGGCAGAGAAAGTAAATCTCCGAATGAAGTAGGTACTGACTTGCCCCAGTCGAATCTTACCAAATCAATCTTATCGCAGATGAAATACAAATCATGTTTTTATTGAATCCAGTTAAAAACTGAATAAGCGCAGTACGAGTTAGAATTTAGAAATGGCAAGGGTGAAATGGCGTAGTGCCAAGGTAGGATGGAGCAAAACACCAAAGTAGAGCAGTGGGTCAGGCCCGCGGTCCCAGGTAGAGAGTAGAGAGGTACAGGGTACAGGACCTGAAGGCGATATTTTATGGAAATTTACGATTCACGTGTGACTTAGTTTCTTCGGTACTTGAAAGATACTTAGGTTCTCTAGACGGTATAACATCATAATGAAGGCCTCTACTAAGGTCATACATATATCAACCTGCAAAAGGTTAAATGTGGGCAGAAATTGTTACCTACACATCGGTGCTTAGTAGTCATATATATAATGTGGAAAAACTATATTTTGTGTTTAGGTAATTTGCGTACCTATGTAATATTTCTTTGAAGTTGATAGTAAATTATCCGTATTTTCTTTGCAGGTATCTTTATTTTTCACTAGCTTTTGCCAGCGGCTTCGCTCGCTTGAATATAGTTTCTATGACTGTCTAAGAGGGTGCGCAGTGCGCAGTGCAATCGTGGAAATAGTAGCTTATATGTTAATTCAGGTTCTAATCTGTCTACCTATCAAATTTCAGTCAGACACGTTCAGTAGTTTTTGCGTGGAAGAGTAACAAACATCCATACATACAAACTTTACCTATGAATTTCCCGATTCAGTTTTTGAAGTTCAATGTCATTTTTTATTGAAAATAAAAAAGTTATTGTTTTTTATTATTGACCTTATGGTGACACTACTTATGGTGTTTTATTAGTAACTAGTGGCATGTCTTCCATGCTCCAATCCCCTGAGCTATGTACCTTTGAATGGAACAAAGGCGTTTTCTTGGTGGTCAAATGGGGCAATTTTTTAGACTAGTTAACTTTCTTGAATTTTCCTGAAAGTGACGAAATATTATGCGGGGTATTCCCAAATATGACATTAGTAACGAAGAAACTGCTGCGATAACTCGAGCTTTAAAATTAAAAATGTGTATTTTTTGCCTCAATAAAGGCGATTTTTTTAGGTGAAAAAACCTGACTTCATGGGGTTAAACCCACCTTGCTCTCAAAATATGTAACATATATGTTTACCACCATTTAATTTCTAATAGTCTAATGGTATTCTAAGAATAAATTTTGTATATATAACCTATTGTTCTAATTATTAATTTTAGACTGGAAGAAATCGCTTAAAGCGATAAGTCCGCCTTTGCTTATCATTGTGTATTTTGCTAGTTAATACGTTTTTTCATTTTTGTATATTTGGTGTGAAATAAAGGATATTTATTTATCTTATCTTAATTTTCATCTTTGAACTTTTTTATAAAATCGGCAATTTCATAGGTAAATAAACCTAATATTAGTAGAATATCACTATATTAGCATTCTCTTTGTTTTAGTTTCCAAGTTACTTGCAGTAGATAGGTAGGTACCCACCTATCTACTGCAAGTAACTTGGAAACTAACTTTAGTCCCTTTTCCGGTAAACAGGTAACTTACAAGAAAACGGGCACCTTAACTACTTCGGAAACTGTACTTTAGACTTTGTTTTCCTTTAGTCTTACTCGGTATGGAAGAGCATCAGTTATATGAGTGTCATAGTGTGCACAGGACTACTTGAGTAGATAAAACTTAGAGTGGGAAATATTAGGTTAGGGAAAAGTCTCTTCGTATTTCTTAAGCAAATCCAAACGGCGACCAGAGCGAGCTGCATCTTGAACGTTAAAATTTCCAGCCTGGAAACGCTTGAACTTGACTGATATTGCATTTGGTCCATCATCATCATCATGTCAGCTCATATACGTCCCCTCCGAGGGGCTCGAGCCTACCCTGAATTAGGGCGATCGGGCCTTAGTCGACCACGCGGGCTCAGTGCGGGTTGGTCGACTTCACACACAACCTTCGAGTTTCTTCGCAGGTGTGTTGTGCAGGTTTCCTCACGATGTTTTCCTTCACCGTTAAAGCAATCGGAGAGTATATATATATATTTTTTTATTCACAATGGTAAACCCTTGACAACATGTACGTATTTGGTCCATAAATAGCACAAATCTTATTCGTGGCCTTTTGCATTTTTACCTTTTTAACCGACTGCGCCAGAAGGAGGGTTATGTTTTTCGAGTGTATGTATGTATGTTTGTATGTGTGTTTATTCATTTGGAACGCTCTTTAGCCTAAACGGCTTGATAGATTTTGGAGTGCGAGGTGTCGTTAGATCCGTCTTGATCCCGTGAGTGACATAGGATACATTTTTACCCAATTCTACAAAAAAGAGGGGTTCAGTTTTTATACAGTCGAGTTTTTAATTTTTAATTAATTTCTAGTTATTTAAATAAAATTTCAAAATGTAGCGAATTTCTTGGATACTTTTACTAATTTTTTATACTTACAGAAATAATAAATGAAAAATGGCGGGAATTTTTATTTTTATTATAATTCCGAATATCCAGCTGTGCGTTGATACATCACTATGTCAGTCAGTCACCTTTGAGTTGTATATATTTAGTTGATATAAAACAAGTTTTCACGAAAATTGGTAAAACTTTTTTTTCGCGATAACAGCACAAATGAGTGGTACAATGTTCCACCACGAACCTACTTTTTTTTTATTTTTTTTTTTTATTTACAATTGGTAAACCCTTGACAACATCTCACCTGGTGGTAAGTGACGATGTTGCCGAAGATGGAAGCGGGCTTACCAAGATTCCCCAACGCAATGGGGAACTGGCTATCAAAATCAAAATCAAATCAAATCAAAGGTACAAACTCGCAATAAAAGTTTTGAACTCTTCATACAAATTTGCCAATTTTTTGCATTTTTGTACAGAGCAATGAATTTTTGTTATTTTTGTTTAGTATGATGAAGAGTTGCCGCAGTTAACGGGTCCTACACCAATTTCGTTACACCCTATATATCTGCTGCTGACTGTACTTACCTACATGCGTAACATAGAATAGAATGGAATAACAGCTACAACCGCCTCCGCAGCTCAGAGGCAAAGTTCACTGGCTTTACACAGGAGGTCGCGGGTTCGATTCCCGGCGGGGTCAATTGTATGACTCTGTTTGGTTGGTGGTAGGGCATTTTCTAAGCCCGCCTGACTAGCTACCACCATCTTATCTAAGTCTTGCCGCCAAATATCAATGTTGATATCATTGGTGTGTTCCGGCATGAAGATAAGATAGCCAGTAGTTCCCCATTGCGTTGGGAAATCTTGGTAAGCCCGCTTCCATCTTCGGCAACATCGTCACTTACCACCAGGTGAGATGTTGTCAAGGTAAATAAAAAAAAATAGTAAATAACCAAATGTAAATAAAAAAAAAATAAAAAAAATTACATTTATTTTTGATAAACCAAATTTATCTTCATTATAATATCATAAATAGATGTAAGTATAGAGTAGTTAAAAAGTAGATCTAAAAATACCTGACGGATCAAGTGCAGAGGACGGCTTACTTTGCACACCGGCGCCGGAGGCTCGTATCCCCAGAAGCAGTTCCAGGGCATCTTGCCACATCTTTCAACCCCCAATCATATCTTGCAGTTATATTATTTATTATCAACACTTATTTAAAAGTCTCTCGATACGAGTACAAATCCATAGCCTCAATAGCTGAGAAGGTTATTGAAGAAAATTTAAATAGTTTTGCTTTGTTTAGACAGTTGGTGTTGACGGCGTAGTCGGCATGTTAGTGCTCGCTGGCGGCACAGGTCTCAACTCGCGTTCGGGTGGCGGATACGGCCGGGGCCTCAGGCGCGCGCCTTGCGACTGAGCCCAGCTGAGTGAGCCGAGCCGAGCTCACCTGAGGAGCCGGCCGGCCGGGCCAAGCCGGTAGCCGCACAGCTACAAAACACAGCTGATCTGTTTGCCTTCTCAACAACATCCGAAATCCGATCAGTTAGGTAACCACTCCACATTAAGAGGAAAATTAAACTTCTCATATAAACGGCGATAGCGATTTTCACCTCTTAAAAATTTACCGATTATGACCAATTTTTGATAGGTCAGAACTAAAGTTAGGTTTAATAGGTTTCGTTTTTTTAAAATATTGAGTTAAAGTAAACAAGTGATGGTCGCAATTAGTTTTGTATTTAAACACTGAATGCAAATTATAATGGAACTTATTAGTTGTATTGAAAACACAAAAACTCATAAACCTAGCTTTTGTTCCGAGTGAACATAATTATTATTATAAAAATTTGGTCAAAAAGTAGCAGGTTCACAAACATCTTCACAGCTCGATTTTTCTAAAAACATTTCAGTCCGCCCGATCACTCTATCCCTTGGGAACGCTCGGTCAAGTATCTGGGGGTAACTCTAGATAGTCGACTGACGTTCAAGGACCACATAGAACGAGTTCGCAACAAGGCCGCGTTCGTATACTAGGCTGTCTCTACCCCATGACCAACAAGCGGAGTAAACTGTCCCTTAGAAATAAGCTGACACTTTACAAAACTTGCATCCGCCCCATCCTCACCTACGCCGGTGTAGCTTTCGCCCACACCAGTCCCCGTCTCATTCACCGACTTCAGGTAATCCAAAACCGCTTCATGCGTAGAGCCACGGGCTGCCCGTGGTTTCTACGGAATGAAAATCTCCATTGCAATTTAGAGCTCCCCACCATAGCTCAATACCTGAAGCAGGCATCCATCCGATACTTTAAGTCTGCCGAACACCACCCCAACCTGCTACTCGTAAACGCCGCCGTTTACGAGCTACCCGCGAACCCCATTCGCGTAATCCGACGACCCAGACACGTACTCACTGACCCCGACGAGCCGACCACGCTAGCCGTAGCTGCCCTGACCCCGCCCCCTAACCCACAGAGAAACACTGCACCGACATAATATTCTGCCCTCGCCGGCGAGGGCGGCGTCCCCCCGCTTCTGGCGCTTACCAGCGCTACCGGCATATACCAGGCCGCTTCTCTCCGATCCTCCCACGTCCAAGCAACGACCTAAGCCGAGGTCCGTGCCCACCTGGGCCCCCTTAGGCAGTTGCATCGTTTTGCTTTGCACTAGGTTGAGTGTGCCCTCCGCACTCGCCTCCCCTACCCGGTGAAGTTGTAAAGGCCCCCACGGCCAATAACAAGCTTGTCCTTTCGAAAAAAAAATCGAATTCAGGGTAGGCTCGAGCCCCTCGGTGGGGACGTATATGAGCTGATATGATGACTCATCCAGAGCTTGTGTATCAAACTGAGCAGAGCTGTGTATGCGCTCCCAAAACTCCGTCCGCTAGCTTCCACCACAGTATTACAATATAGAAGCCATATCGTAATGCTGTGATTCCACTGACTGACATACCTAATTCACGTATTTTCATTCCCTGATGTCATTTTACAAAACCATACCTACTTTGGGCAAACTCCACGGACGCTGGCAGCGTTAGTACTAATATATATACTGTGCTGGCAGCGTAGGTATTCAATTCATTGCTCAAAAACGAATTGTTAGGACGTGCCACGTCTGTCACAGCCGTTTTTTTTTTCAAAGAAGGTATAAAGGTGCAATTTTGTATGGTTATACAAAACTGTGACTCCTATAAATTTATAGAACAAAATGTGTAAAAAGTATGGTAGGTAGTAGGTACCTCTACTGCGTGTAAATAGGAGTGTTTGGCGTGGGGTACCGTTGAAAAGGTCTTTTAAAGCTACTGAGGGTTTGCTAAGATCATTTTTCCGATAAATTATTTGTTTTTAGGGTTCCGAAGTCAACAAGGAACCCAAATATCTGTCTGTTCGTCTATCCGGCTGTCCATCCGCGGCTTAGCTCAGAGAATATTAATACTAGAAAACTGTAATGTGGCATGGTTATACATACATATTAATCACGCCGACAAAGTTGTCGTACAATAAAATCTTGGAAAAAATATTTTTGTGGTACCTCCCCTACATGTATCGTTTGGGGTATCGTTGAATAGGTCTTTTAAAACAACTAAGGGTTTGCTTAAACTATTTTTTGGTTCAGAGATTGGTTTGCAAAATATTAAGCTTTAAAGTGCTGTTTTTTTTCGAGTCAAGTGTGCAATTCAAGCTAAACCGCTATTTCAGGATATCTGAAAAAAAAATAGTAAAGCATATAATGAATTAACAATTAATAAATTTTAGGAGTAATAGTCGACAAACTTAAAAGTTCATAGATTTTACATCGTTTCGTCTCGGAGTTTCTCTGCGTGATCGAATCAGAAACGAGAAGATCCGCAGGAGAACTAAAGTAACCGACATAGCTCACAGAATCGCTAAACTGAAGTGGCAGTGGGCAGGGCACATAGCTCGTAGAACAGCTGGCCGATGGGGTAGTAAAGTTCTCGAGTGGCGACCGCGCAGCGGAAAACGTAGCGTAGGAAGACCTCCCACGCGGTGGACCGATGACCTGGTGAAGGTCGCGGGAAGCCGATGGATGCGGGCAGCGCAGGACAGGTCGTCGTGGAAATCCTTGGGGGAGGCTTTTGTCCAGCAGTGGACGATTTGTGGCTGATATGATGATGATGATGATGATGAGATTTTCCATACAAGATGTTCTATTACCAACTGTAAATATAATTTGTTTTTTTAAAATTAGCATTTATTTTATGAAGAGTATTGAAGATACTTCGGAACCCTACTTTGCGCGAGTCCTACTCGCACTTGGCCTGTTTTTAGTATAGGTATCAAGTAGTTTGGTGGTGGTCAATCAGCTAAACCGCTATTTCAGTACATCTGAAAAGTAATGAAAGTACATAGTAGGGGAAAATTATCACGGCTTCCTTAGTTCAGGCACAAGTTCAGGGGTAATAGTCGACCAACGTGAGATGTGCAGTAGGATTTGTAAAATGTTCATGCATTTTCCATACCAAATGTTCAAGACCAACTGCACAAATAACTTTGTTTTTTTCAAATAAATAACTATTATTTTCAAACACATGGGTACCCTAATTTGCGCGTGGTGGTCCGACACGCACTTGGCTACTGTTTGAACTTCCGTCTCACGCACGAAACTCGGCAGCGTGGACAGCCCGCACATTGTCACCTTTTGTCTTTCTACCAACCATATTTAAATTTTAACGTTACTTTCAACTATTATTGATGAATGGGCAACGCAAGCCGCTTCTGGCAAGTTCACTAAATTATATTCTCAGCATAACCACAGATGAGATACTAGTTACTTTGGCATAACCACAGATGAGATACTAGTTACTTTGGCATAACGATGCACACAAAATTGCGCAACCTTAACTCTAAACTCCTAAAACTTTACAGCCCAACAACAAAAAGCTTAGTTAAAAACTTGTATCTATCTATATCTTCTGAAGTTATCATAAGTTACACGCATTACTTATATGACCCTAAGCATTTTATGGATATGACATTAACAAGCGTAGACCTCTTAAATCCATTAAAATAGGGCCTGGCTCCCGCCTATTATCTCGCCGATTGTCCCGCTAGAGCGACTTCCAGTCTTGCCAATTTAGCGACTTAGTAGCTAGATCTAACGTATTTTCGGAGCAGTCTAGCGACAAAAAAAAATCGACGCTTCATACATTGTAGCGACTTTTCAAGCACAGTAACACCATACAGAATTGCCATTTTTGTATTGTTCTAGTGACTTTTTAAACATTATTTAGCTACATTTAACAAAAGTCATCTGGCAACACTGGCGACTTCCAAGTCGGTACGGCACGCACGAGCACGGGAGGCACCAGACCGTCACTTATGAATTTTATAATGGGTTCGTTGACTATACCCTATCTTCGAATTCTTCTCGTAAAAAAAACTGGAACATCATGTGAAATTAATGGGAGTTTTTAGGTGCGAAGATGAAGGGACTGACCGACCAGCCTCCTTGTTTTTGTTAGCCACAGCGTAGGTAGCGTTAGTTCGGACGAATTGTAATTAAATAATCAAAGAGTTCGTATAATTGTAGGATTAGGATACACGAATACCTTGTAAAAATTACCCGGTTTGTATAAATAGCATTTTAATGGGTTTTCTCTTTCATTAGTGTAGGTAAACCGTCTCCGTGGTGTAAGCTAAGTCCATTAGCTTCACATCAGGAGGTCGCGGGTTCGATTCCCGGCGAAATCTACTTTGTAGAACTCGGTTTGGTTGGTGGTAGGGAATTTTTAAAGCCCGCCTGGCCTAGCTACCACCTACCATCTTATTTAAGTCTTGCTGCCAAAAATGTATGTGTTCCGGCTTGGAGATAAGATAGACAGTGCTCCATTGTGTTGGGGAATCTTGGTAAGCCCGCTTCCATCAGGTGAGATGACGCCAAGGGCTTACAGTTGTGAATTTAAAAAAAATAAACAAACCTTCAACAACAAATGCAGAGGCGGGCTGACCACCAGCGGGCGCTGGCGTTCGCGCGACCATGGGCAGCGCCACGGCATGCCTCCTACTAGGTACTACGATCGTTGTTTGCACTGTTGACCTCTGCACATCTCTTCCTCTTAACTTAACTTATTATCACCACCCACAAGTTTCTGAAGTCTATAAACACAAGGTGATTAAACTACTACATGTTGAAGTTTATTTAACTTCTATTTGGTAACCACAGAGTCCGATAGGTAAGTCATGAGTTGGGTGAGAGGATTCGAGCCGGCCGGCCGGCTGCGTACGCGTGGTGCGTGCGTGCGTGCGTGCGCTCAGCTGGCGAGGCGGCTCGGGACTAGCGGTAAGCGGACTAGTCCGGCCGGCCGGGGCCGGGGATCGGGAACGGGACGGGATCACGGGACCCTTGTCCCCAGAGGAGAGGTAGGTAGGAGTCCCAAGCTCCAAACGTGCCCAGCCGGCCAGAAGACAGGCGCGCCCCCCGCAGGGCTGCTTAGTAAATCGACAATAGAAATTAGAATTTTACCTAAGTACTCGTATAGGCAGATAGATTACTTTTTGTGTTCGGTGTTCGAATTGTATCACAATACCTAGGTGTTTATTTCGATTTATTTTGTTTGTGACAGTCAACGTTAATACAATCTCAAGTTATATAGGGTGACTTTTAATTAGTTCTTGATAAAAAAAGATATGCATGTATACTCGTGATTACAAACAACTTTCCCAAAGAAACTATAAGTATGTTAAATCATTTAAAAAAAATGTTCCTAGATACATATAACAAGTTATCAAATCGGCAAAAATGTATAAAGCATTTTTTTCATATATGACATATAAGGTGAATTGGGGGTATTCCGAATTTGGTTATATTCCGATCAACCGAAAAATCTACCAAAAGAAATAATATTTTTATGTTGGCAACGTTCACCTAGGCACTGAGGACCTCTGTCACTGGATGGGGTAATTCCGAATTTTAAATCTATGAAAGTTGGGTTGAGCTATATACTTGACATATACGTAAATATTTTTGTCACCGGGAGTTTTTCGAACGAAAAACAAATATGCACTTTAAATACTAGGTCTTAAAACACACTTTTGAATGAGTTCGGAATAAACCCGACATGGTTCGAAATATCCCCAAGAGAAGAAAAAAAGGCGTTTTTTAAATATGCATAATAAATTAACTAAAATACATATCATGACTCTATAAGTGTACGCTAATAGATAATTTCCTTGTCTAGAAAGAACTAAAATCAGTAAAAAAAAAACAATCACAGATGTTTTACAAATAATAAAAACTAACACTACCTATCAGCTCCCCATTGCGTTGGGGAATCTTGGTAAGCCCGCTTCCATCTTCGGCAACATCGTCACTTACCACCAGGTGAGATGTTGTCAAGGGTTTATCAATTGTGCATAAAAAAAAAAACGTATCGGAATAGCCCCAATGCACCTTAGTTTCTTTAGGAAAGTTGTTTTTAATCACCGGTACATTCATATCCTTTGCTATCAAGAACTAATTTAAAGTCACCCTATACATGATACTTACCTACTGCTTCTCAGATTGACAATCAAATAAATTGTATAGCCACACTGTGCATACTTTCTCGCGAAGCCTTAACCACAGTATTGCGATATAGGCCATATTGTAATTCTGTGCCTTAACCGTCTGTCGTAGTCGAGCACACACAAATCAACTATTAACATTACACTTACTTCATTCATCACAGCAGCTCATATATATGTCCCCACCGAGGGCTCGAACCTATCCTGAATTAGGGCGATCGGGCCTTAGTCGACCACGCGGGCCCAGTGCGGGTTGGTCAACTTCACACACAACCTTCTAGTTTCTTCGCAGATGTGTGCAGGTTTCCTCACGATGTTTTCCTTCACCGTAAGAACGTCGGATAAACGTACATTTGAGATCGAAATTCGAAAACACATTGGTACGTGGCAGGACTCGAACCACGATTTCCCGGATAGGTGGAAGCGGCCCTTGCCGTTGCGCCACCGACGCTCACTTACTTAGTAGCAAAGAATACAGTAAGAAACATATACCTATCAGACTTGGTGAATTGTTTCCAAATAATTTCGTGGTCTCCTCATTTCTGAGGAGAGGAGAAATGAGGAGATCCGCAGGAGAACCAAAGTGACCGACGTAGCTCACAGAATCGCTAAACTGAAGTGGCAGTGGGCGGGGCACATACATCGTAGAACAGATGGCCGTTGGGGTAGTAAAATTCTCGAGTGGCGACCGCGCACCTGAAAACTTAGCGTAGGCAGGCCTTCCACGCGGTGAACCGACCGCAGGCCCGGTACTCGTCGAATTCCTTGCGGAAGGCCTTTGTCTAGCAGTGGACGTCTTTTGATGATGGATGACGATGATGAATTATTTCGGTTTGTATGGGAGGTACTTTACTCCGATTTTTTGGAATAATTAAGTACCCCGTGCAGTAGGCGGTCCTAGTTATTCACAAAATTGTATTAAAATCGTTAGAGCCATTTTTGAGAAAAAGTAACAAATTACCTGGACTGTATGGGATGTACCTATTTTCCGGTTTTTCTTAAAATAACAAACTACTGCATGCAGTGGGCTATGTAAAGTTATGATACGTACAGAGTTTCATCAAAATCTCTAACGCCATTTTAAAGTCAAAAATTAATAAGTGATTTTTTACTCTGGTGGCAACCCTGAAAATCGACATTTGAAAAAAAAAACGGCTGGAGATATATAAATAATATTGCCTCCACTCAAATTTTACCTAAATCCGTCCAGTGATTTGGGAACTAGAGCTCCGAACGGACGTACACACACTTTTTTATTATTTGTTTTTTAGACTCGTTTAATGTGCAAGACAATCGATCTCCATCGCAATCTCTACTTCGATTTTCTTTGCCATCACATCTTCTTCATTCCTTCGCTGCTTGAATGTAAAATCCAGCCAAGTGCGAGTCAGAACCGCACACAAAGGGTTCCGTACCATCATACTAGATGGCGCTAGTATCTTCACGTTTAAAAAGCACTTTTTATGTATGGAGATCCCCTTATTTTTCACTTTTATAATTTTAAGTATTTGATGTAATATCGGCAACAGAAATACATCATCTGTGAAGTGTGAAAACAGATTCTACAAAAACATACAAAGACACGTTTTATACAGTCTTAAAACGGTTCAAAGCAGTCTGTCTGTTTTCACAGATGATGCATTTCCGTTGCGGCTATAACAACAAATAATAAAAATTTGAAAAAGTGAAAAATAATCCATATCCATACTTAAAAAGTGCTTTTTTAAACGTGATTGATGATACCTAGCGCCATCTAGTATGATGGTACGGAACCCTATGTATGCGGTTCTGACACGCACTTGGACGGTTTTTACATTCAAGCGGCGAAGGAGTGAAGAAGATTTGATGGCAAAGAAAATCGAAGTTGAGATTTTGATGGGGATGGATTGTCTTACACACTAAACGAGTCTAACAAACAAACTCAACATTTTCAATTTCAACTGTCTATATAGCTATCGCGGTTCATGAAATACAGCCTGATGACAAGACGGACAGACAGACATACGGACGGACCGATAGGTCCCGTTTTCACCCTTTGGGTACGGATTTCTAAAAATTAGTTTTTTACATCCTTTTCTCCAGATGTTTGTATCTGACGAGTCACGAGACCCTCGAGACGCAAACTTTACATATTAGCATAAAAGTACCAAAGTCATACGTATTCCAACTTTTTGTTACTTATTCTTATATCTTTTTAGTACTTAAACTAAGTATAAAACGGATTAAAAAAAACAATTATAAATAAATCCCATCTAAATTGAGGGGTCCTACTACACTCGTATAATCAAGTTTAAAAGAGGCTTCTAAATTAAATTTCAGCTGGGTATGTAACCTGCGTTACATATGTTTGGTTATTTAACCTGCGTTACATATGTTTGGTTATTTAACCTGCGTTACATATGTTTGGTTATTTAACCTGCGTTACATATGTTTGGTTATTTAACCTGCGTTACATATGTTTGGTTATTTAACCTGCGTTACATATGTTTGGGTATGTAACCTAAGGCCCGATCGCCCTAATTCAGGGTAGGCTCGAGCCCCTCGGTGGGGACGTATATGAACTAATATGATGATTATGATGTAACCTGCGTAGGCAGGTCTCCCACGCGGTGGACCGACGACCTGGTGAAGATCGCGGGAAGCCGATGGATGCGGGCAGCGCAGGACCGGTCGTCGTGGAAATCCTTGGGAAAGGCCTTTGTCCAGCAGTGGACTTTTTTCGGCTGATATGATGATGTAACCTAGTTAGTAAACTTGCTACTCTTGCTAGTGAAATAGAGTTAGACTTTAGAGACGTTATGTGAGTCATGCATGACGAGACACGAGATGTTACTGACTTAGTAACTCAACTTACCTACGCAATTTAAACTTGACTCGCCCCGCTCTCCGTGGGTTTTGTACCTACCACCAGCAGTCCAGCACCACACAATTTTACTTTCACAAAAAAACATTTGGGGTAGATTCAAACATAATACTAACATTATACACTAATATTAAATATAAAGAGAAAAGATTTGTATTTTTGTTTGTAATGAAAAAACTCAAAAACTACCCAAACTATTTTAAAATTTTTTTCACCAGTAGAATGCTACATTAATTATCATCAAGGAGTAACAAAGGCTTTATTTTATTTTCAAAAAAAACGGCCAACACAAAGGGTTCTGTACCATCATACTAGATGGCGCTAGTTTCTTCATGTTTCAAAAAAGACAGACGGACAGACAGACGGACAGACAGACGGACGGACAGCGAGTCTTAGTAATAGGGTCGCGTTTTTACGTTTTGGGTACAGAACCCTAAAAATTAAGGGATCCCTAGGAAAAACCCATGGTGTAAAAAAACGGCCAAGTGTGATTCGAATTCGCGCAAAGTAGGGTTCCTTAGTACTTTCAAAAAGTTACCTATGTTTCAAAAACTAATTTATTTTTGCATTTGGTAATAGAACGTTTAGTATGGAAAATCTATGAACTTTTTACAAATCTAGCTGCACATCTCAAGTTACTCGACTCCTAAAATACGAATAGGAAAGCCTAGTTTTCTTTTTAAATTAATATTATGTACTTTTTTTTCATATGTCCTGAAATAGCGGTTTAGCTGGTAGGGGGGGACATTTCTTTAACAAAAATTAGCAAGATTATTATTTCTTAAACGGATCCCTTAAATCGAAAAATGGTTATCATTCACAACCAGCAATATTTTTGAAAGTATTATCCAACGACACCCACGCCATAATATAGACGAGAAAAAATGTCACCCCCACATTTATGTATAGGTGTGGTATTTTTTTTTTAAGATTGTCGTGATATGAAGCCGTGCCAAATTACAACATTCTACTCAGTACCAAAAGTATCTGAGTTAAATCGCGGACAGAAGGACACGGACATGGCGAAACTATAAGAGTTCCTTGTTGACTACGGAAACCTAAAAAAATACTTATTATATCAATGTCTATGGTAAGGTAGGTAATGGTAAGGTTGGATGGAAGAGATCTCTTATTAATTTCTAAGTTCTTGTTATTTAAATGTTTGTGTACAATAAAGGATATAATGTCTACAAAAACTATTATAGTTATGTCACTAATGTTATTAAAAAAATCAAAAACAATACCTTAATTTTTTTGACCAAAGGACTACGCTCGTTAGTTATCGCCACCAAAACTAACAAAAAAATAACAATCTATTTAGATAAAAGTTTTAAAGTAATATTCCTCACTCTTTGATATAAGTTAAAGCTGTTCTTTGATAAAGCGCAACACTTAAGAACTTTTTGGTTATTGTTTAAATATTTGTAATAGTCCGAATAGGCAAACAAATGAAAAATTGGAAAATTCTCCCGGAAAATTGGAAAATTCTCACGGAAAATTGGAAAATTCGGGATTAATTGAAAGTGCTTTTTTCGATGGGATTTTCGATGCGACCTTACAGTCATAAAAGCGATATCCACGCAGACGAAGCCATGGGCCAAGGCAAGTAAAGAATAATAATCACAGTAATAATACTTATCGCAGGCTCCCTTGCACTGCTGTGTGAAAATGCGGGGCTTGTGAAAATATTGGAACACGCTAAGATATGTCCTAGTGATCATTTCTCGTAATTTGTATACTTGACGAAGCAAGATGGGCAGTGGGCGTCATCATTTCGTTGTTTGGTTCATCTTGTTAGGCACACCAATACAGATGTTGTTAAGATAAAATGTATTTTACATGGGAGAGCCATATAGAAACTTAACCAAATTAAAAGGGGTAATTGACCAGGTAACGATAGCCTGAGTATTGAACATATAATACACGGAGGTGAGGTTCTTTGTTCAAAACTGTGCAGTATATACAGACTATACAATTATACAATCTGTGCCTGAAATATAGGTATCCTGATCTTATGAAAACTGACGTAATAATATCTACTGTTTGCAAAGAATAGGACTGGCGATTTGGGAGCAGCATCTAATATAGAGCGATCTCCCTTGGGACTGTCATTGTTAAGGTTCTTGAGCGTCTGTTGCAGCCTGAATTAGGTACTGAAAAAAATAGTGTTGATGACGCGCAGTTTGGTTTCCGTTCCTGTCTCTCAACGGATTCGGCAATATCAGCATTATATATGCTATAAAACACGTAAAACAACTGTGTATGCATGCATTCTCAACCTTAGTCGTGCGTTTTAGCTGGTGAGTTATGATATTCTCTGGAGGAAACTGCGCGGCTCAGGTATTGATGTAAATGTAGTGGAACTGAACATTTTTATATTTTTCCTCGCACTGTTCCACAATTAATAAAAATAAAACACAATTTGTCTAGACTGCAACTATAGTGGAACTGTTGAGGTACCTACTGGTATGGAAATCAAACTAATTGTGTTAGTGGGGTGTCGAGACATCTAGTTCCTACCGACTAGAATGCGGTGTACGTCAAGGAGGGCTTACTTCTCCGGACCTTTTCAACCTCTACATGAACGATTTCATAGAGGAGCTGAGACGCACCAGAATTGACTGCCACATTGGTGATACGAGGGGCATGCCAAAAGACACTAGATACTCTTTACCCGTTTTTTTGACATTGGCAAGTCGTACACCATCGTGTAGGCTGGATAAATAGTGATAAATTTGAAAATGGAACACACATTTTTGTTTATTATTTCGTAAATTTCTATTTTTCTAGAGAATCTGGCGGGACTTCATTAGCAACAATGGAGCTCACTTGCTGTGATTTTCAGGTATTGCTCTATAATGACTTCAAAAAAGTTTTAAAGCCTCAAGAAAATTTTCAACTTTTATCCAGAGCTCGAGTGAGAAATAGGCATTGGTTCAGCATCATTGTAAACAATATAATAGCCTACATATCACTGTTATAATGCTCTCATTTGAGAAATAAGAGTATTAAGAATACCTGTAGTAGGTTGGTAGAGGACTCTATACCACCCTTATAACCACGAATCAGGCCCCACTTTTTACAGGTTAAGGTGTCAGGAAGCCTATACAACAGTTTTACTTAAGGGTTAGAAGTACTTAGAAGGGAGTTAATTCACCCTCAGGTATTACTTTAGCCGGTTCTACGTTCTCATAGAAGCATTAGCTAACACAACAATAGGTGTGAGACAACCCTCAGTTAATAATTTTAAACTTGTTAAACCTATAAGAGAGAGTGGGTTAACGCTTTAGAACGCGTACTAGATATCTAAAACATTCTCAATTAAATATATGACCGCTTTTTGAGAACTCATTTTGTACTGTTTTTATGTATTAGCTTCAAAGAAATCCAAAACGATCAAACTTATAAAATAAGTGACACAAAGAAAATAAAACTTATCACAGCCACATTTAATGGCGATCTGCTCCAAGTTTTTATCAGAAGAAGTTTTTATCGTGTGAAAAGTGAAAAAGTGCTGCGCCTGCGATTTTACGGTAAGTGTATACCATGTTTTCCATCTCAATTTTAACGCGCTCCGGATAAATTAAAGATTTAAAGTAAAACTTATGCATAATAAAATAAATGCCTCAAAGTTTTATCAGCAACTTGTTCTTTTTGTCGGCCATTGGCAAGTAAATTTACGTGGCATTGATTATGGAGTATTTTGTACATAAATCTTGATCAAACAAGTAAATTTTTAGGTTCGTTCACTAAAACAATGGCGATCTTGTCATTACAGCTATTAGCTCTCCCTTAACGCATCTATTACACTTTTTGAGATACAGCATCTCTAGTCGAGAGTATTGTGCAGTCTTGCCTGTAGAAAGCCCTCAAAAAATTACTCGGCTAACACAATAAGCAGAAGTAAAACTTAGGTAAAGCGTGAAACTTCATAAGAGAGTTATGCAACGCTTTTATTATCTGGTGTTACGACTCACTTGACTAACTCTGTGATGGAACCCATGCCTGCAGCTTAAAGTTATCACAACACCTAAAGATATATAAGATACTTCACAGCAACCATTAAGTAACAATAAACATCAGTAAGTGTCAGCGGGCGCTGTTGTAAAGATTTAAGTGTTACAAACATGTTAAAGCTACACAGCTTGATCAAGCTTGATCGACTGCAGTCGACGGTATGTTGCTTTGAAGATGAGCCGACTCCAACAAAATGTCGCCGTGCACGAAGCACACAGAAACAAATGGATTTTGCATTGGTCGTTTTTTTCCAAGACGGGACACATTGCTACTGCATTACTAGAGGAATAAAGGACAGTTAACTCCGATTGCTATGTGACAGTTTGTACCCCAAAATTACTGTCAGGGTGTTGTGACAAGCGGCCGAAATCAGGAATCCGGCACCTTCTCTGGCATCACGACAACGCCGCTCCGCACACTTGCCCTAGAACACTTGATTATTTTAATTTAAAAAATGTGTCTATACTACCTCACTCGCCATATTCCTCTGACCTGTCTTGTGATTTTAATATCTTGTCAAAAATTTGGTTTGAAAGTAAGGTAGATGCACTGGCTGATTATAAATATGAGATTTCTGAGGTATCTAAAGAAGAGTGGTCCTTGCCATTTTCCAACTGGTTTGAACGGATGGAAAAGTGTATACGTGTTCGAGGTGAATATATATATATTTTTTTAATTTTTGAGTATCTAGTTTCTTTTGGCATGCCCCTCGTATACTCGTATGTGTGAATAGCGTAAGCTATGCTGATAGCGCAGGACCGGTCGTCGTGGAAATCCTTGGGGTAGGCCTTTGTCCAGCAGTGGACGATTTGTGGCAGATATGATGATGATGATGATGATGCTGATGACATGGTGCTGCTCAGTCCCTTAATCAAGGGCCTAAGAAGGCTGGTTTCAGTCTGTGAGCATTATGTTAATGCTCATGGGCAGAAATATAATGTCAAGAAAACAGAGCTGATGGTTTTAGAGTGGGAAAAGGTCCTGAGAATGTTCCTGAAGAGATTTTGAATAATTTAGTGATTCAGGTTGTGACTAGCTTTAAGTATCTTGGCCACATTCTCACAGAGTTGCTTACGGACGATTTGGATATCGAAAGGGAGAGAGGGTTATGTCAGTGCGGTGTATTGATTACACGCAGATTTGGCAGGTGTAGCGATGAGGTTGAAGTTGTACCTGCCAACTCTGGGTAAATTACACGTGTAAGTCGTTCAGCACCGTGAGAGTGCAGTACAATGATGCGTTCCGCGCTTTCATGAGGCTGCCACGGTTCTGCAGCGCGTCGGGCATGTTATCGCAGAAGCCCGTGATGTCAACTCTTTATACTGTGCCCGTGTGCCCGTTTTGCAGTATCTAAAGAGCGCGTATTGCCTCCTTTTGGGAAAGACTTCGTAGGTCAAAGAGTTCCATCGTGAGATCGATCTACGACGGGATGTAGGGCCGAATATTTCTACATTGGCTCAGTGTGCATCGGGGCAACAACAGGAGTCTGAAAGGTGTCTTGATGTATTTCTTTGTGTATTTTGTGTTTTTAAATTTATCGTGATGTATGGATTTTTACCTGCGGATAAATGACTTATTGTTATTATTATTATTATAACAGCTCATATACGTCCCCACCGAGGGGCTCGAGCCTACCCTGAATCAGGGCAATCAGGCCTTAGTCGACCACGCGGGCCCAGTGCGGGTTGGTCGACTTCACACACAACCTTCGAGTTTCTTCGCAGGCGTGTGCAGGTTTCCTCACGATGTTTTCCTTCACCAAAAATGACTGACTATTACATTATATATTATATTAATAAAGCCTATTCTGTCCGCCCGTCTGTCCGTCTGTTTTTTTAACCGTAATACCTAGGTAGCCAGAAATTTCACAGAATATTTATTTACTAAAAAAAATAAAAAGTGAAAAATCTATGGGACAAATGTATTTTTTTTTTTGTTTTTGCTCTAATGTAAAACGATTAAATCTACTAGCATGAGACTTGGTACTTATCCTAAAGTATAACAACAATAATAAAAACCGGCCAAGCGCACGTCGTACTCGCGCCAAGGAGTTTAAAATGAATGAAAAATAAAACGGCCAAATGCGAGCCGGACTAGCGCAAAGTAGGGCTCCGTCACAGTATTACGATATGGCTTACAGTAGCGCAACACCTTTGGTGTCTCACGATGCCGCCACGGCGTAGGTTCTTGCAGTATTAGCCTGTAGCCCGCCTGGCAAACTCGCGGAGTTTGCCAGGCTGTGCCCCGCCGCTCGCTGCCCCGCAAGTACCCTTCCGTTGCTCTGCGTAAATACATTCGTTGCACTACTGTAAGCCGCTATATTGTAATACTGTGGCTCCGTGGTGTTCTAAAAAAAAATAAACGTATATTTTAAAATTTATATTTGCAGTTGGTATGGTAATAAAACAATTTGTATGGAAAATCTATGAACTTTTTACAAATCCAACTGCACAACTTAAGTTAGTCGACTACACTTCTAAACTAAGAAAGCCATGTAGGCCGTGATAGTTTTCTTTTTAAGTTAATTATATGTCCTATTTACATATTTTTCAGATGTCCTTGAAATAGCGGTTTAGCTGGTAGGGGAGGGGGGTGTGGGGACACTTGACTCTAACAAAAATTAGCACTTTAAAGCTTAATATTTCGCAAACCGATCCATGAATCGAAAAATGGTTTCATCAAACCCCAGTAGTTTTGAACGGCCTATTCAACGATACCCCACACGATAGAGAACGTAAACGAGAACAAATAACCCCCTATTTAACATGTAGAGGAGATACCCTAAAAAAAATTTTTTAAGATATTATTGTACCACTTTGTGGGCGTGATTAATATGTATTACCCTTACCAAATTACAGCATACTAGTACTAATAGTCTCTGAGCTAAGCCGCGGACGGACGTAGTAAAACTATAAGGGTTCCTTGTTGACTACGAAATCCTAAAAAACAGCATTGATTTTTTTTGTTTGAAATGAATAGGTATCATTATTATACTTGTCTAGAGAGGCGTGGTGGAACGGAACCCTCGGTGCGTAATGGCCAACTCGCACTTAGCCAGTTTTTCTCAGCGTCTGTTTACAATTTTTACAGGTAAGTACTAACGTTTTTAGAGTTCTCGAAGATGTATCTCATAATATGATATTATTAGGCATTAATAAGTATTGCTGATGACAAAAGTTTGGAAAACATATTCAGCGCCATTTTTGAGATTATTTTTTTTACTTTTCGTTGTATGGGAGGAGCGAGTAACTTTTTGAATCGAAAATCAATGAGGTAGGTACACTTGGTAAACAAATTTTAAAATCTTATTTCATCGTCATCATATTAGCCAAAGGATGTCGACTGCTGGACATAGGCCTCCCCCAAGGATTCATAATTCATAATTTCGTCTAAATCGGTTCTTCGTAAACTTGTGCTATGAGTAAATTTTCGTAAAAATCTCATAGTCGGTTCTTCGTCAATCGGTACCTAGACGAGCGCGGGCGGCGCCGCGGGACGGCAGGAGTCATCGGAAAACTTTCTGCATTCGTAATTCTCTATAAATATAGAAGGAAACCGTGACTGACTGACTGACTGAATGATCTATCAACGCACACCTCAAATCATTAAACGAATCGGGTTGAAATTTGGCATACAGTTAGCAATTATGAGATGGGCATACGAAACAGGATATGCGCGGGCATGCCGCGGGCAGCAGCTAGTGATTCCATAAACGAATTTAGCATCCTCGATCGATAAGAAAATTACACCAAACTTGTCCTAGTTGCTCAACAGATATACCTGGGTATCAAGATAACCCTGAGAGATCCCCCTCCCAAAACCTACCACAGAAATCCAGGTAGTTCTACTTCTTAAACCCATCTTAGGTATGTACACAAGTAGCAATCATACCAAAGAAAAGCTTTGCTTCAACAAAAGCCGTATTTTAGATTTTTATGTCGTATATAGAGCCTCTGTATACTGTAACCGAGCCTCTGTATATTGTGACAGAGCCTCTGTATACTGTGACAGAGCCTCTGTATACTGTGACAGAGCCTCTGTATACTGTGACAGAGCCTCTGTATACTGTGACAGAGGCAACTAACAGCGTAGTACCTAAGCCTTAATCAAGTTCTACTTAACTTACAAAGTTTTATTAAAATCGTTAGCCATTTTATAGAATAATGAACTTCATAGTGTAGAAGGCCGTTTAAGTAGTAGGAAGTAACGTTACATAAAAGTAACGTTCCACTTAAATCGTTACCCATTTTTAAGGAGAAAATAAATGTTGCAGCCCTAAGAAAACAATGATAAGACAAATTTTAAAATTTACAGTTCATTCATTTTTTAAATTTTAAGACAATCATCATCATCATCCTATTACAGCCGAAAAACGTCCTCTGTTGGACAAAGGCCTCCCCCAAGGTTTTCCGCGACGACCGGTCCTGTGCTGCCCGCATCCAGCGGCTTCACGCGATCTTCACCAGGTCGTTGGTCAAGTTTACTCAAAGGGCAAATCTAATCAGAAATGAGGAGATCCGCAAGAGAACCAAAGTAAAGACATAACTCACTGAATCGCTAAAGTGGCAGTGGGCAGGGCACATAGCTGGTAGAACAGATGGCCGTTGGGGTACTCTAAAGTTCTCGATTGACGACCGCGCACCGGTAAACGCAGCGTAGGTAGGCCTCCCAAGCGGTGGACCGACGACCAAGACAATGGACCGCCATTAAAATCTCAACTTCGTTTGCCCTATGAATGTTCTCCTGGGACTTGATTGCTGTGCTGTGGGTCTGTGGGGTCCGGGCCACGCTTACCTACCTGAACAAAGTGGTCGCTCTTCTTCCGATTCCTGCTCCGACATAACCAGCCCATGTTCGCCAACACATTGACAACACTGTACAAGAACACTGCCGTCACAATCACGATGCAAACCACCATGCAGTAGAGATGGTAGTCTTCGGTCAAAACAACACTTATAGTCGATGTGAGCATATTTTTGTACCAGATCTCAACTTCCACTTTCGATCGCAGCTCGGAAAGTTAAAAGAGACGGTTCGTTTCGTATTTCATATCTTAAGTATAACTAAATGTATGAAAAGCTAGCGCGGCTCGAACCTGAATAATGGGAACTCGTGTAAATTAAGTTAATTAACACTGCGTTAATCAGAAACAACAACAGTCAATATTTAAACTTCGTCATACACAGAGGTCAAATAAATTTAAAAACTTTGAATTAATTGCTCTTTCATTGTGTGTTTCAAATAACCTCTAGGTACAGTCGAGTTCTTTTAAATGTGACCATGTTCATGAATAAGTTATTCAAGTGTCATAAAACTCTATAAACAGCTTTGTCTTACAATAAATTGTAAAAACTCTGTTTCATCATAAACATAAATATGTAATTAAGTAATATCAATAATATTTCTACAGACAAGGACCCAAAATATTGTGCGCAATCCCTTGTTCATTTTATTCAGTGCACTTAGTTCATAAATATTTACGCATCTATGAAATTTATTTTGATTTCTAGAATTTTTTTCTTAAATTGTTAAAACCTCTTACAGAATAATTTTACTCTTTGAAGAATATCCTATTGACGATTAAGTCAAGATTGTTCTTTTTTTAAGCAAATGCTATTTTAACTAAAAAAATTATGTTGTCAATTTTAACATTCTATCTGCATCCGAATACTTACATATACTGGATGCTCTTCGTGGATTGATAAATGTATTAATTGTTGTAAATTTCCTCGAAAACAAACATTAAGTTCTGCTTGAATTATGTATCGAATAACGAACATCCGAAACATGTAATCGTCACTTCAAAGGAACAAGGGAATTCATTCTTGCATGTGGCTGAAGAGTTGGGTATTTCGGTTAGTACCTACCGGGGTAGCTACCTATTGATGAATTTAATTTTATTTTGCATTTCTGTTCATTCATTGTATATTCTTACGCTACTTTTAAAATTGAATTATTTGCAAGAAGGAGTCCAGGCGTGCATAGCTCAACACGAAGATTTACATTTAATTAAACTCCCGCCAAGAAGCCCTGCCTGACCCAAACCCCATAGAAAATTTATGTGGTCTATTAGTTATAAATTGGGACTCCACGCGAGTCAGATCGGTAAACAATTTAAAGGTCCACGTACAAGAGATTTGGGAAGGCTAGAGAAGTAGCGCCGCCGCCCTGTTCAAACATGATTGCATCAATGCGTGAACGTGTACAAAATGTTATTGATGCCAATGGTGGATATACCAGATTCTAAAACTGGCAACATGAAACCTTCCAGGAAGTTCCCTACCTTACTTTAAATGTTTGGTTTTATTTTTGAAACAGACTGAACAACAGATACCTACATATTATTAAAGTCTACGTTGACCCTAATATTTTCTACGCATAAACCTTGAGATTTACAAAAACCTAATTCATAAAATAATACAGACGTTAAGCAACAATGGTGTCGATTCGGTGTAACTCGATTTAACAGGACTAAACTAAATTTAAGCATTCTATCCTTGTCTTTTCGATACAGAAAGTAAAAGACAGAATGCGTAAATTTAGTTTAATCCTGTCAAATAAGTCGTGTAACACCGAATCGACACCATTGTCAGATTGTTAGTCCGAATGGCAACGTCGTCGCGTTATTACATCCCCACCGGCAAGCAAAAATAAATCTAACAGTAAAGGCCATAAAACAGATGTATAGATATTGATGACTCCTATGTTGTACTAATTATATTTAAATCAAGAACATTTAGATATTTTTGTTCAGAAAAGTAGTTATGTATAATTGACTCCGCTACAGCAACGTATTTATGAACAGTTAATCTAAATATATACAGGGTGGGCCTTAACTGTGTTGACGTTTTGTTTTGTCTATAAATCATAAACCCGCAGAGGTACGCGTGCGGGGGGGGGGTGTCGTTAGACGCGCCATTTCTTGGAATTTTTAGTCGCCATGGATCCGTTCTCAGGAGCGCAACGTGCGTTTTGTGTTCGCGCGTATTATTCAAACAATAATTCTCTGACGATACCGCGCTCACTTCCAATTACGGGACATCAGCGAAGCACCAAGCGCAAATTCAATTCGTAAATGGATTAGAATGTTTGAGGAAACCGGTTCTACGGTAAGAATCATTAACACAGGCCGCCCAAAGTCAGTGCGGACCCCGGAGACTATTCAACGTGTTAGTGAAGTGAGCGCGGTACATTCGCCTAGCAATCGTCAGAGAATTATTGTTTGAATAATACGCGCGAACACAAAACGCACGTTGCGCTCCTGAGAACGGAATTTTGAAACGCTAACTATCGTTTAGAGCCGATCTCTTTTGTCGCGTTTCATAATTAAATTCTTTTTTGATGTCGTTGCTCTATGGTATTTGAATTTGAAAATAGTTGTTATTTTTTGACAAGAGAAAAACAAAGGTTGATCGTGATCCCGTCTACAGTCATGCGAATTTATATTTTTTTTTGTATAAATTGTTTTATAAGTTGTTGTTGAGGCCCACAATTTTATTCTGTGGTAAGTAATTTGTATAAGGAAACCGCTTTGCGTGTATTTTTGGTACTGCGGCGAACTACATTTATATATCTCCGTAGGGTTTCATCCACCCCCCTGCGAGGTTGACGTCCCGACGGTTTTCCTCAATAAGGATTAATCCTGAGATGGAGCTGTGCTGACCACCAGCCAGTCCTTTCACTGCCCACCCAGCTGCTTGCCAAGGGAAGTGAATATTATTTTATCTTTTGTCCCGAGCGTCTCTCTAACTCTTTGACTTTTCTGCCTTCCTAGAAGATTTCCTGCTTCCAGTTTCTAACCATTAATTATTTATTTTAAATTTTAAAGGTGTTTTGTATCTGATACGTGTTATGTTAGAAAAATAGGGTAATTCAGACCAAAGCGAAATTTAATTATTTTAGAGCTTAGTAATTTATTTAAGTACCAAAGGGGCGGTAACGATCGTTGCCAACCGGCATTCTATAAAATAACCTTTTTATATACTAATAAAATTGTAACTTTAAATTAATGTCCGGGAATTGCCCATAATTAAAGTAGGTCATTGTTTTAAATTTTCAACACGGTCAACCAATGTAATCGCACCTTTTTTTTTATACTCATATTGTTTATTGTTCCTTCCTTTTAAAATAATCATAAAAATACATATATTCTAATTTACCCCATAACCTTTTTTCCTTAAAACTCCGTTTAGGCCAGAACCTCTAAATCTTACGTATCATATGTGGCAAACTCCGTAAGGGTTTTTATCCCGAGTTTCCCATTATTTTTGTCACATATTTATGGCGCCGTATCCGTTTTCCGGATATTATGGTTCAAGTTTTAATACCTCAAGACCCTTACTTAATTTAATCGTGCAGTTTTCTTTGAAACATAAGGTTTTTTTGTTTGTATGCACGGTATTTTTTTGCTTCTCTTCACACGGGTCGTTTTTTCCCGGCTTAATGGCATTATACCTCTTTCGGATAATTGCTTACGTGTTGTTGAGTTGTTTTTGCCTGTGTATTCCCTTACGATTCCAAGAGAATTTTTAATTTAAGTAGTCAATGGCCAGACTCTAGATTTCTTTCAGTCGAAAGTCGGGACAGACTTACTTTTAGTTCACGATTATTTAACGTTGTTTAAGGGAAAAATCTTTAAGGGTTACTGTTTGGAATATTTTTACGCGTTGCTTTGCGAGGTACTCCTTAAATTTTTGGCGTACCCTGTTCACTTTTATGTGACAACGTGTCTGTATTCCGCAGTATTGTTTAGATTTATTGAGGTCTTATAACAATTTTCCATTTTTCAAATTTCTTTCATTAATCTTGCCCTTGTCTTACCTCAAATGGCCTATTTTTCGGTAGTGTTGTCCCTTTAGACTCTTGCGTATCGCGTTTCAGACTTCCGGTGTTAATTTTATCCGTGAGTCGGATTTTCACGCATCCGCCTTTAGCGCTTTTGTCCATATTTTCGTTAAGGTAACTAATAACGTTTTGCAAGTTTTCAGTTTTTGACAACCCTACTGGTCTTTAATGTTTTACTAGTGGTGTGGTTTTTCCCTTGAGAAGTGTAAAGCTTGACAGCCCTACTTGCCTATTGTGCGATGTGCTCCGTTTTTTTCCTTCTTCGTTCTCTCTTTATATTATCTAGTTTTAATTAGTTGTTTAGTTATGCTCTTTCGGCATTAGTTGACTATTTTAGGCTGTGCACAGCGATCCCTTAACACTAGTGTGTTATTGGGGTTATTAAGTTGGTTCACTTTTAGATGGAGTTTTTGCCGTTTGTATGTGTACGTTCGTGTATAAATGTCAACTTCTACCAGCTTCAAGTAAACGTTCGTAGTTAACTAGTTACTTAGAGTTTTTATTTTTTTCTTCTTCAGGGCTGTCCAACGTCTATAGGGTTGTCCAAATTTCAAAAATTTTTGGACTTCTCGCCTTTTTTTTGTGAGTTTGTGGGTATTTTGAAACGCTAACTATCGTTTAGAGCCGATCTCTTTTGTCGCGTTTCATAATTAAATTCTTTTTTGATGTCGTTGCTCTATGGTATTTGAATTTGAAAATAGTTGTTATTTTTTGACAAGAGAAAAACAAAGGTTGATCGTGATCCCGTCTACAGTCATGCGAATTTAAATTTTTTGGGTAAATTGTTTTATAAGTTGTTGTTGAGGCCCACAATTTTATTCTGTGGTAAGTAATTTGTATAAGGAAACCGCTTTGCGTGTATTTTTGGTACTGCGGCGAACTACATTTATATATCTCCGTAGGGTTTCATCCACCCCCCTGCGAGGTTGACGTCCCGACGGTTTTCCTCAATAAGGATTAATCCTGAGATGGAGCTGTGCTGACCACCAGCCAGTCCTTTCACTGCCCACCCAGCTGCTTGCCAAGGGAAGTGAATATTATTTTATCTTTTGTCCCGAGCGTCTCTCTAACTCTTTGACTTTTCTGCCTTCCTAGAAGATTTCCTGCTTCCAGTTTCTAACCATTAATTATTTATTTTAAATTTTAAAGGTGTTTTGTATCTGATACGTGTTATGTTAGAAAAATAGGGTAATTCAGACCAAAGCGAAATTTAATTATTTTAGAGCTTAGTAATTTATTTAAGTACCAAAGGGGCGGTAACGATCGTTGCCAACCGGCATTCTATAAAATAACCTTTTTATATACTAATAAAATTGTAACTTTAAATTAATGTCCGGGAATTGCCCATAATTAAAGTAGGTCATTGTTTTAAATTTTCAACACGGTCAACCAATGTAATCGCACCTTTTTTTTTATACTCATATTGTTTATTGTTCCTTCCTTTTAAAATAATCATAAAAATACATATATTCTAATTTACCCCATAACCTTTTTTCCTTAAAACTCCGTTTAGGCCAGAACCTCTAAATCTTACGTATCATATGTGGCAAACTCCGTAAGGGTTTTTATCCCGAGTTTCCCATTATTTTTGTCACATATTTATGGCGCCGTATCGCCGTCCATGGCGACTAAAAATTCCAAGAAATGGCGCGTCTAACGACACCCCCCCCCGCACGCGTACCTCTGCGGGTTTATGATTTATAGACAAAACAAAACGTCAACACAGTTAAGGCCCACCCTGTATAACTTAAAGGTGACTGACTGACATAGTGATCAATCAACGCATAGCCGAAACCACTAGACGGATCGGGCTGAAATTTGGCATGTAGATGTTATGACGTAGGCATCCGCTAAGACAGGATTTTGGGAAAATTCCCACGGGAACCGCAAAAATCGGGAACTGCGCAGGCGAAGCTGCGGCATCCACTAGTTGATGTATAAGTTGGTATTGAACTAAATGATCATTATAACGCTTACAATGTTTTGAAACATTTGCACTGCCAATATATTATTAACTCGACTGTACAATGTACATACTTACTAGTGTTCTACAATAACAAAGGTGGAAAGAAAGATAATATAAAATGAAACATCTATTATTTAGATATTAATATATTTTTGAATCTAAAATGTACAAAAAATACAACTTAAATGTACTCATAACGCCAGTTCGCATCAAATAATGAATAAAACGTTACACTGAATTCCTAGGAAATACTAGTATTGAAATTTCGGTTTATCGGTAATTGACAAATACCTGAAGGTAAATGACCCGGAGCGAGCTGCTGAGCAGAGCCCACCCATTTGAAATACTCTATTCATACCAATATTCCCTTTTGTAACTACCCGACATAATACAAAAAAATAATAAATTCGATTTTGTTAATATCAGGGCGGTTGTGGAAAGGCTTCGACGAGACTGGATGTATCCATATTTTACAGATTTATTTGCATTTTCATCTTAGAAATAAACATAACGACCTATATTTATTATTTATTCAACCATCACTTTATAACAACTTTGGTTGTGTATTCTACTCGTAAAAATATATGTATTTTAGCTATTTACATTAATATAATATATAAACATACATACATACATACAATGCTTAGAAATGCACAGCAACACAAAGAGGCCTTATCTAACATCTGATGAACTAAATAACACAGACATAACGGCCACTCGCAGAAAGGATCGAGGCAGACTAGTTCTATGAGTTCATTATAATTTATCATAATGAATTTAACAACTATACTCATAAAAATATGAGAAATGAGACCATGATGATGCATAATAATTATACAAGTAAAACGGATTCGTAACAACTCACTAAGCATACATACATAGGTTAATAAAATCCTTTCTGCGACCACCATACAATTATACACCTAACATCACTTTGCGTTGTTTTTGAAAAACATAATTAATTTAATAACATAATAACTATGATAATATTCTGTGTTTCTAAGAACTATACACACATTATAAAAATACGCATCAAGACGACAGGCCAAGACAAGAGGCAGGATTTTATGCAAAAAATAAAATCACGACGTACGGGACGAACACCTCGTTGTGTTAGCGACTGTCGTCTAACTATCATAAATACTTTTATCACACCTCGTCTTATACAGCGCAACGTCAGGAAAGTCAACACTAACTACAATTTACTGAAAACAATTAAACTTATACGAAAAAGTACCGAATACATTAGAAAACTAATTATGTTTTTCTCTCGAAACAAAGACTCCCGTACACGTCAATGTTTCTCGAATCAAGCCGCCGCGAGTGATCCTCTACGTCCATGACACAGAACAAACCGTTATTTAATTTTTATTATCAAAAGTCCATTATTAGATCATTAATTTGAAACATCGGATGGGTAATTTGGACCCTATTTGTATTTCACTACGTACATATTTCAAATTTACTCTGTGTCACAGATCACTATCTTAAAAATTATTCGTTACTCAAACTTGTTACATAAAATTCCAAGAGTGTAACATTTGTATTAGGTACGATACCTACTTATGATGAACCGATATTAGAGTCAACCTGTTTATTGAATGAAAATAATATACTTATTCGAATTAGATTTTTATGACCAAATCCAATATAAGATTTATGAAGAATAAAGAAAAATATGAGTAATTTTGAAATAATAAGGTATTGCTACATCAAGAGATATACTTTGACTGAAACTACGCCGCATGACCAGCCTGAGTGTGACGGAAAAGCTTTATGTCAACTCAGTAAGCACCTCCGGACGGAAAATCCGAGCGATGCCGGCCGGGGCAGTGCGGACGTGTCCTTTGGTTGTCGGACCCGTTCTGTGTCGCTGATGTAGTTTCAGTCAGAGAGATATACACACACAGCGTGTCTTTTATAGTGAGCAAGCCGTTAAGGGTAGGTTTTATTTGAGACAACTTCCCCCCAAAGAATCCATAATAAATAATGGTTTCCTTTGGGAAAGTTGTTCAGTTTTAACGACTTGCACTGCACACTTAACAAAAAAAAACACCTGTTTAAACTATTACATTAAAAATTGTTGATGAATACACTCTTGACTTCTAATTTGTGTAGGTAGGTATTAAAAGGCATAAAAATTAAATTTTCATCATCATCAGTTGGCATCATTAAAATTCTGCACTGGAAGACTATTCTGCCAATTTTTACTGGTAATGTAAATAAAACTTGGGTTTAAGCGACTGGTTGAGCACAATGCACTTACATATACCTAGACCTGATCTCGAAAATCATCTCATGTGACCTCAAGAAGTCCAGTCCATTGTTTATCAGTTGAATAATTCTCTTACGTTCGATGTAGCAATAAATTTACATTTAGATTGGAACCTTAGTGTTTATCAATATCACTTTGAAGTGCTCTCAGATAGATAACTAATAATATAATCTGTTACACAATACTATAATAATTATTCAATGTATAATTTAGTGCTGATTTTGAAAAAATATGGTTTTATATAGTTTCAGGCACCTATTTTTTACGGCTCAATTTACGAAACCAACTTTACAATATTTATGTAATGCCATGGACGTGTTTTCACATTGCGTGTTTGATACACAAAATATTTTATCGTAAAACATCTGCAAAAATATAGCTAACATCTTTCGGTGAGTGTACTTACATCAATAGATACGCTTTGAAGGTAGTTTCAACTTGATAAATATATTTGGTGGTTCGCTTATTTGCTGTTGCGTTGTCGCAACAAACAAGGCCATCACTTGTACTTTGATGAATCGCTAATCTATCGGGCAAAAACAAGCACTTATCGTGATCAAGAAAATGGAATGACAATACAATATCGCTACTCTACTCTGTCGGGTTCGGTAAAGCTTCGTCTCACAAATAAATACATAATAATTAACCGAATTAATATTTCCATTTTCTTTTAACAAAGTCAAACGAAACGGGTCACTGGCATTCAGTACCTACTATTATTCCACGGTATAAAAATATCTGTATATTCCCTACAGAGATTAGTAGTAAATTGGTTTGTGGATTTCTATAACAATAACATTTTGTACGTTCGTCATCCTTAGTTAGGTAATACATCACAATTTACTTTTGTTAAAGTGTAGCTCTACGCGTTACGTCTATGGCGGCTGGTGTTCGTGTTCTGTGGGACTAAATAAACTTTTCTAATGAAACGTACCTAGTGAGCAAATCCCCATAAATCTTTCTTAAGTACTTTTTATCCTTTAATTATTGCCAAGAGCTAAAATTTTCAATATATTATATATTCAATCACTGGATAAGTATTCTAAAGTTTATTATATACTTTGTGGAAGGTGTTTCAAAATACTATCGGAGTAACTGTTACCGCGTTACTATACTCTTGCGAAGTGGTCCCGAGTGCGATGTTACGGAATGCGATGGTGAATCGCCTTAACGTTAGCCTTAAACATGGCTTTAATTTTTTTTATCAAAGTATGTTATAGTTCAGTTATACACTACATCCATATCTTTTACAGTCACCTATACCGATAAAAATTTAAGGATTAATACGTTTTATAATGTGCAATTCTAAATTCCTTAAAATTTAAACGCTCATTAAGTGAATCCGTTTCTCAGGCAGAAATAATCGCATTCTCAAGCGCTAGTGAATTCACTATGCTAGGTACAGTCAGCATCAAAAATATGTATACATCAACAAGGTTTCAGAAATATGTGGTCTCACTTCGATTTCAGAAAAATCTATCAATATCTAAAAAAAAAAATAAAAAAAAAAAAAATTGGATACATCAGCTGTTTCAGAATTGCGTAAACATAAAATACTTCATTTATATGTCTACTAAAAGAAGGGGTACACAAGATTTTAAGTAGTAGCTAGTTTATAAGGTCCCCTGCTGAACACATTCATGAAGAAATATTTATGAAGTATTTTATGTTTACGCCATTCTGAAACAGCTGATGTATCCAATTTTATGGTGTCAGATATTGATAGATGTTTCAGAAATCGAAGTGAGACCACATATTTCTGAAACCTTGTTGATGTATACATATTTTTGATGCTGACTGCACATATTTTTTACGGTTTACCTATATTGCAGTAAAAGTACATTACTGCTGCCTGACATAACGTTAGTTGCTAATTAATTGGTGCTTACCATATTACAGAAATTAACACTGAAACATTTATTTAAATGTATCACACTAAATATGGTTATGAAACAGTCCGTGAATTACTTCCAAACTTTATTCAATTAGATTCAAATACTGCTAGGAGACGGCGCGCGCGTCGGCATTTTTATTATTCCTTTATTTTACTGCCTTCTCTTCGCGCAGACTACCAACAAAGAACAATTTTGACATTATGAATAATGAATATTATTAAAAAGATTACATACTTCTCGAATATTATGATTTCAAACACCAATGATACTTTAGTAGATGTAAATAAGTCCTAACATGCCATTGACAATCATTCCATTCAGTAAGCAAGTGGTCTACTTTCCCAAAATGACCACTTTTCCAAAACGATGTCATTTCCATCAAACCACATTAAGAGTAATTAGAAGTCTCGCCAATCAATGGGTATCATACATAGTACCAATGAGTACATAGAATTCAATAATTTGTATCGTTTCCAAATATCGACATCAAGTAATTTGCAAACCCATTGCAGTTGGCTAAAATACGGAGGTTTCGATCTTTTATGCCATGCCAAAAAGTATAGCTTAATGGTCAACAAAAAGGATATATTTTTAATCATAAATAAAAAAAAAGATTTTATACGGTTAAAACTATACCGTAAATGAAACATGATGTAATGGTGTAACAAAATATGTACAATAAAGCAACAACTATAACTTAACAACACATTATTTACACACTATAAAATAATCCTCTTTCGCTACTTTTGCATCTCACCATATACTTACTATAATACAAATTACTTTGTCATAACAGGTAACATCTGACTTTCATAGTTTTATAATATATGCATAACGTTCACAACGCCAAAATATGTGTTTAAATCATTATATCTAAACAATATTGCACGCGGTTTTTCTATTGTACATTGTGTAAGTATGGTAGGCGTATGAGTCGATCACGGTATGAACCACATGAGTTTATTTCGTAACAGGAAGCTACCGTCGCGTTTCGTATCGAAAACAAATTCGTTACAATACATAAAACTATATTACAATAGATATAAGACTAAAGATTAAAACCTCGTTCGTTCTCATAGAACACAAGATAAAACACGTTAATTAACGAAACAATTTATACAACTCTAGGATATCACTAGCACTACCATAGCTTCACTATTTAACAGACAATGCACCCGCCGATGGAGTGATGTTGAGAAGAATATCAAACCAACGAGATCGCAGAACCGATTTGGTTATGATACTCTGTTCAAGCTCTCGCATCTCTCTGTGCCCCAGCGCCGGCGCCACCAGCAGCACACGACTTACAATATCCGTTAAACGGGGAGACTATAGACTACATAATAGACAATATTAGTACACGTTTTATAAATACACGTTATGTACTAAATTATACTCACTCAACGTGAGATTTAACAGCCGCAGAGGTACCACGTACAACGTAACTGGACACGATGTCGTTCGTTACGATGGAATCTAAGTATCGTCGTGAAGTGACCCGCTCGGGGTGAGCGAATAAATGCAAAGTTCGGCGAGTGCGGGGCGTGCGGGGTGTGCGGGGCGCGCGGGGAGTGCGGGCGCGCCTCTCACTGCGAGAGCAGCTTCTGCAGCAGCGAGGCCTTAGCCGCCGCCGAGCCAGCCGCCGCCGCCGCCGCCCCCACCGCACGCGTCTCATCACCGCCCCCCGCCGCCGCCGCCACCGCCGCCGACCCCGCCTCCCCCGAGACCGCCTCCGTAGTATTCTGTGCAAAATAATACTGTAAGTACCTCATTCATGAACTTTTGGCAATCTCACGCATCGCATTGTCACCGTTTTCTCAGAGTAATTTATATAAAAATATAAAGTAAGTAGTTTTTAACTGGTCCTTGTATAATCAATGTCTACATTGTACTTTAATTCAAACGTTTATAAAATATAAAAAAAAATTAAATGAAATACATTGTAATTAATTATTTAATTACATTATATTGTAAGCATTCTGTGCTAGCTTGGCACTTTTTGGTGGCCAGTAGTGAGTATAAGGTCGCCCACTAACGCAATCTTATATAGGTATGTTTGAAAAACAATATGCAGGTAATCTTTTCGTATGGTTTTTTCATTAAATAAATCGCGGGAAGTGACATCGAATAATTTGTCAATATATTTTTAATTTAGAAATCTCTATTCACAAAACAATATGTTGATATTATAAAATAAAATATAAACATAATAAAAAGCCAAATTATATTTTATCACTACGACAGACAAACAAAATACTTGTTCAAATAAAACGCGTGATATTTAGGCTGAGTTAATGAATTAAAACATTTGTTTGCCTCCGTATCTAGCCGAAGTACTTTTAATTTTTGAAATGTATTTTCATGCAATTATTATAACCACTACTTCAATCCTAATAATATGGAATTAACTTTATCGTAGGTACTAGGTATGACAACATTTCAGCAGCAAACAATAAGCAAACTATTACAAAACACGATGAATTCAAATTTATATTTCAGAAATTCACAAAAAAACCTTCACCGCATTTATTTTTGTTGGGCATGCTTCGTAACCCGAACTTTCAACAGAAGCGTAGGTAATACTTTAAAAACTCCTAAAAAAGCATATGTCTATCATATAAATCAACTATCTATAAAGTACGTCTGATAAGATACGCTATAACTGAATAAAAACTGCCCAAAGTGACACAAAATGTCCGCTTACTAAACAAAACCAAAATCCCTGAGAAGTTAAGTCTTCTGTGAACATAAAATCAGACAGTTTTCAGCAAAATGTGCGAAACTAAATTGTGTAACTCAGACGCAGTTGTTGCATGTATAGAATGTTTGCTAGTTCAAGAAATATTAGACATCACATCACAAAAGCTTTCTGGAAAATTTTAGAAATGTACCATTGTTGAAACTTGCGCACTGTGCAAATATCGTCGATGATAGACGACGTACCCCGAAGCTACAGTAAATAAGTCGAAAGCGGAAAACGATGGCACATTTCTGTCAGCGACTAAGAACCAAGACGGCCGACTCGACAAACACGCAGAAGAGCAGACTCAAATACGTTATCATAGGTAGGTAGGTCTACAGAAAAATAATGAAAACCGATACAAAGTGTAGGTGTCGGGCTCAATCAGCGAATTGAAAGAGAGAAATGAGAAATGCGCAGTTGCCAAAAAAAATTACGGGCGGAGAGAGACCCCTTGCGCGGGGCTTCTATTTGGTGTTGCACAAGGTAAACTGATCTAACTTAACGCAACGTAACAACTTTACTATTTCGCATATTTGTACACTAATTGGAAAAATGAAATAAAAATAATTCTAAGCAATTTTAGTTAATCAATTCAGTTTTTAGGTTATTTATACAGGGTGACTGGTTGAACGATGGAAGCATATAAGTAGGTAAACAAGTAACCCGTGTACATTCCCTCTCGGTAAAAAAAATGAAAGTTATTTTGAAATACGTGTGATTTACACCTTTTTTTTGAAATGTGAAATTTCCGTAATTTTGCTTCTACTGTGCAAGGCGCATGTTATCTTCCTATCAGAGTCGTTGTCAGCTGTTGCGTACGCGTCACAGCGAGCGTAGTAAACGGTAAAAAAGGAGATGGACCTTTTAAAAATATAAAAAAATATAAAAAAAACAGGTGGTGGTTTTTTATGCTTAATGGAATGGGTATCGGCTTCTTATACACCTCCTTTAATGGGTCCGTTGTTCAACCAGTTACCCCCTCTCTAGGAGCCCCGCGCAGCGGCTTTCCGCGCACAATTTTTTTTCGGCAATCGTTTATTCTTCATTTCGCTCAATGAGCGAATTCGGTGATAGAGCTTAACACAATAACTAGTAGATGGTCATGTTCTCACGGCGGCGTGTCCCAAGCTTACCGGCGTGCTCTGTTGGGACTCCCACGAGCCCGGCGCCGCGCGCCCGCCCGCGCCGCCGCCACCTACGTATCACACACGCATACATTGCACTTATACTGTGACCGGCCACCACCGGCCACCGGCCACCGGCCACCGGCCCCACTCATCGTACGCTTATCAATTTTCCAATCACGTCTTTAGTACTAGTCAAAAGCACACGTTATCTATGACGATCGAGCGCCACTCGAGTAATTTGCCAATGGTTGCAGCAAAATAGACGAATTTTGGCACCCATTACTTTTTCGTCACTGTCTCGTTAACAAAAAATACATTCAATAACAAGTAAATTACCTTTTGGTCACTTTCTCATTCAAAATTTATAAATAGGTACATACTTTAAATAACGTAAAACAACATTATCAAACAGTTCAGTTGTTGCTGTGACTTTTGCCATTTTTTGCTACGGTAAGTCATCTTTGACAGCTGCGTTTCCATAAATACTGAGATAGAACGCGAAGTCTATCGTTTTCTGCGCTTAGCTTTATCTCGTCTCTGCGACGATGGAAGCTCAGTGCAAGTATCGTCGTTTACGAGAACAACTGATGATCTATAGTTGCAAGACTTCCTAAATATTCGAAATACTTTTGAAAATTTTGTTCAAATACTTAGATTTTCGAAAAGCTTCTAAAAACTACGTTCAAAATTTACTCTTTCGTGCTTTGTGGCAAGGAAAAGGCATATATGGCCATACAGCCTACACTGGAGGTAGACTTTCCTCAGTATTTCGTTCTTTATCCCATTTGAATACCCCGAAGTATTTCTTATTCGAGAATTTTTCAAAAGAAATATATCCAAGTTTTATTTGTGCATCTGTGGTTGGTACTGACCAGGCGCGGGCATGTCGTAGGTGATGAGCGTTTCGAGATCGGGGTGGTGGTGCAGGTCGGGCCGCGCGCGCGCGCCCACCACGGCGCGCAACTCGTTGCGCACGTACTCCGAGGTGCCGCCCACGCCCACCACGCCACTGTTGACCACGCCGCCGCCGCCACCTGTGTCAACGCGCGTCGATTGACTCGTGCGCAGATCTGGCAGGGTATAACAAGGTAACGTAAACATCTACTCATCAACACTGGACAACTTTCCCCGAGTAATTCGCAAAATTAATTCGTAACTCTCATAATCTAAATCGATATATAAACTTTGTATGGAATTTTACACAATTTCATGTTTGAAGTGCCCCCGCATAAATACTATCACACGTTTTTGTAACGTTCATGAACTTGGCTGATAACCTGAAGGGCCACAAATAGCAGAGCTGATTGCCACTTTGGACCGAAATGCTCCATAACAATTGCTTAGTAACATTGCATAACAGTAGCGTGGAATGTCTAATGAATATATTATTCATGAACCATTTTTATACCAACTTTGACGAGTTTATCATGAATCATATATGACCAAATTCATAAGCTATTTCAAGGGTCCTATTTTTTGATGTAGCCGAACGAATTAAATTTTAGTATATAGCCGACGATGGACGCGGGCAGCGCAGGACCGGTCCTCGTGGAAATCCTTGGGTGGAGGACTTGTCCAGCAGTGGACGTTTTTCGGCTGACGTGTAAGGTGCATCTTCAATATAAATATATATAAAAAACACATACCCTCTTAAGAAATAATAAAAGGGACATAATATGCAGGGTCCAAAGTCGCTATTGTATGATGGCACCTGTTATCTTTGCTTTGAAGATGGACTATATCAACACGGTAAGACTAACAATAGTCACAACATGTAATTAAGATAGTTTTCACTATACGGTTGCTCGGTACGTGGTACTTTTTATGGCAGTAAACACTAAATATGTCTAGAAAACTAATTTTACGGCACTAGTGCATTTTATTTTACAAATTCGTCGCAACGGAGCAACGAATTTAAGTGATTTTTGTATAGAATTGGTTGACGGGTGTGGGAAGTGACGTACACTGCTAATCAGAATAGCCCGATATAGTACCTGAGGGATCTGGAGAAAACTCACTCCACTCAAGCGGCTCGCGCACCACTCACCTTCAAAGACAGTCATAAAAACGATGTCCACGCGGGCGAAGCCGCGGGCAAAAACTAGTGAATAAAATAAATTAAGCAATAATTTTACTAAACTGATGAAATTATTAAAACTGTAGTGAATAACTTAGATTTTAAGTGTTACATCTTTTTATTTATCGCAAAAACAGAATATCTCAGGAAAATGATCTAATAATCACTTATGAAATTGCCGATTGGATGAAAAATGTTTTGAAAAAATTGTCATTATATGATTATGATGATGGTTTTTTTTATTTAGTTAATTTTTAAAAAAACTCTCAAGTTATATAAAAACTGGCATTTTGCTTTAAAAATTGAAGCGGCAATTTCATAGGTAAAGTTAGACAAGTTCATAGGTATAGGTAACATTCGCGTATCAGAAATACTCTCATTAATTATTATTACCAATTCTACCGGTTAGGCCTAGCCCACGATGCGACAACAGATAAAATATGTGCAAAATTTGTAAAAAAACATCGCCATTCTAAAACATATTTGGAATTCTATGCAAATATTGCATTTGCGGCAAAATAAACGCAGAAATTATATTGAGTGCATCCCATCTGGCCCGGTGACTTTGGCCCGGCGCCGGGCCACATGGGAAAAAAGTTTTAACTGGCCCGTTGATGTATTTATCGGGCCAGATGACACAGATCAAGTGCCATCGTCCTCGGTAAGGGGAGAAAAGAGGATACGCCATTGTGCAAAATTCTTGAGATGAGAACCTGGCCTCTATTTGTTACCAACAATAAACTACGCATGCGTAGTGCATAGTTACATACCACGATGACCCTCCATTTCTCGTCAAACTCTGCATTGAGTTTTTGATGTAAATACGAGCTTTTAAGTTATGAAGTGTATAAAATCCGCCCAATATTTTCAATGGGGCGCATTTTGACAAAAATTTGATTATGAGGCCATAATATCGATTACCCATTTTTTTTTTCTATTACTATTCTAATTTTATTCAACCTGTTATTTTTTCAAAAACGTAGGATACGCAGGCGAAAAAAGGTAAACGGCGAAATAATTTAACGGCTAAGTAGGCTTTCTTAATTTAGGAGTAATGGTTGACCAGCTAAAGGGGATTCTCTACCTAACTGGCGCCGCCATCGCGATCGGTTAAAAAATAATCTCGCTGAGTACATACTTTAACGGAAATTCTCGTCGACACGAATGATGTTGAGTTGAGAGTTTCTAAACAAACTGCAGTAGGTACCTATTCTTAACACTCATTGTTGAAAATTATCTTTAAACTATGTATTCAGTGAGCCCCTCTTACATCTTAATGTGCAGTCGGATTTTTAAAAAGTTCATGGATTTTTCCATACAATATTTTCTATACCAACTGCAAAGAAAATGTTTTGAAAAGACCACGGAACACTACTTTGCGCGTGGACGGACACGCACATGGTCACGTTTTAATTTATTAAATAGCTCACGCGCTACTTGACTGGGAAGTAGAAACAGACTGATCCAAACATAATTAGATGCAGAACCATACTTCTAAAATTATTTACTAATTTTTACATATTGCGAAAATAACTGTAACAAATCGTGGACCTGCCCAGTAATAAAATGCTTAATCTTTTGTTATGCAAAATCGGTAAGCCCTTGGCATAAATCACTTTACGATATCAATATTAGTAAATAATTTTAGCTATTGGACAAGATTCATTCAAGTTTTATAAGAAAATTTGGAAGTTATAAAAGCCAGTTAAATTGGAAGCTTTTAGGAGTTTTTGTACATGCAGAGCGTAGTATAAAGATACAATAGTAAATTAAAATAACAACCACTACCGCGAATCATCATTCTTACCTTCCTCCATTCCACATAAGATAAACTCGACAAATTTGTACAAATTAATATAAAAAAGTTTGTATTTTCAGAAACCACTGACATTTAATGGATAACACAATAATACTCGTAAATAATCCACAAAGATAATTTAAAAAAATGCAGAGATCGTCATTAATTGGGACTTTGATACAATTAATCAACTAACAACATGTTCGTGATGTGAAGCCAAATCGCTTCAGACTACTCATTGGTTAGTCTTGCGAGGAGATGTTGTCGCGTCGGTGCATAATGTACAATCAGCCAGCTTGACGATGTAAACCCTGAAGTTATTGCAGTACTCACAGGGCATCTGCTGGTCGAGGGGCGCGGGCGGAGGGGTGGGATGGGTGGGGTGCGCGGGGTGCGGGTGCAGCGGCGGCAGGTGCTGCAGGCGGCGCGCGTACTCGCCGCAGTAGCCCGCGCCCGCGCCCGCGCCCGCGCCGCCCTCCTCGTAGTAGCCGCCCACTGCCAACCACGCCGTGTTATAAACCCGCTACCACCACTATATTAGTTCACCTCATACACCTACCTAATTTGAAGATGTTACCGCTTCGTTATCCTCGATACCGCGCCTGAATGCTTTCCATTCGAATAGGATGAAACGCACTCTTTTGTGTACATCTATTTCGTGACAGAACTTTAACAGGCAATATAAAAACAAAGTCAGACATACGTCTCTAAATGAAAAAGATGGAGTAGACATGCGTTTTATCCTAGCAATCTAAGAGCGTCGACCGCCTTCGAGCGTTTCATTCTACCTCTTGATTTTTAAGACTCGTAATAGGGAAGCCATGCAATTAGTTTACAATTTCAAAACGAGAATGTTTCGCTCTCGAAACTTTTAGATAATTGTAAAGGCTACATTTCTAACAAGTCTACGATTCATGCTGAAGAATATTTCGTATAAGAAGGCATGCTTCGTTTAAAACAAAATCGAGTTCAAAGTTCTAATCTAGGTCTATCATATAAGAGGATTATATAATTTGGATATAGGCATACCATACAAAAGAATTGTTGGATCAGACTGAACATCATTTGGAAAGATAGTATGTTTCATTACAAATTGAATCAAAAGTTTTACGTACCCTTCAAACTCTCTAGCAATTTCAAAGATCAAAGGAAAAAACAAGATGATAATTATAACGTAACTCTTCACAACTTCTGATATGCTTGTAATTAATGTAATAATCAAACGTGCCTTGCTTAGACTACAGCTTGTGTTAGAGCTACACAGGATATTTAAATAGCTAGGACGGGATTTCGTGTAGGGCAAGTGTAGGGACTAAGATGGATATCTAAAGAGTCTTCTTATTTATGTGTAATTTTAAGTGTGAATAGATTAAATAATGCAAAGGCAGAAAGGATAACCATATCGTTATAAGATGATAATTATAACGTAACTCTTCACAACTTCTGATATGCTTGTAATTAATGTAATAATCAAACGTGCCTTGCTTAGACTACAGCTTGTGTTAGAGCTACACAGGATATTTAAATAGCTAGGACGGGATTTCGTGTAGGGCAAGTGTAGGGACTAAGATGGATATCTAAAGAGTCTTCTTATTTATGTGTAATTTTAAGTGTGAATAGATTAAATAATGCAAAGGCAGAAAGGATAACCATATCAGAATATTAAAACATGTATATATTACTGTTTTAATGAAAAGAGTGAACAGGTCTTATTCGTTCTGAAAGGCGTATGTGTATATTGTATAATGTGCGTGGCCAGTGTAGGGATTAATATATCTAAAGAGTCTTCTTAATAATGTGTAATTTTAAATGTGATAAATAATAAAGGCAGAAAGGATAACCACATCAGAATTTTAAAACATATATGTTTATTTTTTTAAGAACGGAATAAACAAAGGTATCTATTTGAATAGGTCTTATTTGTTCTGAAAGGTGTGTGTGTGTGTATCATGTGCGTGTAAGTGGATGGTACGTACCGGCATGGGGGCGCGGCGCGCGGTGGTAGGGGGGCGTGAGCGGGGTGTGCAGCGCCGCGGGGGAGGGCGGGGGCGCCGCGGGCGCAGCTCCCGCGCCCATGCCCGCGCCCGCGTACGTGCTCGCACCTGGGCCCTGCACAACACAGTCACGGTACGTTACATGCCATTATAAGTTCCAGGCAGTTTGGCGTTGACTAGCCACATGGTACAATAATATACTCCGCCTGGTACTCTCTTCCGAGACTCGCGAAACACGTGACTGACACAGGCCTACGTCAGCGCTATCCTGTGTTACCGTTAGTGTAAACAGAATAACCCGAACGTCTGAAATGTCTATCGTGAATCGGAAGATATTGGTAACGAATAATTAAAAATGACGTGTTGTAAAATTTAAGATAGAATATATATAAATGAAAATTATAAAATTACAAAGAAATATTTGAACATATTTTAACTATGTAACCATAGATATAATTTACACATGTAACATGCTATGTTGAAATAAAGTGGCAATTTTATTGTGACGTAGGCTTGTGTCACTCTGGAAAGAGAAGATCAGTTTTTTTAGACCATGACTAGCCAAATAACAATCTGCGCGATACATGTTGGCCTACCCAAATATCGAATGAATTGAGACAAAAGGTAAAAAGAATTTGTGTCTTAAATGCTGAAGGTCTGAATAAGATAAGATTCTTTAAAACCACTGTCCCGCCAATACAAAACTGACAAATTCTATTTCAGACCTTGGAAGTAGATAGCTAAATAAAAACATAATACGTAAAATAAATCTGTATTTAAGAAATATATCGATGCTTGTAAATAAAACCCCAAAATTGTACTCACACTTAGTTGCCGACTTAACATCGGGTTTTGTTGCGACGAAGTTATTTTATTTGTACCATAGTTGGGACCCATCTGACCTGAAAATGAAACATTTTATTGAGTATTTATAAACAGCAGACTTTGAAAGCATCATAGGAACTAACGAATGTCAACACGTCTCATTACATAATACAATAGCAAATAGAATTTAATTAAAATCTATGTTTCAATAAAGTTGCTCGAAAAGTGGCCTTTTATAATTATGTCAGTCAAGTGTCCGCAAAATTGATTTTACCGCACCTGTGCTTTTAACTTTACCACTTTTTTTTATTTTTCACATTTAACTTGCTTAATTTCAAGTTCAATTGCGCATGCATGCCTCTTGTACGCTAGTAATAATAGATCATCTTTGCCTCTTGGCTGTGAACTTCACATAGCAACCATCTAACAAAATTGAATTAGATGTTGAAATTGAACAACTGTAGTAAGACGTATATCCGAGCGAGAGGGACAACGATATAGTGTTGCTATAGTTAGTGGCAAAATACTAAGGGGCATAAAATGTATGCAAACCAATGTAAATGAAATGTTTAACCGCCTCCGTAGCTCAGAGGGTTTACACAGGAGGTCGCGGGTTCGATTCCCGGCGGGGTCAATTGTAAAACTCGGTTTGATTGGTGGTAGGGCATTTTATAAGCCCGCCTGGCTAGCTACCACCATCTTATCCATGTCTTGCCGCCAAGTATCAATGTTGATATCATTGGTATTTTCCGGCATGAAGATAAGATAGCCAGTTCCCCATTGCGTTGGGGAATCTTGGTAAGCCCGCTTCCATCTTCGGCAACATCGTCACTTACCACCAGGTGGTTGTTGTCAAGGGTATACCAATTGTCAATGTACGGGGTTGAGTCCGTAACAAAAATACTGATACTGATTTTTGGTAAAACTGTATATTGAAATTGTATAAAATGTTAAAAACTAAATGAATTGATGAAACTGATAGGAGTACGCGCGGCGCGCTTGATGGCCAAAAACGAACTGAATTGTAGAAATAATGAGTAATTGAGATGTTTATGAAGCATTTTTGCGTTGTACGCGCTTGCTCGTACAGTGAATAAAAAATAATAAAATATATACATTACTTACTGGCAGGGTGATAGAGGTGGTGGTAGTCGGTGCGGGTGAGCGAGACGTTGGGCGGCGTGGCGGACACCAGCGCGCTGATCGTCGAGCCCAGGTCCGACTGCGGCTGCTCCGCCGCCTGTCGGCACAACATGCCGCGTTACTCATCACAACACATCAAACACCACCAATTACTACGCAACGGCGAGGCCAACGATGTTTGAACACTCTCTTTTGATAGAACCTGTCCATAATACACGGTGTTAGGCATAATATAAATTAAAAACGAGGAATTAAATGTCCTTCATAACAGTTTGAGCTAGGTTATTTACTGACTCAGTGGCTCAGTGGTTAGTGCTCTTGACTGCTGATCCGTAAGTTGTGAGTTCGATCCCCACCCAGGGCAAACATTTTGTGTGATGAGCAGATTTGTTTGCTCTGTGTCTGGGTGTTAAATATCTATATATGTATGTATTTAAACGTATATAAGTATGTATATCAGTCTCTGGTTCCCATAACACAGGGAATCCTACTTTGGGGCCAGATGACCATGTGTGATTTGTCCAAGAATATTTATTTATTATTAGTCACATAATTTCTATAACACATATAGAGACGGAAATCTCTTTTAACGGCTCGAAGGAAAAGTGGAGTGAAGTAACAGATTCAAAGACGTAGCTGATAAAATCAAACTGTATATCTGGCTCACTCTCACTACAGCAACCTATGAGAGTGAGTATGCCATATCGAGTATGCGAATATCGCGCTCGCCGCAGTCGCCAGGCCTCTGAGCAGGCGTGCTCACCTCAGGCGACACGAGCAGCTGTTGCGAGCGCTGCATCTGCAGCAGGCGCGCGCGGTGCTGCTCGGCCACGGCGCGCGCGCGCTGCTCGCCGCCCGCGAACATCGCGCTCGCCGTCGCCAGGCTGCTGCTGTTGCCGCTCATGTTGCTTATGCTGCCCTGTATTATCACACACCAGTATGTATAAACTTGCTTTCCTCATCAGGCAGCCGCCGTCTATCTCCAGGATAGCACCGTTAATGCACACACGATAAGAGAGAGAGTAAGACTTGCCAAAATGGCCCTAACCTCATAAAAGGGTATAATTTCCAATTTAAATGAAACTAACACGTTATTTAATCACATATCGACATTTGCTCTTCGTGCTATTTTTTCTAGGAAATAAAAATGCTTGCTTTCTTAAAAAATCCAAAAATCTTGTCGGCAAACCGCAGTACTTACTGGACTTTGTGTAGGATACACGGGCGGTGCGCCCGGACTCGAGGGGGCGGGGCTTTTGGACGCCGTCTCGCACTGCATCAGACTCTGCCGTATGGCGTTTATCATGGCGTTCTTCTCTTTTACACCCTGAAACAACAAGTTCAGGTTGATAAGAGGGTCTTCTTGCTAACGCCTTGAACTAAACAACAAGGGTCATTTCCTCGACGCTTGACCACACACTGATAACAAAAGGTGCGTAAAAAGCTAGACGTGTTGGAGCTGTGAAATATTCCCAATAAAAATATACACTGGCTATAGATCATAGATAGAGAAGTTTAACTTTTTAATGCAGGTTTCCTTTAGAAAGGCCGTACGATAAAAATATAAGGCTCGCGCACTGCGCACCCTCGAAAAGTCATAGAAAAGTTGTCGACGCGAGTGAAGCCGCGGGAAACAGCTAGTGAGAGTATATAAGCCTAGATTTATTGGACAGCATTTTCCAATTGACAATAAAATTAATTTTCTATCGTGTGATCTAGAATTTAATGATAATTAAACTGTAGTAACAAAATTGAATACAAATGGCGCCAGGTAGTCTAATTATAGAAAAACCTTAACATTTCCATTTGTGAAAATAACGAGTCGCCGGTAACTTTATAGTTCGATTAGCACTCTAGCGCCGCCAATAGAAATAAATAATTTACTCATATACTCAATACTTTTAACTCTCCTTATGTTACGTGTTGTAAAAACTTGGCAAATAATAAAAATGAAATAATTATTTTTTAGGTCTCATTCAATACGAAGCCACGCATCACAAAAATAGAGTTAAAAAATATCTGCAAAGGCGCAGTATATGTAAAGTTACTGGCGAGTATCACTATAAGTGGAAATATTTAGGTAACTCTATTATTTCACTCACTAGCGCCATCTAGTTCTTTGCATTACAAATAAAATTAAATAATATAAATTGCACTCACCGCATAGTCGGGCCTGATCTGCCTGTTGGAGTCGATGTCGAGCAGCACGCTGACGTCAGCGGGCGGCCGGTCGGGCATGTTGTCGATCACCTCGTCCAGTATGTCGGACAGCGTCTGGTCACTGGGCGTCTCCGAGTCGCCACCCCCGCCGCCCGCGCCGCCCCCCTGCGCCCCCGCCTGCGTGCGCAGATTACCGCTTCTGTATATAACAAGAAAACACGTTATAGAGGTGACATCATATTGCAAATAAATAAAGTACATTTTTACTAAAAAAAAATGTTTAATACCTAATTTAAAGAAAAGAGCAATATACAAAATTTACTTCATCATCATATCAGCCGATAGACGTCCAGTTGTCCACTGCTGGAGAAAGGTCTCTCCAAGGATTTCCACAATGACCGGTCCACAATGAGCGGCTTGTAGATACTTAAATATTTATAACAAGCTTTTGCCGTCACATCGTTTTTATGAGTGTCTTTGAGAGTGAATGGTGCGCGAGCCGCAGCGGCTCGCGCGCGTGTACATGAGTTTTCTCCAGATCCCTCAGGAACTATACCAGTCTATTCTGATTAGCAGTCAATGTCACTTCCCACCCCCTCAACCAATTCTTTACAAAAAAGCACTTCAATCCGTTGCTCCGTTGCAACGCCGATGTGCGCGAGCGTGGTAATGAGTTTTCCCCGGATCCCTTAGGAACTGTCAGGATATGCTAATTAGTAAATTATTTCATTGCCCAACCATCTTTGTGTTTCGTTGCGATGTTAAGGAATTTAACCAAAAAAGAGTATTTTTTCAGTTCCCTCAGGACCTGCATCGGACTGCTATTTTCACGGGATAAAAAGTAGCCTATGTCCCTCCCAGTGACACAGGCTACCTGCATACCAAATTAAATTTCATCAAGATTGGTCGAGGTGTTGAAGCGTAAAAGGTAACAAACGAACACATTTTCACATTTATAATATTAGTAAGCGTCGGTGGCGTAATGGCAAGGGCGTCGTGGTTCGAAACCTGCCACGTACCAATGTGTTCTCGAATTTCGATTTCATATGTACGTTTATCCGACGCTCTTACCGTGAAGGAAAACATCGTGAGGAAACCTGCACACGCCTGTGGAGAAACTCGCAGGTTGTGTGTGAAGTCGACCAACCCGCACTGGGCCCGCGTGGTCGACTAAGGCCCGATCGCCCTAATTCAGGGTAGACTCGAGCCTCTCGGTGGGGATGTATATGAGCTGATATGATGAAGGATATTTTATCAGATAATCAGCCGTGTTCCGAATACCTGGTACCAGGGACTGTATACCGGTATGAATATGGGTACCGCTCGCATCCTCCGCCTCGCGCTCCAGTGCATATAATTTCAGTACAGAAAAAAAAGTGTTAAATAACTGCAGAAAGAGAAAATATCAGTACCGAAATTAGTTCGGTTCGGACGCTAACAATAAGGAGTCAGAACTGACTTTAAATAATAAGCATTTTCGCGCGCGCTTCCCTGCAGCATCATCTGCAGGTGTTTGGTCATCTCTAAGCCGGGGGCCGGGACCAGCAGACACTGAAACTTCATTGTACTCACGAGTTGTACGGCGCAATAGCGTAGTGCGGCGGCTGGGACGGCTGCGGAGTGTAGGGCCCGCGCGCGCCGCCCTGCAGCACCATCTGCAGGTGGCTGGGCAGCCCTTCGCCGGGGGACGTCGACACTGGAACTCCACCTCCATTCACGTTGCTTGCTCGACTCCTGAACGTGAACAGAACAATTATCGCAGGTTAAACACATACCAACAAAAATAATTCAACTTGTCAGTTGTACCTACAAGAATAATTCAACTCGTCAGTTTTACCTTCATAAATAATTCAACTCGTCAGTTTTACCTACAAAAATAATTCAACTCGTCAGTTTTACCTTCATAAATAATTTAACTCGTCAGTTTTACCTACAAAAATAATTCTACTCGTCAGTTTTACCTTCATAAATAAGTCAACTCGTCAGTTTTACCTACAAAAATAATTCAACTCGTTAGTTTTACCTTCATAAATAATTCAACTCGTCAGTTTTACCTACAAAAATAATTCAACTCGTCAGTTTTACCTTCATAAATAATTCAACTCGTCAGTTTTACCTTCATAAATAATTCAACGCGTCAGTTTTACCTACAAAAATAATTCAACTCGTCAGTTTTACCTTCATAAATAATTCAACTCGTCAGTTTTACCTTCATAAATAATTCAACTCGTCAGTTTTACCTCAAAAATAATTCAATTCGTCACTTTTACCTACAAAAATAATTCAACTCATCAGTTTCGTTTGCGCAGCACAGCGCAGATGGATATCAACAGATATCAACCGCTTAAGAGGATTGTGTAGCTGCGACTTTTCATACAAACGGCGTTAACGATTTTCACCTCTTAAATGTTAACCGATTTGGACCAATTTTTGATAGTATGTCATTCAGAACAAAAGCTAGGATTAAACGTTTCGTTTTTTTATTACCGATTATAAAAAACAAAAAATGGCCGAAATTAGTTTTATATGAAAACACGTGAACGACAATAAAATTAAACTTATTAACAATATCGAAAAAACAAAAACGTATAGGCCTAGCTTTTGTTTGACTGACAACCTATCAAAAATTGGTCCAAATCGGTTAAAATTTATGAGGTGAAAATCGTTAACGCCGTTTCTATGAAAAGTCGCATCTTCACAATCCTCGTAACTTTATTTACAAGCGCTATTGACAATATTTTACACCATGTAGACCTTACTCGTTTCGTTTACACTATAGCTCGCAAAATAATACTTTGTTTTCCACGCTAATAAAATTGGTTTACTACGCCGCTACAGCGGGCAGCCAAATATTTGAGATCTAACTGTAATCATGTCAAATGTTATAATTTCTCGAGTGGCGACTGCGTACCGGAAGACGTAGCGTAGGCGGGCCTCCCACGTGTATTGATCGACGAACTGGTGAAGGTCGCGGTAAGCCGCTGGATGCGGGTAGCGGAAGACTGGTCGTTGTGGAAATCCTTGGAAAAGGTCTTTGATTACGTCCTTTTGCAGATACAGGTAATGATGATGATAATAGCAAGAGATCGAAATAATAATCCACTAATGATGGCGCAAGATTTCACCGTGCGAAATAATCCTTGGTAAAAAAGCCATTTTACAAGGCCACATTTGACATTTCATCAAACTAACCTTGCAACGGCAGCCACACATTATTATTTATTTTATGAATTGGACAAATTACTGTACTGCACAGTTGGACAACTTTTTTCAACTAATTAAGAAGATATTTCATTTAATAACGAAAAAGAAGACAATTTTACGATTTACTTTGACTAATAAACAAAATAAATAATAGGGGATCGGAATGCATCAAAAATAAATTCTGAAAAATTATTTCCTAAATTGCTCTCCTCTTGAAGTTTCAAAAACCTTACTCGTTTTGTTTTTCTATTAAGTCTTAAATTTTTAATTGATCAAATTCACAAAATAAGTTCGTCAATGACGTTAAAAAATCTATGACGTCACTTGTGGGTATTTCAAACATTATTAGAACAAAATTTCGTTTTTGACAGATCATAAAAAGTAACTCAAATGACTAGCAGTCCGATCCCCTATTTTTGTTCTAAAAAACTGGATAACGTTAAAAGGTTATTACTGTGTATCCGTATTCTTTTTAAACACTAGGAATGTTACCAAAAAAATCGAACGTTCATAGGTTTATTTTAGTATTTTTGTATTGTTTTCATCTATAATTTTGCTTCAAAAGTGATGCGTTTTTAATTGGAAACGGTACAAATGTTAAAAACCGACTTCAATCGCAACAATCAAGTACAAAGCATTTTTTTTTTCAATTTCTTAAAAAGGCCATAACCGATTTTGATAAAATTTATATGGGACCAACTTGGCAGCATGGGTTATCGAATAAAAAAACATCACCAAATCGGTTTATGAATGACGGAGTTCCGAGATAACATTAAAAAAAACGATTAAAAATAGTCTGGTGCACGTGAGCAATATGAAGAACAATAAAATGAAGAATGAAGTAACAGGGATTCCAATGAAACTAATTTGAAGAAAAATACAAGTTCTTCAAGAAAACCGTAGCGATTCATTCAATCTACTCGATAATTTTAAGCAAGTCGTCACCTCACTATGAAGCTTATACTGACATAATGCCAAATGTGATCTATTAAGATGGCCTCACTTTAGATTGGTTTCCCCCGTTTCCCCGCGCTACTAAAATTGCTTGCACAAATACAATGGGACGTCAAATGTTCGAAGTCAAACTGTAACTTTGCTACAATAAGTATCAGTAGGACCAAATTGTAGCACTTACATACCTGGGAGTTTTAATCTCAAACAGCGGCTGCATAGATGAAGTAAAACGACCTAGCGCGATATCAAGAACTATATAACGAAGAAGAATATAATAGAATATATAAGAACGATAGAAGAATGACAACATCACCAGAGCCACCAAGATCCGGCTAGTGTGAACGCTTACATTCCCCATATATTTGTACGCTGCAGAGATATGGACGTTACAAGACATTGAGAAGAAGATGATAGAAATTTGGTGTAAGAGAACAAAGCTTCGAGTACCATGGACAAAGTTTCGCACCAATACCTCCTTATTGCAGGAACTCGGCATTAAACTGCACCAATCAACTTTTGGTACAAACTCGCGTACAGGAACTATTCGGACACATCTCGAGGCAAAACAATGACACAATAGAGCGACTTGTCGTACCACGCGGACGGTCTCCGATGCGATGGACTTACTTGACGTATTGTCCTAAGTCAGGTGGGGCAGAAGGCACCCACAGTGCTCCGCCAATGCGTTCTGTCTTGGGCTACGCGCTTTACATCAGGCCATGACAACCCGATCGTCTTCAGATCCGCCACCACTGAGCGCCGCCAGGATCGTTTAGAACGACCACGCTTTCTCTTTCCTTGTGGGGTCCAATCTAGCGCTTGTCGAGGTATGTGGGTAGGGTCGAGGTATCCGATGGACCGAACAAAAAAAGACCATGGTGGGCGGCCCCGTGAATGAGTGCTCAAATGGCGAGACATCTCGATCTACATCTGCCGTCCACGACACTACTACTACGTGTTCACCACGAGTGAGATGATGAGAATTAAATCATACTTACTGCGCAGTGAGCATGTTAGAGAGCGCGGAATGGTGGTGCCTCGGCTGCTGGCTCAGCTGCTGCTGGTTGTGCTGCGGCTGCGGCTGCGCCTGCGAGTGCGGAGGCGGCGGCGGGTGGCGCTGCCGGTGCGCCGGCCCGTACGCGCGCAGGATGGGGTTGGGCAGCGGCAGCGGCGTCCGCGGAGACGTCTGCTGTCTCGCCAGGAGGGAGACTAGTATCTGGTTTTTTTGGCAAAGGGGGCTCATGCCCGCGCTACTGGTGGACGGGCTGGTCGCTGTTGAGGACGGCGCTGAAGATGCGGCTGTCACTGCGCTCGAGGTCACCTGGTGACAATGGAGTTACAGTTATTGTATTGAAACAATATAGCACACATGGATCACATAATTACAATATGTGTTGAAAACTTCTTGGTAAATTCCATCGTACGGCCGATGAGGGTGCATGTAAGCAATCTTTTTCGCTCTAGCGAATGATGTGTCTGTGCGACAGAAAGAGGTAGAATGCTGTTGCATACGGATACACAAAGTAACCTAGCAAAAGTTACACATGTTGTATTTTTGTTTGTTTGTTTTTTTACGTTGAATACCTTGAAAAATCAAGGGGGATCCCCATACAAGAAATTTCACGTTGATATTTGTTTTTACTTTAATTTTATCGTAATACCGGGTACAAGCGTCGAACTTGGTGAGATTATAGTGCAAACTCTAAATTAGACAACACAAAAACCCGGCCAAAAGCGATCGTATTCGCGCACCGAGGGTTCTGTAACACCACACCACTCTACAAAAGTTAACAGTGATACCTTTTCATTTCAAATAAAATACATCAACGCGAGGGACAGAATAATGCTTTTTATCTCATTCAGTTCGGACTTCTTCGCGCGAAGTACGACTCACACCTGGTCGGTTTTTTTTATTCACAATTGGTAAACCCTTGACAACATCTCACCTGGTGGTAAGTGACGATGTTGCCGAAGATAGAGGCGGGCTTACCAAGATTCCCCAACGCAATGGGGAACTGGCTATCTCATCTTCATGCCGGAACACACCAATGACATCAACATTGATATTTGGCGGCAAGTCTTGGATAAGATGGTGGTAGCTAGCCAGGCGGGCTTGGAAAATGCCCTACCACCAACCAAGCCGAGTCTTACAATTAACCCCGCCGGGAATCGACCCGCGACCTCCTGTGTAAAGCCAGTGAACTTTGCCTCTGGGCTACGGAGGCGGTTAATTTTTTTTTTTTTTTTTAATTTAGATTAGTTTTATATTCACACCAAGTTTCACGCTTGTGTGCATTATCGTTTTCACAATAGAGCAAAAACAAAAACCTTAAAAAAAACACGATTCTTGTATGGGGACCCCCTTAATTTTTTTTTCTATTTTTTGTTAGTAAATCCCCCATAATAACACATATTCTGTGAAAATTTACCTGGCTATCTACCATGGTTAATAAGATACAGCCTTTTAAAAGTCGTACACATTACGGACGGATATCATAAAAATAATTCCGATCTAAATTAAAGAAACCCTTTTTAATTTATTTTAGCAAGGAGCAAAACATATAATTATGTAAATTAAGTGGCGGTACGGAACCCTTAGTGCGCGAATCCAACTCGCACTTGGACGATTTTTTTTTAATCTGATCATGGGGAGTCTATTGCTACTGAGAAGACCGGCAGTGGCGAGAGTGGGCTCAAGCCTCGCTAATGCTCAGAACTTACTCGATTGTAATTGGTAGAGTGACCATGACTCTCAGGCAATTCCATTGATTACACTGTGCATCAAGTAAAAAGAGCGCTGGGTGCAGTATCGGGGAAAGGTTGGTGAATGCTTTAAGTTTCACATATTAGGGCTAAAATTGTTTGCGCGCCGCCAACGGCCCGTTTTTTTTTTTACTTGACGCGCGGTATACTTGTGGGTTTTCATTCAGGCGTGCCTAGTTTGGCAGCGGCGCGGCGGCGGGCCTGGCCTTGTCGTCGAGCTTCCTCTTGAGGACAGGCATTAAAGACCAAGACCTCCCCCCTCATAGCCTGCGCCGTTACTACTGTACCTCGTAACTGGTACTCTGCAAGGCGAGTGCCTCGTGGAAGAGAACCACTACCTACTGTCCAGGTAGGTCCCGGAGCTGTAGGCGCGCTCACCTCCCGCGGCTTGTGTCTTGACGGCAAGACCTACCGTAACTGGTCCTTGTCTTCACCTTATGGTGTTGGCAGGAATAGCGGCCCCCGCTGTTATGCCCTAGGGTAGGTAAGTGGGGACGCTATATCATAAACCTGGAAGTCTAGCGTATCTGGTAGATGTGCGAGAGGGCATGTACCTCGTAACTGGTCCTTGTCTTCACCTTATGGTGTTGGCAGGAATAGCGGCCCTCACTATATGACCTTGCTGTCGGTGAGTGGGGACGCTATATCATAAACCTGGTAGTTTAGCGTATCTGGTAGATATACGAGAAGGCATGTACCTCAATGGGATAGTAGAGAAGCAAGCAAACATTGATTGATTACGTGTTGTTTTTCATGTTATCGTCGAGCTTCTTGAAACCGGCGAGCCGCTCGGTGTAGGTCACCGCCCCTCGCCTCTACCGTTGCTACTTTACGCCGACAGAATAGCAGAGTAACAAGCAAACATTGATTGATTATGATTACCTGTTGATTTTCAGGCGTGGCTCGTTTGGCAGCGGCGGCGGGCGCGCCCTTGTCGTCGAGCTTCCTCTTGAGGCCGGCGCCGGCGAGCCGCTCGAGGTAGGCGTCGGAGTCGGAGCTGCGCGCGCCGCCTCCTCCCCCCGCGCCGTTGCTGCTGGAGAGCAGTTGAGACAGCAGCGCGCTCGGCTGCGACGGACCGCCTCCCCGCCTCTCATCGCTCTCCTCCTCCGTCTTCTCGTTTAGTATCTGTATGGAATACATTACAAATAGTGAGATCCAAGTTATATGAAACGCACGTCTAAGCTCGATAATTAGTTTCTGTATATTATATCCAGGGAAGCAATGTCTTTCCACGGCTCGACGGAGAAGAGAGGTCAAGTAATAGATTCTATGACGAGACTGACAAAAATAAGATGAATGAAAATTACACTACAATGATTGTATTTGTCTTTCACTACAGAAATGTATGCGGAGTATGACGTAAGCCTGATAAAGGAGACATAGAATATCCCTCTGGAGATATACAGGGTGCAAAATAATTGGTGTAGGACCTGTTAACTGAGGCTTCTACTCATCATACTGAACAACTTTCCTCAAGAAACTACTAGTCAATTCTCAAAAAAAAAATTGGACCCTCCATACTAAAATGCACAAAATTGGTCGATCAGCTGATCGATTTGTATGAAGAGTAAATTTTTTTTTGCGTTTTCAGCAAAGTCGTTGAACAAAAGTTGTTCAGTATGATGAGTAGAAGGCCCAGTTAACGGGACCTACACCAATTTTGTTACACCCTGTATAAACCCACTGAAGCTCTCTTGAAGCTAGAAAAGATACAAGTAAGATAGTTAGGGTAAATAAACGCCACATATTGAAGCGTATGCGGCGGCGGCGCACCCTCCGACTACGCCGTTGCACACACACAAGAAGTTGATTAAGGAGGGAGGGGCAGGGTTCTTTTAAGTATAAAAATCCACTAAAACCGGCTATAAAATCTATTATCTATTAAAACTGGCTATAAAAATATTGAAAAATATGGAAGATAGAAAGTGTGTTATCGATGATCGGAGTAGGAATGACAATTTCAAAAACAAACAAAATAACAAAAAGATGATATAAAAGCAGGTTGAAAATGAAAAATAAGATTGAATTCGTCACACGTATACTTAAATACTACTGGAGCAGTAATTTTAGAAGTAGCTGAGTGGACTCACCTTTAACAACACATCGGAGTTGTTGTGATGGGCTTGCTGCATGTGGGAGGTAGCTGCGGAGTGCGAGGGGAGCGGCGGATGGGGCGGGTGTGGGGGCGGGCGCGCGTGCGCCTGCGCCGAGTGCAGCGGCGACTGCGGCGTGTGCGGTGTGTGCGGCGTGTGCGGCGTGTGCGGCGCCGACGTCTCGCTGCACGCGCCGTCCTCGTCCTCCTGCTTCAGCAGGTCCTTTAATATGTTGTTCGAGTTAGCCTCCTGCGGCTTCTTGCTGAGCAGCGATCGCAACCGGTTCGGCTCCTCCATGGCCGGCGGCGGTGTCTCGACGGGCGTCAGCGGAGTGCGCACGGGCACCTCCTGACTTTCCTTGCGTTCCCTGCTCTCCTCCGACATCTCCCCCAGCTGGAAGTGCGACCACGTCTCCAGGTCGAACTCGTTCATCGAGAATTGGGCGTCGGCGGGGCTGAGCGCGCGGTAGGATTCGCCGTTGACGACGGAAGTCATGAGCGGGCCGCCGACGGGCGGGGGGCGCGGGGCGCTAACCTCCACCAGGTCGGCGTCCTCATCGCTCAGGACGCTGTGCGTAGACATGATAAAGTCCGACTCGCCGGAAGTGGGCTTGGCCCTGAAGAGGCGCGAGCGCGCGCTCACGCGAAACCACGGCTTGTCGCCGGCCACGCGGATGCGGAACGGCTCGCTGACGGCGGGCGGCGCGGGGTAGCACGACGCTTCCTGCAAGTGCCTCGCCACGCGAATACGATCACTGCTTTCGACTAAGTCCAAATAACGGTTACCCTCCAAAGACACTGCACAGTTTATATAGCTCTCCACTCCACTCAAATCACAAGCTGAAAAAGGAAACAAAAGTTAATGTTGGCACAAAATTTTAAGATTATTTTTTTATTCACAATTGGTAAGCCTTGGAATTATCTCAACTGATAGTAAGTGACGATGTTGCCGAATTTGGAAGGGGGCTTACCAAGATTCCCCAACGCAATGGGGAACTAGCTATCTTATCTTCAAGCCGGAACACATCCATATTGTTGGTATTGATGTTTGGCGGGAAGACTTAGATAGATAGATTTTAGATTAGATGGTGGAAGCTAGCCAGGCAGGCTTGGAAAATGCCCTTTCACTAACCAAACCGTCTAGACTCCGCCGGGAATCAAACCCGCGACCTCTTGATGTGAAGCTAATGTACTATACCATTACGGCACGGAGGTGGTTAAAAGTTCTAAAAAGATAAGTTACAGGCTCGTGATTTAAACACCCCTTTGTTGTTTATGTTCCACATTTCCGCACAAATCGTTACGCTTCCTCATTTATTATGCGGACACAGAAGGAGTGGAACTCCTGTGCCTGTGTTTTCCGAACCCTATAAATTGGGGACTTTCAAGGCCGGAGTAAAGTGCTTACATAGTATCTTGAAGGTAGTGTCGAGCCTAAAGACGATCTGGTCCTGTTGCTTGGCGGCGATGGCGGGCGGGCCTCCGACGGAGAGCAGGGCGGCCGACGCGTCGTCGCTGCGCCGGATGACGCACATGACGGAGCCGGACGCCTCCGCCGACGCGCCGCGCACCGGCGCCGCGTGGATCACTGACTCCGCCAATCTGGACACAACACAACATGAGTTCATATGCCTATTAGTTACATCACCCACTTGCAGGCTTGCTCTCTGACAGGGTCTATCACTGGCTGACTGCCTGCTGTCACCTAAAGCAGCCAGGGCGTCAAAAGCAACAACTCCACCAAATGATACCAGAGCGAGCTATTATAAATTTTCTAAACCAGCCATACTCTGAGTGCGTTCCGCGGAACCCTAGGGTTGCCGCTATCTCATATCAGCCGAAGGAAGTCCACTGCTGGACATAGGCCTCCCCCAAGGATCTCCACGACGACCGGTTCTGCGCTGCCCGCATCCAGCGGCTTCCCGCGATCTTCACCAGGTCATCGGTCCACCGAGTGGGAGGCCTGCCTACACTATGCTTTCCGGTGCGTGGTCGCCACTCGAGAACTTTACTGCCCCAATGGCCATCTGTTCTACGAGCAATGTGCCCCGCCCACTGCCACTTAAGTTTAGCAATTCTGAGAGCTATGTCGGTTACTTTGGTTCTCTTACGGATCTCCTCGTTTCTGATTCGATCACGCAGAGAAATTCCGAGCATAGCACGCTCCATTGCCCTTTGGGTGACCTTGAGCGTTCTATCTACCGATGAAAAATAATCTTTTATTTCTATTATTATACTTGTTATGTAAGTAAGTAATAAGTATCTGTTAAATTGAACTTTTATTATGCTTATTAATAACAATATACTTTTAAAATTATTGTTTTATTGTAGGGTCTCGTTAAGTATTTGGCTTTCCAAAAGGGTTCCGTCACCAAAAAAGTTTGAGAACCGCTGTTCTAAACTAATACATGGTAATTCCAGAATGAAGAGAGTAAGGTTTTTTTTTTTATTTCAATAGGAGAGAAATTAAGAGATCAACAGTTTATACTTCATTGATTTGTAAAGCAGTCATCATACAAATTACAAATGGTAGATTTTCACAAATTGACTAATCTCATATATTGCCTGCGATACACAGAGTATGCAATAGATAAAGATAACAAGTTTCAATAAAAAAACTATCAAATCAGTAGCGATGTTATTCGTCTAATCGCTATAAGATATCGAAACAGTGTATGAGTTGCGCTATATCATGACACAAAAGTGTGACAGTTGTACTTGTTGTAACAGAGTCGTCGTCGTTTACATTACTTTTTTTTTTTATTCACAATTGGTAAACCCTTGACAATATCTCACCTGGTGGTAAGTGACGATGTTGCCGAAGATGAAAGCGGGCTTACCAAGATTCCCCAACGCAATGGGAAACTGGCTATTTTATCTTCATGCCGGAACACACCAATGATATCAACATTGATGTTTGGCGGCAAGACTTAGATAAGATGGTGGTAGCTAGCCAGGCGACAAAGGAGCGACACTATAAGACTATAAGACTTACGAGCGACAAAGGAGTGAATGGCAAAAAAAAACGAAGTTGAGATCGATTGTCTTACACTAGTAGTCTCAAAAACAAAAACATAAAAAAATAATGTTTTTGTGTGTATGTGTCTGTGGTAAAATTTGGTTCAGAGCGATATTGTTGATATATCTCCAGTCGTTTTTCTCAAATGTCCCCCTATCTTGATTTTTTTATTGTTGCCACCATAGTAAAAATCTTCAAGACGAGAGTGAATAAGCACTAGTTGAGCTTGCGTGTTACATCCTCGTCTGTATCGACACTTACCATCTAAACTAAACTAAAAAGGTGAAGTGCAGTCAGACGCACTCAAATTTTTATCAAAAAGAAACCGACCAAATGCGAGCAAGACTCGCACAAAGTAGGGTGTCAGTAGTCTTTCCAAAAAAATAAATGTATAATAACCAAAATTATATTTGCAGTTGGTTATTAAACATTTTGTATGGACAATCTATGAACTTTTTACCCGATTGCGCCAGAAGGAGGGTTATTACAAATAAATCCAACTCCTCATCTTAAGTTGGTCGAATATTACTTCTAAACCAAAGTATATATATTAGTACTAACATACAGTATGGACACTCCCTACCGATCTCTAGATTGCGACCTCACCCCCTCGTCACATAGATTGATACAAACTGGTTACAGTTTGGTTGTCGAACGTATACGATTTCGCCACCATTTTGTTTGTTCCGTCATTACTTTTTTGAAATGTCATTTCTGGCCCGTCGTATGAAGTGTCCTAGAAAGTCTATTTAGCCTTTTAAAATTTAAATATTATAGGTTTTTTTTAATTGATTATATGTCCTATTATTTACATTTTTTCCACATGTCCTGAAGCGGTTTAACTGGTGGTTTAACTCTATTATAAAGCTTAATATATCGCAAACGGTTCCCCGAATCGAAAAATGACTATTAGTAGTTTTTAAAGAGCTATTCAACGATACCCCAGACGATAGGGTACGTCGACGAAAAAAATCACCCCCTCTTTACATGTAGGGGAGGTACCCTAAAACAAATATTTTTCTCAAGATTTTATTGTACCACTTTGTCGGCAGTGTACCCATACCAAGTTATAGCTTTCTAGTCTCTGAGCTAAGCCGCGGAAAGACGGACAGACGGACACGGCGACACTATAAGGGTTAAATAGTTACTTTTTATCATCTGTTAAGAACGAAATTTCATTTAACTGACTCGGTGGCTCAGTGGTTAGTGCCCTTGACTACTGATCCGAGGGTTGTGGGTTCGATCCCCACCCAGGGCAAGCATTTGTGTGATGAGCAGATTTGTTGGCTCTGTGTCTGGGTGTTAAATATCTATATATGTATGTATTTAAACGTATATAAGTATGTGTATCAGTCTCTGGTAACCCATAACACAGGGAATCCTACTTTGGGGCCAGATGACCATGAGTGATTTGTCCCAGAATATTTATTTATTTATTTATTTATTCTTTAAATGTTTGAAATACTCAGGTGTGACGTCATCGTTTTTCAGTGTCATTTATGTGCTCCACTGTGTTACTGATTAATTAAAAATTTAAAAAGACTTGATGGAAAACAAAGCGAGTAAGGTTTTTCAAAATTTTGTTCAAAGGGAAATTTGGTAATGATAGGTTCACAATTTATTTTTGATGCAGTCATCATCCCAATTACAGTAAGTTGATAGTATATTAACATTTTACGCTACATAGTTGAGGTCGCACGTGTGTAATCGCCCTGTTATCGTTCGTAACTCTCATCACGTATCGTAATGCAACCGCGAAATACGCCAACGAGCGACAACTTACGAAAGCGATGACTCACCATGTAATAACCCAAATCGGGGGTTCCAAAAATTTTTTTACTACACAGCGCACTTTCAGGATGGTTATAAAGATTATAAAGATTATTATAAAGATTCCGTAGTTTTTTTTAATGACAATTTGCACAAGTGACGATGATGCCGAAGATTGAAGAGGGCTTACCAAAAGTTTTATTTTGATAACACTAGGTACTGAAAAGTGACCGTGATTTTTTTGTTTTTGTGGATTTTTTTTAAATTAAATCTCCATACAGAACACGACTCAGGACTAGTAGCAAGCTATTTTGCGAACCCAGACAGTATAGCTCGCGGCGCACCATTTGGGCCTTTAGTTAAAAAAAAGTTGAGCATTATTTTGACAACCTTCTTCAAGATAAATCGAAATCGATGTACTGGCCAAACACATGCGAGCAGCGGCCGGAAAAAGTTGTATGAAAATCCATACCTGTCGTTTTGTAGCGGCCAAATAAATTACTGTCGTGTAATTTAAAAATGGAACGATCTATTACTCCGAAACATGGCGACCAAGGAGGTAACTTATCTAAGGTTTTATTTAAATTTCGAACTGACATGCGAATATAAAGCTATTTACTGAAAAAAAAACGACGGGTTGCACTCCGGGAGTGCAGGCAGAAGTGAAAACTTTAATATTAACGTTGTGCATTATTGATATTTTGGAATGGTTAGGGAATAATTTTGCACGAATTGCTTTGATTATCAGTATAAAAGTACTATCATTTATGTGGTAGAATACAATATTTATTTATTGCGCTATCGTACACAAACATGACAATTTATATTACATTAAAAAGTTTATATCTCAGAAAAATCAACTCCATCCGTCTTACGAATTTTCGATCAGGTCACGTGTCATGACGCGAGTTTAACATTTATTACCCATTACAAAAAAAGTGCACAACGCCGTTAAAGAAGTTTTCACTTCAAAAACACTGGCGCGTAAAAAAATATTGTTGTTCGTTGTTGGTCATTGATCTGCCTAGTACTACTTAGTTTTAATTTCCGCGCATTATTTGAAAAAGTACTGTACACGTCTTGGCCACAACTAGGCATTGATGGACTTACGTATGTGCGCCTCGGCCCACATTTACACATTCGTCCATCAATGCCTCTTTTGCTGGCCGCTGCAGTAATGCACTATAACAATATCTGTTTCAGACAGTTATTGATAAAAAAGACATTGATGAATACTAACCCGGCACACTCAGTCCCATCAGGACTCTTAAAAAGAATCCGCGCTTGAATGGTGTGAAACTTGTCAATTTCCTCGCTGCCCCAGCCGAATGTCTGGATGTTTCTCAGTAGGGGCCTGAATTTTTCGTGATCGTTCGGATGCAAAATGGAGAATATTGACTTTTTGTACAACTCGGTTCTGTCCTGCAGAGTGAGCTCCTTTATGTTCTCAGTCACACATTCGATTTCTCCTTTTGAATTTATTTCCAATAAAATCCAACCGAGGCTGTTGGTGTAGTGTTTGAGCGCCTGAAAATTTAAACAATCTACATAATATACAGGATGATGGTAATTCAATAAATTCGCTTTAAGGGGAAAAATTACTTACAGCTCTCATTTGCAATTAAAAAAAGTCATATAATACAGGGATCGAAAAAAACTGTTTAATTAATTAGGGCCAATTTATTAATTTTGTATGAAAATCTCATTTTCTTGTACTCATCATGGTTTTGTAAAAAGGTTATAATACATTAAGCGCGCGAAATATGGAGGAAACCTCCTTATTTTATCAGCTTTATATCTTGTTCAAATTAGTAACAAAAAATACTGATTTTTTATAAAAAGGTGCATTAGGTCCCATACAATTGTTTCAACAATTGTATATAACAATTGTATATGGTTTTTCCTGATTTTTTCAATAACCTTGCCGATAAATGACTAAAATGACACTAGAGAGTCATAGGTGCCTAGTTTTGTAAATAGCAAAAAAACCATGGTAAATTTTGGTAATAAAAAAATAATAATGAAAACCATTTTATGGTGATATTTATATGGGATTTGATGCACCTCTTTTAAGAGAAATTATATTTTTATTTTTTGTTACAACTGATTTGTTTTTTAAACTTTTATATCTTGTTGGAAAGCTGATAAATTAAGGAAGTTTTCTCCATAAATCGCGCTTACTGCTTGATAAGTTTTTTACAAAATCATGATGAATTCAATAAAATGAGTTTTTCATACTAAATTCAAAAATTAAATTGGCCCAATTAAAATTCTGTCGCGGAAGCCGATGGATGCGGGCAGCGCAGGACCGGTCGTCGTGGAAATCCTTGGGGGAGGCCTTTGTCCAGCAGTGGACGATTTGTGGCTGATATGATGATGATGAAAATTCTGTAGATTTTTGATCCCTGTATTGTATGACTTTTTTTGTTGCAAATGAACTGTAGTTTGTCCCCTTAAAGTGAATGCATTGAATTGCCAGTCACCCTATGTACATACTTAGATATATTGTCAACAAGGTATGATATTGAAATAAAAGCTATTTCTTATCTGTCAACAACACACATTGACAGGTACCTACACGCAATGAGATATGAAAATATTGGAAAAGAATGCAACAATTCAGAAATACTTTAAGATTCATATTATGTTACTTAATATTTGTTTAATAAATAACTTACAAATACAGTGTAAACTCTATATAGCGACACTTAAGGGACCGGGCATTTTGTGACGTTATTGAGAGTTTTCGTTATACAGAGAGAAATTAGCGACAAAGTAAACCAACTGGAGCCCGAAAATTTAGACGTTTCAAAGAGTGAATCGTTATATCGACGTTTCAAAGAGTGAATCGTTATATCGAGTGACGTTTTACAGAGTTTACTTCCACTGTAATATAACTAGTATAAAGTTTAATAATGTTGATTGCCGAGCACCATATCGGATAAGATGTATGATTAATTAAGTGGGTGTCATACCACGCGCTAAGTAGAGTTACGTTACGTAGTCTTTTCAAAAAAACTGGCCAAATGCGAGTCGATTATTATAATTTATCTATAAATTTTTAAAAAACACATTAAGTGATCGATAGAAAAATGCTTTTTTTTCACTTAGTTCTGACCCTTTAGCGTAAGAGTACTACTTTGGCGCAAGTATGACCACTTATACTGCGGCCGTCCAGAGAATGCTGATTTGACATATGATATTTTGACGTAAGTAGTGATATGCCCATAGACATCCATAGTAAATAAATACTATGTACCCACCATATCATGTAGATGTAACATATAACGAAATAAAATAGCCATTTCCAAAATAGCGGAATAATATATTTCCAAATTTGTGGACCGTCGATTTTAGGGTTGGTAATGGGTGAAGGGGGTGGAAAATAAGAAAAATTGTGTGGCGGGAAACTAATTATTCGTCGAAATTAGCCAATTTGTTGTATTGAGGTTGAATATTTATTATTTCCTTGCAATCGAAGTGAAAAGCAGAGTGTAAAACTCTAGCATGAAACTCATTTTACGCACGACGTGACTATCCACCCTCGCCGTACCGGGTCGGTTTGCTAAAAGGGAGTCGGTAACGCAGATTGTCTGATCCTCTCGCCACGATCCAAGAAAAAACAAAATGTCCACTAACCCTTTTAAGGGCCATCCCAAACGCCTTTTATACCATCTAAGGCCAAAACAGAGTAACCACGAGGCAAAGAAACAGTCGGTTGGCTGAGGCCTCTAAACCAGCTCTGAGCGTCATTTATGTCAATATAAAGGTTTTTCAAACAAATCAGCGATTTTGTCCGAACTCTGCCTCAAACATGGGGAAGCATAAGCCAAGAAACTCACCGCGGTTTGGACCATACTAGACTCTGGATTTTCCACAGTGGCCGAAATCCCTCATCCAACACACGGCAGTGCTGTGTTTTTTTGGCTCTGATTTAAAGGTGGAGTCTACCTTTTGCTCGTCCGAAGATTCAATTGAACAAATCACAGTGTAGAAACCACCTACCTGCTAGGCCATTTCGGCTACAAACCTATCAACTTCCACAACCAAAACAAAGTTGTCGTTGGTGACTTCAATAGCCACAGCTCTACCTGGAGCCACCGGGATACATATCAAATCGGCAAAAATGTATAAAGCACCAAATTTTTTTTTTCATATTTGACATTTAGTTTTTTTTGGAAAGTTGTTTGTAATCACGAGTACATTCATATCCTTTGCTATCAAGAACTAATTAACCCGGCGTCATGGGAGTTGGGTCTGTGAGACCCGTCACATTTTATTTCGCTTCTAGTTCGGTTACTAAGCGTGCTACGTTGCCGTTTTTCTCAATAGCTGGAGCTGTTGAGTTGTTTTATGCATCGCAGGTAACAGTTTAGTCGTGCGACGGCCACAGTGGGAGTTACACGTGCACACAGTTAAATAAGGTATATGAGACCCATCCCCGCAGTTAGTGTAACAATTTCGCGCCATTTTGTATAGATATTATCCATGTATTTATCCCTTTATATTTGTTTTTTTTATGTGTAACATCTTTGCTCTCGCTTTCCTGCAATTTGTGGGAGTGATTTCGTGAAATGGGACGGAAATGTGTAACAGGAAGTCGCGAAAGTGCGGAATTCTACTTTACGAGAGTCCGACTCGCACTTGGTTGGTTTTTATCGTTACTGTCAGATCCGCCACCCAGGTACAATATCGTCATCAAATCTAACTAACCTAAAGTATTTTGTCACATGTTACACATCATATGCGAGTACTGTAGGTCTCGCTCGAATTTTTTTTGTTGTTGTTTACAATTTAAGTTGCTGATACATAGTTCAATGTATTTTATTTGTGTTTTTGTAGGTAGGTAAATGGATCGAGTAGAGGCAGAACGACAGCGTATTCTTTCGATTCGATGATTCGGAGTGATTTTTTTTCTTCTAAAGATAATTTAGTTTCCTACAAAAAAGTGCTATTAAAACATTAAGACTGATTATTAATTAATAATAGAATTACATTTAAGTAGCAGAGAAATATTTTGTTGATATTTGTCATTCTTTTTTAAAGCTCTAATAAAAATTATTAAAACATTAAATAATATGAAATACCTAAAAAACTAAACACGAATAAATATTAAATTTATTAATTTATAAAATATTGGAATGATTGATATATAATGAACGGGTCTGTGAGACCCACCCCAACGTACGTGTAACACTTTTCCACCCCCATGACACCGGGTTAAAAGTCACCCTATATACATATTGAAACCAGGAAAGAAGGGGCAAGTTGACTCATACCTCTACCACATCGTACCTAGTCGAAAAGAAACAAAGAAACACCACCTGCTCGCACATGCATTCTCTGGGTGCGTCACAGCCTCCGCGCCATTCGCGATGAGAAAATCAAACTGTGTACTCTCGTCGACAACTTTTAGGGAGAAAGGAATGAAAACTAGATGGTAGAAAGTGACAGCACATTGAAGATGGGTAATACACAGTTTTTGGCACAGTTGTAAAAATTTGCTGTTTTTAAGGCGGTAATATTACAGATTTTCGTTATTTTTGACGCCAATTACTCCTAAATGATAGAAAACCCGAGGTTGAAAAAAATACACTTATTGTTGATGATGATCCTTAAAGTCAAAAGCTATTAGAAACACGATTGAGTAGTTTTGGCTCGATAGAAAAATATCCCAAAGATGTTACACCGTTACTCTCAACTCTAGTTATGACTAATATTTTGAAGTATAAATTTAAAAAAATATACAACAATATTTGTTATGATAATACAAAGTGAGTAATGTTATTAGTTTTTATACTTTCATTGTAGTTTCTGATTGAAACGAAAAACCATTGAAAAAGTGTGGTTATTTTCTTTACTCTTTACACGTAAAGAAAAAGACAGATACAACTGTTCCAAACAATTGCTCGCCTTAAGATCCCCATAAAAAATCTAACTACTGGACCAAACTTACAAAAAAATTGTATCAACGCGAAATTTTGTATTCTTTAATTTACTAAAGCACGGTTTTTACAAAATATGAACCGTTTTCGAGTTATAAGCGAATAACTGTGTAAAGTCCGAAAATCTCGAGATTTTTCGCCCACTAAAAGTTGTTTCCACCACTTTCGTGGTCGGAAACTTAGATTTGGCATACCCACACAATACCAAACGATCCTAGAAAAAAAAAATGCCGCAATTAATGTAAGCTGAACCACTTTTTGGATCTCCTATATATTGGCTTATAGTTGTGTCCCTCTCGGTCCATGCGACGATTATCGTAACGTAAGGCTTGTGATTGTGCCATGTACTCTGATTGCCTCTTAGTTGATTTTATTTTGAACCCGACGTTTTTTCTTCTAAAAGACGCCGGCATACAGATACTGTAGAACCTTGTATTTAGTTAAAAAATAAAATGCTAGTGCAATTTATTGAGAAGCTACTCCAAATAAAACTTGACTTAGAGTAGTAATCACCTCGATGAGCGTGGTGAGCTCGGAATAGTGCAGCGGGCCGAGCTGGGCCGGGGGCTGCGGCTGCGTTGAGCTGACCTCGCCGCCCTGCACGGGCGAGAGGCTCTGCGCGCGCAGGGGACACTCGCCGGGGCACTCGCGCCGCCGCCGCAGCACCTCCTGGATCTGGCGCGTCGCCTCGCGCACTATGCCGTTCTTGTCCGGCTGCTTCACCTCCGCCAAGCAGGTGCCGAGCAACTCTTCGAGTTGATTTATCGTCTCGTTCTCGAGCTCGCGACGCTTCTTCTCGTTGTGACACTTGTTTCTGGAATTTGAGAAACATTTATAAGTCATTTTCAACTTCACGGGTTCATTCATACATGAACTATTGTACTTTATTTGAAACTTTTATTGTCGTTTATCTGTGTAATTTAGTGTGAAGCACTGCGAGGGTAGCATTTTATATTTAAAAAACCCTGCTTATATGAATGATTGAAAAATAAACTCCACTTGTAAAAATAATAAATAGATTATTTTTATCAATAACACAATTATTAATAGGTACGGAAAAACTAGTCCAAGAAATGGCAATCGCATATTATTATTTACTAGCTTTTTCCCGGGGCTCCGCCCGCGTAGACATCGTTTTTATGACTGTCTTTAAGGGTGATTAGTAAATAATGTCGTTTCCCACCTACTCAACCATCTCTGTGCAACAAATCACAACAATCGAGTATTTCTTTAGTTCCCTCAGAAACTGCATCAGATTTTGCTATTTTCCCGGGATAAAAAGTAGCCTATGTCCTTCCCCGTGACACAGGCTTCCTGGATGCCAAATTTCATAAAGATTGGTCAAGGCGTTCAAGCGTGAAAAGGTAACAAACAAACAAACACATTTTCACATTTATAATATTAGTAAATTATTATATTTAAGTTTATTTCTTTAAAATCGTCATGTTAAACTACATTGGTAGGTAATAAAATAATATGGCTCAACACCAGACGTCACGTCTGCCTGCAGGGTAGGTACTACTCTAATCCGGAAACCAAAAAAGCGAGACACAAAAAGGTCGTTGTTATGAACACGTTTTTGAAGGATTGTGCAGGATACGCACTTCGGCACTTCGCATGCAAACAATATCAACTATTTCGAAATCCCTCTTTGATTCTCTTGATAGATAACGCTCTACCAATCGCTGTAAAATCACTTTTGCCGAAACTCATCCAAGTTCGTCCTTCAAACAAAAATACATATACAATACTAGTGGGTGCCCGCGGCTGCGCCGTTTTTTGCCGTTCCTGGGATGGGAATAGGAATTTTCTAAAATCCTTCCAAATTTCAGCGAAATCAGTTCAGTGGTTTTGGCTGTGCATTGATATAGCAGCCAGTCACCTTTTCCTTTTATATATTATACAGAATATAAGTAAATGAATACAGAATGTAAAAAAAAAACCAGATCTGTTTACGTGTTGTTTGTCTAAGTTTTTCACTGTTCATGGCTCTAAAAAATGTTCTACCTTTGAGTGGAATTTGCTGTCTTCAATGTTTAGGCTGTTTTCCCTTCAAGTACTGATAATTATTATCACCCTATTATTCTGCCTTGGTATGATTAGGTACATTATTAAATTTATGAATATTCTTTTTATGTATATTTTATAAACACCGGATATATTGATCTGTTAAAAAATGTCACTCTGTATTAACGTCCTTCCAGATTATTTGTCTGTGGGAATCTGTAAAGACTTTAGAATTTAGTCATACCATGTAGTTTATATTTGTAATAGGGAACAGCTATTTGATTTCACAAACTAAAAAATGTAACCAAACTTTGTATCTTCGTAACACATTTCACGTCATAATATAGTATAAGAAATTTATCGTGTAAAATAAAACAAAAAAAAATGTAAATGGTTTGTATACATTTTGTATTTTCTGGATTGGACCTATACAAGTCAGTTGATTAAGTAATTATAGAAAAAAAGGTTTTTTTGAGATTTTTTTGAAATTTATGGTTATATCTAAGATTATTTCTTAATGTGACAATCTTGCCGAAAGAGTTACATAATTTTCCTTAATTTACAGTATTAGAAATACAGGGTGAACTCAATCAAATCATCCTTCTAATATTACAAACGGGAAAGTTTGTAAGAATGTATGTATATATGTTTGTTACTCTTTCACAGAAAAACTACTGAACGGAACTGGCTGAAATTTGGTAGGTAGACAGATTGGGACCTGGATTAACACATAGGCCACTTTTTTCCACGCTCGCGAGCCGCTCGAAAAGTCATAGAAACGTTGTCCACGCGGATGAAGCCGCGGGAAACAGCTAGTTGGCCATATTTTAAAATAAGCATGTTATCGTAAAAGTAACTCCTTTCCGCTATAAACTTTGTCAACAGCTGATTAACATGTAGACATGACGAGTCAAATTATTTTGACGAATAGAGTAGGTGTAGGTTCATTCGGCAAAGTTTTTCAGTTTCAAGACCTGAAACTAACCCACATTACTATTTTTTCAGCTATTCAGAGGAACTCTATGTATTTATTGTAATTTACACGAAATTGTGTATTCTATCGGCAAAATAAGTCAAAAGATATTAATTGAGATAGAGGCATAAATTTTAAAAAAAGAGTGTGCTTTAGACCACACAACTGAAGCAAAACTTAATCACCGTTCGCGTAACGCATTCACCAGCTTACTCCTCAAGTCAAGCGTGCGTATAGAACTTTTACTGGCATAAAATCATCTTAATATTCACATGGAAGTTTTCTACAAGACGAAAATCAACATCGATCACACTACGAGTAAGCTAAATTAGTAAACTTGTTTAAGTACAGAATTCAGCCAAAAATAAGTGTTTTTTTTTTGTTCAAGGTAACAATAGGAATTTACTATAGGGTCGCAAATCTTTAGTTCAGACAAACTGCACGAATAAACGAAACCGATTTTCACATATAAAAATACATAATTTGTAGATATTGAATCATATTATTAAAAAAAACAATATTTGGATTTTTTAAATTTTTGAGTATATATATGATAATTAAAATGACATGCACCTTTAATATTACATTACTACAGCAGCCAGCAAAAGAGGCGTTGATGGAAGCCGAGGCACACATACGTAAGTCCATCAATGCCTAGTTGTGGCCAAGGCTTGTATTGTACTTTTCTCAAATAGTGCGCGGAAATTAAAACTTCAATAATTACTTTTCAAAATTAATGACGAACAACTAACATTAATTTATCACGCACTAGTGTTCATTTTTTTTTATTTTTTTTTATAAACAGCGTTCTATTTGCAAGTCAGTTCGAAATTCAAGTAAAACCTTTGATAAGTTACCTCCTTGATTGCCATGTTTCGGAGTAAAATATAGTTCAATTTTTAAATTACACGACAGATATGAGTTAACATAGTAATTTATTTGGCCGCTACAACACGACAGATATGGATTTTCATACAATTTTTGGCGGCCGCTGCTCGCATGTATTTTGGCCAGTACAGCAATATCGATTTATCTCCAAGAAGGTTATCAAGATAATGCTCAAATTTCCAAGCACGTTTAAGAAAAAACCTTACCTCTTAAGAGTCTCCAGGAGGCTCGAGTTTCCATACAAACGTAGTTCGGCTTTAATACAAAAACTACATGCCAGATTGAATCCAAACTTTGTTAAATATATTGAGTAGACACATATCGATGTTTGTAATTAGTTTTCATCGTAGTAAATTTTAACATAACTAAACGAAGGTTTAAATTAGTTTTGTACTGAAAGTTTGAAACTGCTCTTATTTTTTTCCGTTTTATATTAGTACATCGAAAACTAATTACAAACATCGATATGTGTCTCCTCAATATATTTGCAAAGTTTGGATTCAATCCGGCATGTAGTTTTTGTATTCAAGCGGAACTACGTTTGTATGGAAACTCGAGCCTCCTGGCGGCCCTTAAGAATATGAAATGACAACAGGGCCTAGAATGGTAGACCAAGTAAACGAGGGGATTGCATAGATAAAAGAGGAATTCTCGGACACAAACAAAACTAATTCAAATAATAGGACATCATGGTACATAATTTAAAAAAATCAAAGCTTTCGAAAAATCCTCACATTTAATTGCCAATACACACACAATAAATAACGTTAAATCTGATGCGCTCATACGTACATTTGTGATTGTGGCTTATTGTCTGACTTTTTTCTTATCTTCTTAACCGGCGCTGTCACGCTCATCTTGCCCCGCATCCCCCTCCATGTGTCTCCCGGTTGGAGGTCACACGATTCGATTCTACAGAAGCAGTAAAAATAACCATTTAATACTTTGGTTTCACTAACTAACATCAAAATGAACCTACAACATAAAAATAATAGGATACGATATAATTGGATCAATTATAAACCACCACTATCGTAAATTGCAAATTGCTGTTATCAGTTAAGTATGAATTGATACACATTTAAACTTTAAGATTTTACAGGCATTAATGGAAGCGCGGAAAAATTAGAACATGAAAATCGCTAGTTGAAACGCTTTTAAGGAGCCGTCTTAAAACAGTTTTGTCAAGCTTTTTCTTATTTTATTTTTTAAGGAAAACTAAGTTACATAATATATGTTAATAGCAAATAATCATGGAATGTAGAAAAGTTTCCGCCCCTCAGTTACAGATAAGCTAGTTGGACGTACGCAGGCGCTACAGTTTCGAACTGTAACAGTACAACGTACAACAGCAATATGAAAATTTTCTAGGTATAAAGATTATGGAATGTATATAGGGTGACTTTTAATTAGTTCTTGATAGCAAAGGATATGAACGTACTCGTGATTACAGACAACTTTCCCAAAGAAAAAGTATGTCAAATATGAAAAAAAAATGTTTGGTCCTCCATACATTTTTGCCGATTTGATAACTTATTATTGTATCGAGGACCAAAAATTTTTTTTCTGATTTGACATATAGTTTCTTTGGGAAAGTTGTTTGTAATCACGAGTACATGTATATATTTATTTATCAAAGACTAATTAAAAGTCACCCTGTATATGTATACGCGGTGGACCGATGACCTGGTGAAGATCGCGGGAAGTCGATGGATGCGGGCAGCGCAGGACCGGTCGTCGTGGAAATCCTTGGGGGAGGCCTTTGTACAGCAGTGGATGATTTGTGGCTGATATGATGATGATGATGAAATGTATACCCAAATTAGTGAGAAACTCTACTTCATGTTACAACATTTTTAGATGGACATGATTTGTACAATACCTGTATTATTAATAACTCATACATAAATAATACAATATGTATACATTAATATGAGTATCTGTAAAAGGTTTTGTTACGTTTATGACGAGAAGAATATTCGATTAAGTCATGATACAGGTGGCCATGCGAATTATTCAGACAGAAGTGGATTAGACGGGGTTAACCAATGGTTAAATAATAACGACATTATAATAAACAATTTAAAAAAGTGACAGGTAGGCGTTTTAGTACATTCTGGATAATCCCTACTCCCTACTAATATTATAAATGCGAAAGTAACTCTGTCTGTCTGTTACGCTTTCCCGCAAAAACTACTGAACGGATTTGGCTGAAATTTGGTAGGTAGACAGATTAGGACCTGGCTTAAGACATAGGCTATTTTTTACCACGCTCGCGAGCCGCTTGCGGCTCGCGCACTGCGCACCCTCGAAAAGTCATAGAAACGTGGTCCACGCCGGTGAAGCCGCGGGAAACAGCTAGTAATAAATATACAGGTGCGTGATTTTTCAATAAATTTTAGTTCCTACCTACTTACATTATAAACTTTTGAATTTCTATGTTTTAATTTAACTAGTAGAATATGTAAGAACAGCAATTGCTTGTGCAAACACAACCACAGACCAACAGACAATATTACATGAATTATATTTAAGAGTGTGGAGAGAACACTCATTCAACTAAAACACTATCCACCCTTTCATATACTGTTAAACGAGCAGTATTTGTACATTTGAGACCTCGAAAACGTATCTAACGATCATCATATCAGCCGAAGGACGTCCACTGCTGGACATAGGCCTCCCCCAAGGATTTCCACGACGACCGGTTCTGCGCTGCCCGCGTCCAGCGGCTTCCCGCGACCTTCATCAGGTCATCGGTCTACCGAGTGGGAGGCCTGCCTACTCTACGTTTTCCGGTGCGTGGTCGCCACTCGAGAACTTTACTGCCCCAACGGCCATCTGTTCTACGAGCAATGTGCCCCGCCCACTGCCACTTAAGTTTAGCAAATTTTGGCTCTAAAGATATGTATGAAATTTGCTTTGTATGGTTGCTTTTGAGGGGCGATAAAACCATCTAGGTCTCATCTCCGGGAAAAGACATTATGTATGACACAAAAAGTAACATTCTTAGTTTAGTGATAGGTAACATATTTTAACAAAAAATTAAAGAAGCAGTCAGCACAACCTATATATAACTTATGAGGCTAGCCTGGAGGCTTGGATTGGAATCCAATCAGACCGAGGTTCGAATCCCGGCGGAAGCGTGAAATTGTTCCAAAAGTTCGTTTTTTTACAAAAATCAATACTTTAGTTGACATGCCCAGGAGATTCCCAGCATCGCTCGGTCGCCCAGGTGCCCAGGTAGGCACTAAAATTATATACTAGTTTGGTTTTAGTTCTGTAAATTTTAAGAGAACAGTAATTAAAACAATTTCAACATCATCCATCATAGCATAGTAGAGTTCCCCAATCATTTGCAATTACATATTATATTGTACGAATGCATGACTCATCGGCATACCTACCTGAGCAAGTTAACTATAAATATTGGCAAGTAGTGCTGTGTAGGTAGGTACTACCTATGTTAATTAATTTTTTTCATACGTATAACAGATTTCGTCAAATAAAGATTTAAAGATAGAAATATTTGTAATACCTAGCGCATGCGTTTGCATGCGACAACGTATCAAGAAATTGTATGTACTTATGTTATTTATTGACACGACTCATATCAAATGCCAAGTACAATGCGAAACGAAGCTTATAATGCGAGAAAGGGACGGAGATACAAGTTGAACGACGACGGCGCGGGCGGCGGCGGCCGAGGTGCCCCCCCCCCACCACCAGCACTACGCAACTCACCGCGCGCGCCGCCGCGGGCCCGCGACGAGCGGCCGCGCAACCTTGAAATAATAATGTTTGGAATAACAACAACGCGCCTTAAGCGTGACCAGATATACTCTAATAATAATATATATAATTCTCAAAAATTTAAAGCCTTCCTTTAAATCCGCACATTGAAAGGACTGAATACAGAACGCGTTGTATCACAAGCTCTATCGATTCATGAGTTTGAATTACTATGATAGACACTGAGAGTCAAAAGTAGTATTTCATCCAAAGAACCATACATGATAAATAATCGGTCAGTTACAGAATCGATCATTTTAGCAATTCAATCTGCCGTTAAGCACTAATGGGATGAAATAATCATATATTTGGACACTAATGAAGACTCTTTTAATGGAAGTTTAGACAATTAGCATTGTTGAAAAAAAAGGTTATCTATTTTTTGTATGAAAATATGAACTGAGAAATTGATTTGAATATTTCTTAATAACTGGTAATTTATATAAATTATGAAAAAAAACATCCACAGTGGTTATTATATTAATAATTTGACGACTATGAAATGAATTTAGAAGAATACTTTTATGGATGACTTTTAATTAGTTCTTGATAACAAATGATATGCATGTACTCGTGATTACAAACAACTTTCCCAAAGAATCGATATGTCAAAGAAAAAAATTGTTGGTCCTCGATACATAATAAATTATCAAATAGGCAAAAATGTATAAAGGACCATATTTTTTTTTTTCATTTAAGACATATAGTTTCTTTGAGAAGGTTTGTAATGACGAGTACATTCATATCCTTTGCTGTCAAGAACTAATTAAAAGTCACCCTTTATAGGTATCAATGAGAGCAGCTTTTCTTGTATACATAGTTTTACCATCATTATGTAAACAATTGTTTTCATTGGTTCTTAAATCGGAAGAGTGAAAGTTAAATGAATCGCAAATTGTAAGGCGGTTCACAGTCGAAGGTTTCCTTTTTTAATCGTTCGTTACTCAACAGGTATTCGTCATCGCGACAACGCTCCACGCCACGCCACGCCACGCCACGCCACGCCACGACTTAACATTACTCGTAAAAAAATATATAAGAAACTGCGTCCGCCGTGCTTTAAAATTAATTAAGAGATAAGATCGTTATGTAATACATCATCATCGTCATCATATCAGCCGAAGGACGTCCACTGCTGGACATAGGCCTCCCCCAAGGATCTCCACGACGACCGGTTCTGCACTGCCCGCATCCAGCGGCTTCCCGCGACCTTCACCGGGTCATCGGTCCACCGAGTGGGAGGCCTGCCTACACTACGCTTTCCGGTGCGTGGTCGCCACTCGAGAACTTCACTGCTCCAACGGCCATCTGTGGGCTTACTATGGGCCTCATAAGAAGGCTCAAGGTCACCGAAAGGGCAATGGAGCGTGCTATGCTCGGAGTTTTTCTGCGTGATCGAATCAGAAACGAGGAGATCCGTAGGAGAACCAAAGTAACCGACATAGCTCTCAGAATTGCTAAACTTAAGTGGCAGTGGGCGGGGCACATTGCTCGTAGAACAGATGTAATACATAGTAAAAAATATTTACAGGTAACTACATGCTCTAATGAATTACAGTACATCATGTGTGATAGACGTCGAAGCAAACAGTAAACAAAAGATAATATAATAATTAAATATCCAGGTACAAATCGAATTTATCTACCCCCAAGCGAGGATTTATGAAATGGTGAATTCTCGACAGTAAACAATTAATCATGCAAATAGTCTCGTGAAAAGGCTCTACTAAACTAATTACTACAAATGGAAATGGAAATCACAGATAAAATATACAGGGACTGGAAATACTGCCTATACCTTGTGTGTGAGGAAACGAAACTATATCTCGTTTTAAACAGAACAAAAATCAAATTAAAGGTCCCCAGAAGGCTCGAGTTTTAAATTTTAATACAAAAACTATATGCCGAATTGAATCCAAACTGAAATTGTATTGAGTAGACAAATATCGATGTTTGTAATCAGTTTTCGATGTACTACTTAATATAAAACGGAAATAAATAAGAGCAGTTTCAAACTTTCATTACAAAACTAATTTAAGCATTCTTCTTTTAGTTATGTTGAGCCTTTATTGAGCCTTCTGGGGACTCTTAACTAGGGGTCGGAAATCAAAGTTTTTTGAGGTATGGCCATTTTAATTTTGGATTTTGTATAAAAAAAACTAATTTGCTTAAAATCCTAGTGATTTTGTAAAAAAAAAAGTTATACTACTGTAAGTGTTTCAAATATGAGCCAGGAAAAGAATTTTTTTAAAAATACAGCAACACTGCACAAACTTTAACCTACGTGGCGTAATTGATAAGTCTATTAGCATCAGGAGGGCGCGGGTACCATTCCCGGCGAAGTGTAACTTTGTATGACTCGGTTTGGTTGGTGGAAGGGCATTTTCTAAGCCCGCCTGGCCAGCTACCACCATCTTATCTTAGTCTTGCCGCCGAGCATCAATGTTAACAGCATTCAAGAGTCTTGAAGATAAAAAAGCACAGATTACTAAATAGTTACAAAATAGCCAGATCCCTATTGCGTTGGGGAATCTTGGTAAGCCCGCTTCCGTCTTCTGCATCGTCTTCACTTATTATCAAACTATAGTGGCTCTGTGAGCTGTAGACCTCGAAAACCTATATAATTATCGAACCTGCTCACAAAATTTCACGAGAATCGGTTGAGAAATACGACCTGTAGATGAGAAGAGCCGGACAGACATACGAAAGCATTTTTGTCCAAGCTGAAACGGAGAAGCTTCGCACACGCTCGGTCAATAATATAATAACAAAAAAAAACGAACGAATTTTTACGAAAACGTACCAACAAAATTTCATAGCTAGGGCACACCCCGGATACTTCATACAACGGGCGAGATGTGACATTTCAAAAATCAAATGACGGAACCAACTAAATTACGGCGAAATCCTATACGTTCAAGAACCAAACGGTTACCAATCTGCATCAATCTGGGTGACGAGGGGGTGAGGTCGCAATCTAGAGAGCAGCTCCACGTCCATGTGTCCATACTGTATGTATATATACTTTGGCTAGGGTACTTAAACTGGCAGTAGATCTAGAAGCATATTACGGTAACTGCTGTTTTCTGAAATGCCCGTGCCGAGGCTTTTTAATTTTACAGAAAAACAGTTAGATTGAGCAAAAATAAAATTAACATAATGATAGTATATTATAAAATTATGTTGTAAATTTTCCTGAACATCAATTCAAAAATTATAATAACACGGTATATTTTATAAATACGTACAGCCTTCAACATTTTTATCTTTCTTCTCAATTTGTAGGAAAGCAACAACAGATATGATATCAATATGATTTTTAGGCATATAAAAGATTTTAAAAATACCTAACGACGCCTAAATCTTCGTTTGAAAAAGTGGCGAAACAAGACTTTTCAGCTGTAGGTGTATTCTAGCGAATTCAATTATTTAACCCCTGAACGACCTGTAACTTCTAGGTTAAATGTTTTAACTAATTCGACCAAGCTGAATCCCAAAATACCAACCCCTACTCACTTGGTTAGTTTTTAATATTAAAGTAAATAATTTAAATAAGACGCCAGAATCTGGCTTATTGATTCGCCTGCGCCGCCGTTACGAAGTCATAGTGGTTGGTTAAGGGTCCTTCGTCCATAAATTAGCAACTCGATTCATGATGTTATAAACATCGAACGAAATAGCTTGGAAATAAAGTTATTGTTAGCTCGTACTGCAGCGTGGCTGTTACGTCAATCGCTGCGGACAAATCGTGCGAAAATTGAGGTTTTTAATTCATTTTTAAGAAAAATTTACAAAAAGTAAGAAAACAAAATCATTATACATTGTTTTGTTATGACGTTCATAAATTATCGTAATGTTTCGATTAAAATTGCAACAGTTCTATGGTTACAACTAGAAAAAAGGGTGCATTAGGATATTTTTTACTTTAGTTCCGTGTATTAATATAGAATACGAGGAAATCAAAATCACTCGCCATAAACTGTAAATTACAAACCATTTTTTTTCGATGAAAAACCCTAACTGAAGTAAAAAGTGGTTGCAAAGTTGGTCGTTGGCGGCCTTAATGTCAACTTCGTATCGCCTTTGATAAGAAAAGTTATTTAACAATATTTAATCATTTTTATCTCTGGCTGTGAGGAAGAGTAGCGTGCGTGCGTAGACATGAGTTTTCACCAGATCCCTTGGTAGATTATGTCTATGTCACTTCCCACCCCCTTAAATCTAATTTAAAAAATCACGTCAATCCGTTGCGACACCGACGACGTGCGCGAGCGTGGAAATGAGTTTCCCCACCCAGATCCCTCGGGAACTATGTCGGGAACTGATTATTGCTTCATTGCGATGTTAAAGAAAATCAATCGAATAAAGTATTTTTTCAGTTCCTTTGGGAACTGTATCGGACTATGGTATTTTAATGGGATACTGGGATACACATTAGCCTAGGTTCTTCTCCATGACAAAGGCTACGTACGTACCAAAATGCACCAAGATTGGTTGAGGTATTGAAGCATGAAGAGCTAGATGATGAGTTTACCCACGAATGTATTGTTTTTTTTTTATATTCAGATGTTTCTCTTCTGGAAAGTTGTTTAGCAAGATGTACCAGTGAACAGAATAAATTGGATGTCGTCTTTTAAGTAATTCACATACTTGATTTATACTATCTGAAGATGTTGTTTTCATAGCTGCTGATGCTTCTCTATAAATTGAGAAGGAAAATAAAGAAAATCTCTTTTTCATGCAATGACTAAAAATAAAATTTACAGTAAATATAACGAGACCAATTTAATACAGGTAGTTGTGACCAAAGAGAGCTTAATAAGTTTGAGACAAGACGTAAAAATGTTGTGAAATCAAGCACGTCACCTCGCAAGTTGTTAGAACTATGCAACTATGCGTCATTTAAAGCTAGCGTATCCTTCCTTAAAGGTACTACGTAGTAGGTCTTTAGGTACCTGTCAAATTTCCAATTGGATGACAAAGTTTAAAGAAGAGAATTATTATAAAAAAAACCTAACCACTCCGAAAGTGCTGACAGAAGTGAAAACTTTTTACAGTTTTATAAGTTTTGACCCTCCGAGTGTTCCTGGCGAACAACTAGGTTGACAAAGTTTTGACCCTGCGAGTTTTTCTGGTACGGTTTCGGTTACGTTACAGTGTCGCAAGATCAATGGTTCTTTTCCATCTCAAAAAATGCCCAACACGCCTAAAGAAGTTTTCAATTCAAAAATGTTTTCAAAAGAGCATTAAAATTCTAAATTAAATAGCAGTAGGTACATTGATGCCTTTTTTTTCTTTCTTATCAGCTCATTTGTCCCCACCGAGGGGCTCGAGCCTACCCTGAATTAGGGCGATCGGATTGATGCCTATCGTTTAGTATTTTGAAAGAACGGTGGCTTAAATCCATAAAGATGGGTTTTCACCTAAAAAATTGCCATTTCCAGGCAAAAATATGTATGTGTATATAAAAATGTGTTAAACAATTTTAAGGCTCTACAGTTACCGCAGCAAGAAAATTCAAGAAAATGAACTAGCCGAAAAAATGCCCCATCTGACCACTATGAAAACGCCTTCCATTCGATTGTACGTGACTCGGGGGATTGGAATATATAAAAGACATTCATTACACACTGGTCCCTAATAATAATAAAAGAAAAAAAGTAGTGTCAGCATATTATGGTCAGTATAATTGAAAACAAGTAATTTTTGAAGTGAAAACTTCTTTAGCGGCGTTGTGCAATTGTTTTGTAATGGGTAAAAAATGTTAAACTCGCGTCAGGACACGTGACCTGCTCGAAAATTCGTAAGACGGATGGAGTTGATTTTTTGTTGATTTTTCTGAGATATAAACTTTTTAATGTAATATAAATGCACAACGTTAATATTCAAGTTTTCACTTCTGCCGGCAGTCCCGGAGTGCAACCCGTCGTTTTTTTTTATCATCGATGCTCCAGACACTGCAAATATATTAAATAATTTTCGAAAAACCAAAAAAAATATTAGGTCTAACCTTTTATTTCAAAATAATTTTACGTGTTTCGTATTTTTCCCAGCAAACTCTTTCATTTGATACCCATATCATGGCATAAAAAATAACTAGTAAGCCATCATTGGGAGTCCGCCATATTGGATTTAAGAATGACGTCACTTAGCTAAACATGCATTTTCATCTGCATTAAACGTGTATGCAAAACTTCAGCTCAATCGATTGCGGGGGAGTGGGTCAAATATAACTTGCAAATATAACTTGCAAATTTTGAAGAGGACAACTAACACGGACGTTGCTAGTTAAATAAAAGCTTGTAAAAAACTAGAAAATTGAATGTGTAATGTAAGTAGTTCCGTGATCTGCGTGATCGAATCAGAAACGAGGAGATCCGCAGGAGAACCAAAATAACCGACATAGCTCACAAAATCGCTAAACTGAAGTGGCAGTGGGCAGGGCACATAGCTCGTAGAACATATGGCCGTTGGGACAGTAAAGTTCTCGAGTGGCGACCGCGCTACCGAAAACGTAGCGTAGGCAGGCCTCCCACGCGGAGGACCCGACCACCTGGTGAAGATCGCGGGAAGCCAATGGATCCGGGCAGCGCAGGACCGGTCGTCCTTGGGGGGAAGCCTTTGTCCAGCAGTGGACGTTTTTCGGCTGATATGATGATGCATGATGATAGTGAATGTAAGCAGATAAGTAAATAAATATACTTTATAGCACACCAAAAAAAACAAAGAGGTTTACAACATAATAAGGAATGTAATGAAATAATACAAAACCGGTTGCAATTTGAACGAGTTCTAGAAGGATGTCAGAGATCTCAGAACCGAGCCTAATCGGGTTAAAACGCTAAAATTTTATAGCCCTTACAGTCCTAACATTATAAATGCGAAAGTGTGTATGTTTGTTTAACGTGATTAAATACCTAGTTGACGAGATGGAAAGTGACATAGGTTACCTTTTATTCCTTTTACTTAAAAATCGCATGGCCCGACATAGAAAACGTTCCTGAGGATATCGGTAAAACGCATTTTTCTTCTCAGCTTTTATTATTATCCTTTCACGTCGCAACCACAAAACAGATAAGTATCGCAACTGAGCAACTGAGTCACAGATTACTAAATAGTTACGAGTGTCGATTTTTTGCACATAGATAGTTAGCGGATGGAATGTGACATAGTCTACTAATTAGTATAGCACGAATAGCCCGACTTAGTTTAGATTAGATCCGAAATAACTTTAGGAATTCATTAAAAATTAAACACCCGACTGCTTAAAAACTTAACTCCTCTTTTTGGTCAGTCGGGTAAAAATGCATCCTAATGTCACTCACGGGATCAAGAAGAATCTAACGGTACCTCATACGCTCAAACCCTTCAAGCCGTTCATGCTTTAGCAGGGAACATAGAAATTTACATACATTACATACACTCGACAAACGTAACCCTCCTTCTAAGGCAGTCGGGTAAAATAAAAAATATTTATATAATAGTTACTATTTATGTATAGAATAATTATATTAGCATGTATATTATTATTATTTAGTCAGTTAATTAAGTTGCTTATTTCTCTGCCCCTATTTAAAATTAAGTATTTCGTGCTTCCCTGTAAGTGAAGGTTGACTGGAAGAGATTGCTTTTAGCAACAAGACCGTCCACTGTACACTATATTATAATATCTTTATGTATTAGCATTACGAAATTGTTTTTGGTTTACTATAAGTGTAAATAAATGAATAAATAAAATAACGGCTCGCGCCCCACACCCTCGAAGACAGTCATTAAACTACGTCCAAGCGGGCGAAGCGGCGGGCAAGCGCTAGTAGAGCTGCGTAGTATTTGATATAAAAAAGTAACAAGGTCAGAATACTTTTCAAATAAGCAACAGACCTTTGGAGCAGTCACTAAAACAAAGCAGATTAAAACTGGGCGATTAGATCACGCAAGAGTAACACCGTATTATATATGAAAATTATGATTAACTAGCTTTTTCCCGCGGCTCCGCCCGCGTGGACAGCGTTTTTATGTCTGTCTTTAAGGGTGATTAGTAAATTATGTCGTTTCCCACCTACTCGAACCATCTCTGTGCAAAAAATCACAACAATCGAGTATTTTTTTAGTTCCCTCAGGAACTGCATCAGATTATGCTATTTTCCTGGGATACAAAAGTAGCCTATGTCCTTCCCCGTGACACGGGCTACCTGCATGCCAAATATCATAAAGATTGGTCAAGGCGTTGAAGCGTGAAAAGGTAACAAACAAACAAACACATTTTCACATTTATAATATTAGTAAGGATTAGTTAACAGTCATATTATAGAAGAACACGACAAACGTTACTAGGTTAATTATATAGTTATGACTTTTTTTAAACACAACCTTTTTTCAACATCTATAAAAAAAGAAAATAATCTATTCATTGAGACCATTTCAAAGAACCCAAACACGATACCTCTGCTGAAAGTTGGCGAGGAGTTGGGTATCCTGCAGATTCCAAGTCATTCTGAAGCGTCAGGTCAAGTTGACCATTTTCTTACAATATATTTTTTTTATTTACAATTGGTAAGCCCTTGGCATCATCTCACCTAATGGTAATAGGATACGAAGTTTCGATTCAATCATATATGGGGGAGTTGCCCAAATTCCCTTTATCAACGAAAAAACAGCTGATGATCTTCAAACGGCTTCTAGAATCATAGCTAAGAACACTCTCAATCAAGTCATATTTCAAACAAAAAAAACTAAATCAAAATCGGTTCATTCGTTTGGGAGTTACGATGGCACAGACAGATACACCGTAAACTAATAATACCCCTGTGCTTACGTCGGGGCTTAAAAACAACAGCGACAGTACTGGACGATTTATTTTTTAGGTTCCATAGCGCAGACTAGGAACCCTTATAGTTTCGCATGTCCGTCCGTATGTCTGTCTGTCTGTGCGTCGGTATGTCACAACCATTTTACTCAGACACGTATAAAGCTGAAATTTGGTATATGGTTACAGAAATCTATATCTGAAGGGGTCTTCACTCAGTCAAATTTGTGTGGTTGGCTCTATCTCGCAGGTTAGCTGACCTGAAGCACGGTCATTACCTGGATGGGTTTGACTGTTAGTGACCAACCCGGACTTGGCCTAACCGTCCCCAGTTTTGGAAGAGAGCCGTGTCCCAGCTGTGGGG